>CM040187.1:2352500-2672500 GCA_022606455.1 Callitettix versicolor
CAAATATAAACGAGACTGATTTTTAAAAAAAATTATTGCTTACTTACAAATTATTCTTGATACAACTTATTTTTCTACATAGTCTCCCGCACGAGTAACACATTTTTCCCACCGGATCGGAAGTTTTTTAATTCCATATTCGTAAAAAGTTCTCGGGCGTTCATTGAGCCATTGGAGCACGAAGGTCTCCACCGCAGAATCGTCTTCGAAACGCTGGCCTCCAAGCGCCTCTTTGAGTGGCCCAAACAGGTGATAGTCGCAGGGTGATAAGTCTGGACTGTATGGGGGATGTTCCATTGGTTCCCAGCCAATTTGATCGAGTTTAAGCCTCGTAGCGTTCGCCGAATGTGGTCGGGCATTATCGTGAAGAAGAATGACGTTTCTCGCCGGTTTAGATTTCCTTTTCCTACGAAAAGACTGTTTTGCGGCCTCTAAAACATCGCAATAATATTGTGCATTTATTGTGCGTCGTTGATGGAGGAAATCGACGTGAAAGGCGCCTTGATTGTCGAAAAATACAGTGGCTATTACCTTCCCGGCCGACGATCGTGATTTGGCCTTCAGAGGTTTTCTACTGCTTCCCGTCCTTCGGCGAATTCCTTGTGCCAAGCAAAAACGCGAGCTCTTGACAGGGTCCTGTCCCCGTATTGAGCCGTCAATCTACGAAATATTTCAGTCGGATTGACCCCCTCCTTGGCCAAAAACTTAATAATAATTCTCTGCTCCACGGAAACGTGCACTTCACTCTCACTCATTGTATAGTTTTATACTGAAGGGTCCGAACGGAAATGTTGCCCGTCTACGCCCGTCCCAAACCTCCCAGGCTACCTGAAACCCCACCCTTTAGAGTTCAATGTCCAACGGAAAAGTTTTTAGAAAGTCAGTCTCGTTTATATTTGATCAACCCTCGTAATTTAGTTATGAAATGTAAAATCCGGTTGTAGTTTTAAATAAGAAAGTAGAAAGAAGTAAGGCCTATTGTATTAAATAACGTAAATATAATGAATGACACTGATTTATTAACAGATCATACAAGTTTCGAAGAAAAAGAAACATTAATATTGCTACCTGATTTTGCAATGATTTTTCTTAGGAAGGCATGTGCAGCAATCGTAATTACAAGTACTGAATTAAAGATTAGTGTAATATAATAATTAAATAACAGCCAATGATCTTATATGAATTATTCACAGAATTCATGCTCTTTTACGTTCAATTACGGAACCCCTAACCTCTTCTCCGTTTTTGTTCACGTACCAACAAGTAAAGTTACGATTGCTACATATTCCATAAGTCATATACATTTCGCAGTTTATAAAGAGTTGGTATAACACTGTTCAACTTCTTGCTGTACATTGTTGTAATTAATAGTTTATTTTTCCCATTAACACGGGTCCTCTAGTAACTTTTGTGTAACAGTGTTTGAAAATCAGATTCCACTATCGCATTTAAATTTGCTTATGATTAGAATTTGCATAAATTAATATTTCAAATTAAATTAAAATTAAGGAAATTATTTGATGGCATTTTTGTATTTTTCAATGTAACGAAAATTTTAATGCTAATTCAGATTGTAACGGTGATATTCGATTTTCAAAAAGTTTAAGTGAAAGGTAAACAGAAATATTGCGATACTGTTACGTTTTGAAAATTTGCTTCCCTTATGTCAGCTGCATGCACCGAATATTTCTGCGTTAAAAAAAATGCATTATAATCATTCTTTTTGAGGAGATTATTGCATTTCACATTCTTCGAACTTGACTCATACTTCCACATAATTAAACTTTATTTTTGTAATTTCGCACCGGATTAAGAAAAAAATCTTCTCGCGTTCTTCTGCAACTAACACTTCAACTCCTTCCTCTGTCTTTGATGCGCAACTTTTTTTCTATATGTAAGTGAAGCGAAGCTTTTACTGTTACCTTTGGCGAGTAGAGTGAATAGAAAAAAAAATTCTGCCGAACGGAAGAGTGTAACGGAAATATGGAACGAACGAGCAAACGAATTTCGTCTCTCTGTTTCTGTCTCTTTTTTCTCCTTTTCGATAAAAGTACACCGTATGTGAAAACGTGTGGCTTTGGTTTCGGTGTTTGTCCTTAATTGAAGGACACGTGCACGTTGTAACCTTTTATAATACATTCGAAATTAATTAATCGTTTATAATAATTGTTTTTAATATTGTTAGTTTTTAATAACATAACCTATAACTTGTTATAGCCTATCAGCTGTTCAATGAAATCAGCTGATAGTTACGAATCAATATAAAACATCTGATCTATCACTATAACTACAGTAAATAATATCTAAGCTAAGTTTACGTATTTATTTATTTAAACAAAACAAGATATTTCTAAACATATTTTCAAACTAATTATATATTCAGCAAAGATATCATTAACAAATAAAAGCTTCGCTTCTGTCGGTAATTCCCCGAGTTCCACACGTGTACTTCTCTCACTGTATTAATCTTTATGGTCACGCTCCTGGATGACAAATTACAAGAAGACAATTACCGCCTAATAGAACTACCGCTGACCACATTACTGCAATTCAAATCCAACCTAACCTAGAAATAAATCGTTAACCCAGAATAGGTACGTGTCGAATAGACCTACAAGTACCGGTACTTGTCAACTGTCAGTGGTGACAAAATGAAAGTACTACACTGTACCTTAAACATCAAACCTTACAAACTGGTGTGCAAGATTAACACCATTGTTTGTGTCGACTTACTTTCAGCTTTTGACAGTTGTCACTGTGTTGCATTTTTACTTTCTCCTTGTTTTGTGATGATTTTAAAGGATAAGGTATTGTAAAGCCCACTTTTGTTCGCCGCTGAGACCTCTCTATTGTCTTCTCTTTGATACCATAACGAGCAGGTGCCGTAAGATGCGGTACAGCTCAAGTCTTTTCTTGCGCTTATTGCGCTCATAATGAGCAGTATACCTGTGTACGGGTTTAGGTCCTTTATGTATACTTCAAAATGAATTTCTGTAATAAATATAATATAATTTCTCACATCGTCACATATCACAGAAAACATATTTAATTAAAGTTTCTTTGATTGATTCGGTAAACGTTACCCAAGTATCTGAGTAAAGCGAACAGGTGTTTCTGTAAGTAGTCCTCTTTAGGTAGTGTATGGGGTTAGGAACTGGAAAATCGGTAATGGGAATTTTTGTTTCAGAAACGGGACAAAATATTCTGATGAAATTTTAAAATCTTTTATTACTGAAATAGTTTACCGATGAGTAAAATAATAAAGACGATTCGAGAATAGATTTAAAAAAAAAACCTAAAATTTGAACTGATTCACGGTTTAGTTTAGCTTTATTTGTTAAAAAATCCGTGCGTAACAGGGGTAATCGACCGTTCGGCATTAGGTTTGTTTGTTTGTTACGCAGTTTTGGCTAAACGCATTGACCAATTTTTTTGAAATTTGATAAGTGTAAAGCCTAAATGACGTAGGTGTAAGATTTTCACATTTTTTCTGTTTCGGTACCTCCGATTTAACGATGACTAGTGTACATAGTTTTGGCCAAACGCTTTGACCGATTGTTTTGAAATTTTGTAAGAAGGTATCTTGTATAAAGCCCATGCGTATGTGTACGATTTTCCCCCATTGCTTCCGTTTTAAGATGGCGTCATCGGTGGTATACGCAATTTTAGCCATACGCATTAACCGATTGTTTTGAAATTTTTTAAGAGAATATCTTGCATAAAGCCCAAATGATGTATGTGTAACATGTTTTCCTATTTACTTCTGTTTCAAGATGGCGGTCTTTGATTTAACGATGACTAGTGAACGCAGTTTTGGTCAAACGCATTGGCCGATTGTTTTGAAACCTGGTACGAAGGTACCTTGTATAATGCCCGAAAGTATGTTAAGATGTTTTCCTATTTACTTCCGTTTCAAGATGGTGGGTAAGTTGTTGGTTATTTCCTGTAATATTGGCTGAACGGCTTGTCCTATCATAATTTTGACCGTTTCACGGAGAAAGAGCATACAATTTCTAATAAAGTTGGTCTAATATTTTTTTTAAATTGGCTGAAAAAATTACGAGCGCTGTCGTGCAGCCCTCTGTATATTAATTAGGGCTATTCTGCGAGTCTGCTGTACTTTGAACTAGTAGTTAATTATTTGTTTCCAGGGATATTTTGATTTATATTTCTTCCTTACTAGAGGAATGTCTAATTTTTTATGTATGTAGTCCTACTCTCCTAGTGGGACTCGCAACCACTAAAAAAACCGCCACTTCTTGTCTGTTACCTTATTTTCTCGAAGAGCTGGACAAGGAACGACAGGTGGAATAATGTCTTGACTAGGTAGGAGTTATCCTTGATTGTTCTTTCTCAGGTATCTTAATTGGAGCTCTATCAACTTCTAGTTCTTCCCTTGGTTCTGTTAAAAAATCTCTTGATATATGGGCCTATAAACCTTTGCTTATAATTATCAGGGGTATCCGTCTAGCAAATAATAATGTGTATAGGACTCGTACGTGGGAAAGTGCAAAGTTATAAACTCCTTAATTCGTAAAGCAGAATACAAAAGATAGCGAATTTCTTTACACTTTTCACAAATACGTGAATTAATGACAAGTACAAATATTTGTGAAGTTGGAAGTACACGGACGCTACTTTTAATAAAAGCTCCCTCCGGCCTCCCACTTGATCACATTCACAAAATTCCCTCATGCCGCCGTACCGCACAACTGACTCTTCTTACTTTGGAAGTACACGGACGCTACTTTTAATAAAAGCTCCCTCCGGCCTCCCACTTGATCACATTCACAAAATTCCCTCATGCCGCCGTACCGCACAACTGACTCTTCTTACTTTGGAAGTACACGGACGCTACTTTTAATAAAAGCTCCCTCCGGCCTCCCACTTGATCACATTCACAAAATTCCCTCATGCCGCCGTATCGCACAACTGACTCTTCTTACTTTGGAAGTACACGGACGCTACTTTTAATAAAAGCTCCCTCCGGCCTCCGATCACTTGATCACATTCACAAAATTCCCTCATGCCGCCGTATCGCACAACTGACTCTTTCTTACTTTGGAAGTACACGGACGCTACTTTTAATAAAAGCTCCTCCGGCCTCCCACTTGATCACATTCACAAAATTCCCTCATGCCGCCGTATCCGCACAACTGACTCTTCTTACTTTGAAGTACACGGACGCTACTTTTAATAAAAGCTCCTCCGGCCTCCCACTTGATCACATTCACAAAATTCCCTCATGCCGCCGTACCGCACAACTGACTCTTCTTACTTTGGAAGTACACGGACGCTACTTTTAATAAAAGCTCCTCCGGCCTCCCACTTGATCACATTCACAAAATTCCCTCATGCCGCCGTATCGCACAACTGACTCTTCTTACTTTGGAAGTACACGGACGCTACTTTTAATAAAGCTCCCTCCGGCCTCCCACTTGATCACATTCACAAAATTCCCTCATGCCGCCGTATCGCACAACTGACTCTTCTTACTTTGGAAGTACACGGACGCTACTTTTAATAAAAGCTCCTCCGGCCTCCCACTTGATCACATTCACAAAATTCCCTCATGCCGCCGTATCCGCACAACTGACTCTTCTTACTTTGGAAGTACACGGACGCTACTTTTAATAAAAGCTCCCTCCGGCCTCCCACTTGATCACATTCACAAAATTCCCTCATGCCGCCGTATCGCACAACTGACTCTTCTTACTTTGGAAGTACACGGACACTACTTTTAATAAAAGCTCCTCCGGCCTCCCACTTGATCACATTCACAAAATTCCCTCATGCCGCCGTATCGCACAACTGACTCTTCTTACTTTGGAAGTACACGGACACTACTTTTAATAAAAGCTCCTCCGGCCTCCCACTTGATCACATTCACAAAATTCCCTCATGCCGCCGTATCGCACAACTGACTCTTCTTACTTTGGAAGTACACGGACACTACTTTTAATAAAAGCTCCCTCCGGCCTCCCACTTGATCACATTCACAAAATTCCCTCATGCCGCCGTATCGCACAACTGACTCTTCTTACTTTGGAAGTACACGGACGCTACTTTTAATAAAAGCTCCCTCCGGCCTCCCACTTGATCACATTCACAAAATTCCCTCATGCCGCCGTATCGCACAACTGACTCTTCTTACTTTGGAAGTACACGGACGCTACTTTTAATAAAAGCTCCCTCCGGCCTCCCACTTGATCACATTCACAAAATTCCCTCATGCCGCCGTATCGCACAACTGACTCTTCTTACTTTGGAAGTACACGGACACTACTTTTAATAAAAGCTCCCTCCGGCCTCCCACTTGATCACATTCACAAAATTCCCTCATGCCGCCGTATCGCACAACTGACTCTTCTTACTTTGGAAGTACACGGACACTACTTTTAATAAAAGCTCCCTCCGGCCTCCCACTTGATCACATTCACAAAATTCCCTCATGCCGCCGTATCGCTTACAACTGACTCTTCTTACTTTGGAAGTACACGGACACTACTTTTAATAAAAGCTCCTCTCCGGCCTCCCACTTGATCACATTCACAAAATTCCCTCATGCCGCCGTATCGCACAACTGACTCTTCTTACTTTGGAAGTACACGGACACTACTTTTAATAAAAGCTCCCTCCGGCCTCCCACTTGATCACATTCACAAAATTCCCTCATGCCGCCGTACCGCACAACTGACTCTTCTTACTTCGGCTTATCCTTGTATTTTTATCCTCCAATAGAATCGTAGTTAGAACTATTAATTGCTCTTGAAATCCTTCCTTGCATCCGGCCGCGGCAAGTGAACGGAACAGCTGTTCGGGGGGAATGGGAACAATAAAAGCGGAAGTTTACCGGAAACGAAAGGCTTTAAACTTCGCCGCCTCAAGGTCATTGTCTTAACATCAGCTGTTTGGAATCAATGCTTAACGGATTTAAGATGCCATAAATCAATAGTTAGGAGACGTTCTGTTTGATCATAGTCAAAGAAACCCGTCGTTAAATTACTACATTACTTGTGATCAAAGTTACTTCTGAAATTTCAATTTCCGCCTTTTTATGAGTAATTTTTAAGCGTATGAATAACCAAAATATCTTTTTCGCCAGCTCCGGTGACGCGCCTTTTGCGTCGAAACGGTAAATGAAAAACTGTGTGAAACTCAGCAATTGGAAAACTGCCCTAGCCCATGTTCGAACCTGGGTAAAGTTTACATATATATATATATATATATATATATATATATATATATATATATATATATATATATATGTGTGTGTGTGTGTGTGTGTGTGTGTGTGTGTGTGTGTGTGTGTGTGTGTGTGTGTGTGTGTGTGTGTGTGTTGTTTTCCATAAATAACGAGAAACCCTAATATTTATGAATGGGTTTCATAAATATAATATCAACTCTAACTTATCAAAAGTTACTCCAAACATAACTGGCTACTTGAAGTTATCAAAGTCTTTCCCAAGTATACTTGGTATTACCTTAAATTATCATCAAAAGCTTTTTAAAGTAGCCTATAACATGTTATACGGACTTATCAAAACTTTACCCACAGACTACCTTAAGTTATCAATTGGTTTTATAACACACATATGAATGTAACTGCCTTTAGTTTCGTAACAAATTGATAAACTTAATTACTTTAAGTTGTCAATGGAAATAGGCTAACATGCTACACGTTATCAAGAGGGTTTCCTAGCATAGCAGACTACCTAAGTTATCAATTGATTTCGCAAGTATAACATACTAGTCTAAACAAATTTATCAAAAGGGTTTTCAATTATAGCAGATTATCTAAGTTATCAATCGATTTCGCAAGTATAACATCTACACAAATTTACCAAAGGGGTTTTCAATTATAACAGACTACCTAAGTTATCAATCGATTTCACAAGTATAACTTGCTAGTCTACAAAAATTTATCAAAATGGTTTTCAAGTATAGCAGATTACCTAAGTTATCAATGGGTTTCCCAAGTATAATATACTACCATAAGTTATCAATGAGTTTTCTAAGTATAACTTGCTAAACAATTTTTTCAAGTACAACATACTACTTCACTTATTAATGAGTTTCCCTAGTATAATTTGATAAACAATTTTTTCAAAGGTTCTCCCAAGTATAATATGCTACAAAAATGTATCAAAGCTTTTCCCAAATATAACAGACTACCTTAAGTTATCAGTTGTTTCGCAAGTATAATATGTTACACAATTTTCTCAAAGGTTTTCCCAAGTATAACATACTACCATAAGTTATCAATGGGCTCCCAAGTATAATTTGCTAAACATAATTATAATTGGTTTTCCTCGGTGTAATGGACTCTTAAGTTATCAGACGTTTTCATAAATGCAACAGACTACTTACCGAAGATTTCCTAAGTATAACAGACTACTCAAACTTATCGAATATTTTTCCAAGTACAACAGGCTACCGAAGACTTTCCCAAGTATAACAAGCTACCTTAATTTATCAAACGTTTCCCCAAGTTATTACAAAAATTACCCTAGTTTGTGAAATATGCAACTGGCTACTTTAACTTATCGAAGATTGTTCCAAGTATAACAGGCTACTAAAACTTATATTACGTTTTCCCGAGTATAACAGGCTATCCAAAGGTTTTCCCAGGTACATTAGACTACTGAAAGTTACCTACATTTCTCTCAAGTATATCAGCCTATCCAAGATTTTCCAAGCACAAAAGGCTACTCAAACTTATCGAAAGTTTCCCAATTACAGTATAAAAATCAGATTTGGTAAAACGAAACAAATTTATTGCATAATTTCCGTAGGCTAATTAATCTTAACGTCTAAACTGCGGATCATAGACTATTGCCGTTGACTTCTAATTACATGGCGTGTCATGTATACACTAAATCACCGGTTATAATCAGCAATAGCAATAGGTTTACTTATTTACAGTAAATCGAGGTTTTCTGAATGCCTTTCGCTCGAAACGCGTGACTCGAGACTCCAGAGCGTGATCACGTGACCCGGAGCACTGGGCAATATGCAGCCTTGGCTCGTTTGACCTTTGCGCAGAGAATAGAAAGGCGTAGCGCCTGTATGTACCTCCAGTCTAGATCAAAGAGGACTATTATCTTGTAATCTATGGAGATCGTGGGAAAGTGTGAATGTTATTACATTGAATAATGCAAATGAATAGCCTCCAAGGCCATCTAATGTGTAAATCGAAAATTAAATTTCTTTAAATCGGCCTTAAAGATTTTTATCAAAACTCATCGTTATATGTATCCATTTTTTTCCGGCGAAAAACCTTTAAGGTTATCATCGCTGATGTATATATATATATTCAACTATAAGTAATTCGAACTAATTACAGGTCCGTCTATATATGAGTTTATTTTTGTAAGCACTTACTATTGAAGCGTTTCGGAAGTCTGTTCCATCAGAAAATCATTCAATGGAGTTTGTCATCAGTTAAAATGTAACAAATACATAAGTACATATACAAAGTTAAAATACACAACAAAACCGAGTGTATTTAAATTTAAAATATCGCGACGTCTTCACACTGTCGATTTAGTGGATTAACCGGACAATTCCAGTATTGTAATTTGTTTCTGACAAAACCCGTGGCTTCCGCACTTTTATATTTTGGATTGTTAATCGTGTTCGCGATGAAAAACACGTAACGTATTTTCGCGAGGCAGTCGCGAGGTTATGTTCGTCACTTTTTCTAACTTCCCGTGGTTTCCGCACTTTTATATTTTGGATTGTTAATCGTGTTCGCGATGAAAAACACGTAACGTATTTTCGCGAGGTAGTCGCGAGGTTATGTTCGTCACTTTTCTAACTTCCCGTGGCTTCCGCACTTTTATATTTTGGATTGTTAATCGTGTTCGCGATGAAAAACACGTAACGTATTTTCGCGAGGTAGTCGCGAGGTTATGTTCGTCACTTTTTCTAACTTCCCGTGGCTTCCGCACTTTTATATTTTGGACTGTTAATCGTGTTCGTGATGAAAAACACGTAACGTATTTTCGCGAAGCAGTCGCGAGGTTATGTTCGTCACTTTTTCTAACTTCCCGTGGTTTCCGCACTTTTATATTTTGGACTGTTAATCGTGTTCGTGATGAAAAACACGTAACGTATTTTCGCGAGGTAGTCGCGAGGTTATGTTCGTCACTTTTTCTAACTTCCCGTGGTTTCCGCACTTTTATATTTTGGATTGTTAATCGTGTTCGCGATGAAAACACGTAACGTATTTTCGCGAGGTAGTCGCGAGGTTATGTTCGTCACTTTTTCTAACTTCCCGTGGTTTCCGCACTTTTATATTTTGGATTGTTAATCGTGTTCGCGATGAAAAACACGTAACGTATTTTCGCGAGGTAGTCGCGAGGTTATGTTCGTCACTTTTTCTAACTTCCCGTGGTTTCCGCACTTTTATATTTTGGATTGTTAATCGTGTTCGCGATGAAAACACGTAACGTATTTTCGCGAGGTAGTCGCGAGGTTATGTTCGTCACTTTTTCTAACTTCCCGTGGTTTCCGCACTTTTATATTTTGGATTGTTAATCGTGTTCGCGATGAAAAACACGTAACGTATTTTCGCGAGGTAGTCGCGAGGTTATGTTCGTCACTTTTTCTAACTTCCCGTGGTTTCCGCACTTTTATATTTTGGATTGTTAATCGTGTTCGCGATGAAAAACACGTAACGTATTTTCGCGAGGTAGTCGCGAGGTTATGTTCGTCACTTTTTCTAACTTCCCGTGGTTTCCGCACTTTTATATTTTGGATTGTTAATCGTGTTCGCGATGAAAAACACGTAACGTATTTTCGCGAGGTAGTCGCGAGGTTATGTTCGTCACTTTTTCTAACTTCCCGTGGTTTCCGCACTTTTATATTTTGGATTGTTAATCGTGTTCGCGATGAAAACACGTAACGTATTTTCGCGAGGTAGTCGCGAGGTTATGTTCGTCACTTTTTCTAACTTCCCGTGGTTTCCGCACTTTTATATTTTGGATTGTTAATCGTGTTCGCGATGAAAAACACGTAACGTATTTTCGCGAGGTAGTCGCGAGGTTATTATGTTCGTCACTTTTTCTAACTTCCCGTGGTTTCCGCACTTTTATATTTTGGATTGTTAATCGTGTTTGCGATGAAAAACACGTAACGTATTTTCGCGAGGTAGTCGCGAGGTTATGTTCGTCACTTTTTCTAACTTCCCGTGGTTTCCGCACTTTTATATTTTGGATTGTTAATCGTGTTCGCGATGAAAAACACGTAACGTATTTTCGCGAGGTAGTCGCGAGGTTATGTTCGTCACTTTTTCTAACTTCCCGTGGTTTCCGCACTTTTATATTTTGGATTGTTAATCGTGTTCGCGATGAAAAACACGTAACGTATTTTCGCGAGGTAGTCGCGAGGTTATGTTCGTCACTTTTTCTAACTTCCCGTGGTTTCCGCACTTTTATATTTTGGATTGTTAATCGTGTTCGCGATGAAAAACACGTAACGTATTTTCGCGAGGTAGTCGCGAGGTTATGTTCGTCACTTTTTCTAACTTCCCGTGGTTTCCGCACTTTTATATTTTGGATTGTTAATCGTGTTCGCGATGAAAAACACGTAACGTATTTTCGCGAGGTAGTCGCGAGGTTATGTTCGTCACTTTTTCTAACTTCCCGTGGTTTCCGCACTTTTATATTTTGGATTGTTAATAGTGTTCGCGATGAAAACACGTAACGTATTTTCGCGAGGTAGTCGCGAGGTTATGTTCGTCACTTTTTCTAACTTCCCGTGGTTTCCGCACTTTTATATTTTGGATTGTTAATCGTGTTCGCGATGAAAACACGTAACGTATTTTCGCGAGGTAGTCGCGAGGTTATGTTCGTCACTTTTTCTAACTTCCCGTGGTTTCCGCACTTTTATATTTTGGATTGTTAATCGTGTTCGCGATGAAAAACACGTAACGTATTTTCGCGAGGTTATGTTCGTCACTTTTTCTAACTTCCCGTGGTTTCCGCACTTTTATATTTTGGGTTGTTCATACTGGGCATATAATAAAATGTTTTGGCGCTAAAATTACCAAAACAAAAATCCCCAAAACTCAGTTTTACCAAGCATAACTGGTTTATACGTGAGTGCCGCTATAACTCCGCAACACACCCCAGCAGCCCCATGGGGTTATATGATATGGTAGCCTACCATCCCCTATCCACGGTTTGGAACCGTAGGGTATCAAAAGTGAGCATCGCACTAATGTAGCCTACTTATTATGAGAAGTCGGTGTAATCGAGTACTGTAGTGACCGAAACTGGCCAGAATGTACCCGAACGTTCTAGAATGTTACACAATGTAATGGAATGTTGCGTGAACAAATCTTGGGATTGTGTTAGGAGTAAATCGAAAAATAGAAAAAGTAAACCGTCTCTTCTTGGCCCTACTCTGTAACCGTACCATTATATGTAACCGCAGAGGGAAACAAATCCTTGTATGCAAACTGAAACCTACAAATTACTTACAAAACTATACAAAATTCAAATGAAGTTATCCTACAACATGCTTCACATTTTCTATATTCAACAACCACAACCACCAGCCCGTGATCAATAACCACAAATATCAGCTTTGTGCAACATCCTTATTTTTAAAGTGCTCTTATTGAATAACAGTAGTTTCATATCTTGAGGTAGTAAATCATATACATGTATTGCTCTTAAATTTTGAAATTGTTTCTTTATATTTTAAATATACACTAACTTGTTTCATGTTATATAAAGTTGTAACATTAGTCTTATTGTTATCAGAGAGCAAAGTGTAATGTCTTTCAGTTCAGTAATAGACCAATAGAACACACAGTTCAGAGTTTAGTTAACCAATAATCAATACTATTCAGTTGGAGCTTATCGGCCAACAGCGAGTGTCATTAACTGCCAGTGTCGTATCACCAATTTGTGCGATAAACTTGTCAATGGTTTATTTGCCTGACTCATACTCGCTCAACGGTATTGGGGAGTTGTTAATTAGGTTCACAGTTCAGATTTAGAATAAAGATCGCGCAGTGTACTATGCCAATTGATGTGTTACCCTTCCTGTCGTATTCACTCCACTGTGAAATAGAGATGGGTCGTTCCCGAACGGCTCAAAATGAACTAATCTTTGAATTAGTCCGTGGTGAAATATATATAGGTGAACTTAAAAAACGGCCTGCTAAGAACACAAGTGCGACAGAGAGAAAAAATTTCGGGTCCCCACTCTCTCACAATAGCTCCCTCCTTTTCCTTCATTATCGCTGAGTAGTAACCTCAGATTGGCAGATTGTCACTGGCCTGTTGGAGAGAGCTGGAAGGGAATTCTCCTAAACGCGCGAGAAATTTTCGAACAGGAAATTTACTAAGTGGTTGGTCTATAGTTCTTGTAATTCGTTCTGGCAATCAACGCTCTTAACGGCTTGCTATGAAACTACAATACATCAGTTGCAACAATATGCAGAATATGTAAATGCTACTATAGTATTACCGTAAGTTATCCAAGTAATAATGCCAAATCGGCATATATGGCGCCTTCGAGTACAGTACAGTTTATGTCTACACATTATAATCTACAGTTTATTCTGCTAGTTCGATTAGTTCAGTAGTTCATTTTATCCTAAACTAGTTTAACTCTAAAATAGTTCGGGAACGAATGAAATGGCCTAGGCCTACATCAATATTTTTCCTGCTGACGGAAACTTATTACTGATTATTATTGAGTCATGGTTTGTAAACTGTAGATATAACACTATTTACTTGTAAATTTCAACTAAGTAATAAGTAATTTATTTACTTATTTTCTAATAAATTCATAGATTAATAGAATCTTCTCTAAGGCACGTTATACACTGAATGGCGTGGAAATTAAAATTGATGATGTTTTTAAACCAAAATTTGTTAAGAGATTTACTAATGCACAGAGTGTATCAATAATGTTCAACAGGACAATATTATGTTTGTTAATATTAAATAGGATTTTTTGTACCAAAGTATCTATATATATATATATATATATATATATATATATATATATATATATATATAATACAGTAAATATTTATAAATACTAATTGTTGCTACTTTAATGTCCAACGGAATGAACGAAATTATTTAACTGAGAAATTTGAGTTAGTTGACAACGCTCCTAGTGTCATCAGTGTTAACTAACGTTGCATCTAGTTCAGTAGTTCAGCTAGTTCGCGTGTCATTTAGTTTGTAAAGGAATTGTTTTTAGTATTAGTTCATTTCATAGTTCGTTTAGTTGACAGCTCGCTTTACGGTTTGAAATGTTTTTATTCGACTCATAAAGTTTAAATTTAATACTTAGGCCTACATCAGCCATTTATATAGGCTGCATTAAATATACCGATCAGTACTAATAAATTAGGTTAACAAAATTGAACTGGTTTGTTTAAGTGAATGAACTATATTCAATTAGTTCGTTAAGGTGAACTGTTCCGCCAATACGTAGGTAGAAAAGGCGACTTGGCAACACCCGGTATGTAAGCCCGTAAATTAACAATTTACTATCACTCAAACAACCGAGGTGAACTTTCTTTACATCAAATCGTGAAAGTGGAGACATAATGCGAAGCTTTTCTCCGATTGATACTCCATTCGTCCGGTAATTGTTTAGCAACTCCCTCCATCTTTAATTACTTAATTAGAATTAAACAATACCGCTCCTTGAGTGCACACGTTCATTTCCTCTTTCATTGTCAGCTGATTATCCTTCCTTGCTTTAAACAAAAGATTTATGAGGCTGGTATCGCGTTAGTGCCTGTCATAGTTATAGTAGCTCCGTCGCTGCGTGATGAAATCTACGATTGTGAACGTAAATGATAGCGGCACGCAAATGTCTCGCCGTCGTAGCTCCTTCGTCGCTGCGTGATGAAATCTAAGATTGTGAACGTAAATGATAGCGGCACGCAAATGTCTCGCCGCTGCGTGATGAAATCTACGATTGTGAACGTAAATGATAGCGGCACGCAAATGTCTCGCCGTAGCTCCTTCGTCGCTGTCTCGCCGTCGTAGCTCCTTCGTCGCTGCGTGATGAAATCTACGATTGTGAACGTAAATGATAGCGGCACGCAAATGTCTCGCCGTCGTAGCTCCTTCGTCGCTGCGTGATGAAATCTAAGATTGTGAACGTAAATGATAGCGGCACGCAAATGTCTCGCCGTCGTAGCTCCTTCGTCGCTGCGTGATGAAATCTACGATTGTGAACGTAAATGATAGCGGCACGCAAATGTCTCGCCGTCTCTCCTTCGCCGTCGTAGCTCCTTCGTAGCTGTGCGTGATGAAATCTACGATTGTGAACGTAAATGATAGCGGCACGCAAATGATGAAATCTACGATTGTGAACGTAAATGATAGCGGCACGCAAATGTCTCGCCGTCGTAGCTCCTTCGTCGCTGCGTGATGAAATCTAAGATTGTGAACGTAAATGATAGCGGCACGCAAATGTCTCGCCGTCGTAGCTCCTTCGTCGCTGCGTGATGAAATCTACGATTGTGAACGTAAATGATAGCGGCACGCAAATGTCTCGCCGTCGTAGCTCCTTCGTCGCTGCGTGATGAAATCTACGATTGTGAACGTAAATGATAGCGGCACGCAAATGTCTCGCCGTCGTAGCTCCTTCCTGCGTGATGAAATCTACGATTGTGAACGTAAATGATAGCGGCACGCAAATGTCTCGCCGTCGATGAAATCTTGTGAACGTAAATGAAATCTACGATTGTGAACGTAAATGATAGCGGCACGCAAATGTCGCCGTCGCTCCTTCGTCGCTGCGTGATAAAATCTACGATTGTGAACGTAAATGATAGCGGCACGCAAATGTCTCGCCGTCGTAGCTCCTTCGTCGCTGCGTGATGAAATCTACGATTGTGAACGTAAATGATAGCGGCACGCAAATGTCTCGCCGTCGTAGCTCGTCGCTGCGTGATGAAATCTAAGATTGTGAACGTAAATGATAGCGGCACGCAAATGTCTCGCCGTCGTAGCTCCTTCGTCGCTGCGTGATGAAATCTAAGATTGTGAACGTAAATGATAGCGGCACGCAAATGTCTCGCCGTCGTAGCTCCTTCGTCGCTGCGTGATGAAATCTACGATTGTGAACGTAAATGATAGCGGCACGCAAATGTCTCGCCGTCGTAGCTCCTTCGTCGCTGCGTGATGAAATCTACGATTGTGAACGTAAATGATAGCGGCACGCAAATGTCTCGCCGTCGTAGCTCCTTCGTCGCTGCGTGATGAAATCTAAGATTGTGAACGTAAATGATAGCGGCACGCAAATGTCGCAATGAAATCTAAGATTGTGAACGTAAATGATAGCGGCACGCAAATGTCTCGCCATCGTAGCTCCTTCGTCGCTGCGTGATGAAATCTAAGATTGTGAACGTAAATGATAGCGGCACGCAAATGTCTCGCCGTCGTAGCTCCTTCGTCGCTGCGTGATGAAATCTACGATTGTGAACGTAAATGATAGCGGCACGCAAATGTCTCGCCGCTGCGTGATGAAATCTACGATTGTGAACGTAAATGATAGCGGCACGCAAATGTCTCGCCGTCGTAGCTCCTTCGTCGCTGCGTGATGAAATCTACGATTGTGAACGTAAATGATAGCGGCACGCAAATGTCTCGCCGTCGTAGCTCCTTCGTCGCTGCGTGATGAAATCTACGATTGTGAACGTAAATGATAGCGGCACGCAAATGTCTCGCCGTCGTAGCTCCTTCGTCGCTGCGTGATGAAATCTACGATTGTGAACGTAAATGATAGCGGCACGCAAATGTCTCGCCGTCGTAGCTCCTTCGTCGCTGCGTGATGAAATCTACGATTGTGAACGTAAATGATAGCGGCACGCAAATGTCTCGCCGTCGTAGCTCCTTCGTCGCTGCGTGATGAAATCTACGATTGTGAACGTAAATGATAGCGGCACGCAAATGTCTCGCCGTCGTAGCTCCTTCGTCGCTGCGTGATGAAATCTACGATTGTGAACGTAAATGATAGCGGCACGCAAATGTCTCGCCGTCGTAGCTCCTTCGTCGCTGCGTGATGAAATCTACGATTGTGAACGTAAATGATAGCGGCACGCAAATGTCTCGCCGTCGTAGCTCCTTCGTCGCTGCGTGATGAAATCTACGATTGTGAACGTAAATGATAGCGGCACGCAAATGTCTCGCCGTCGTAGCTCCTTCGTCGCTGCGTGATGAAATCTACCAACAATATGCAGAATATGTAAAAATGCTACTATAGTACGAGGGTTGATCAAATATAAACGAGACTGACTTTCTAAAAAACTTTTCCGTTATTACATTGAACTCTAAAGGTGGGGTTTCCAGGTAGCCTGGGAGGTTTGGGACGGGCGTAGACAGGCAACATTTCGTTCGGACCCTTCAGTATAAACCATAGAATGAATGAGAGTGAAGTGCGTTTCCGTGAAGCAGAGAATTATTATTAAGTTTTTGTTAAGGAGGGGTCAATCCGACTGAAATATTTCGTAGATTGACGGCTCAATACATGGACAGGACCCTGTCAAGAGTTCGCGTTTTTGCTTGGCACATGAAATTCGCCGAAGGACGGGAAGCAGTAGAAAACCTGAAGGCCAAATCACGATCGTCGGCCGGGAAGGTAATGGCCACTGTATTTTTCGACAATCAAGGCTTTCACGTCGATTTCCTCCATCAACGACGCACAATAAATGCACAATGTTATTGCGATGTTTTAGAGGCCGCAAAACAGTCTTTTCGTGGAAAAGGAAATCTAAACCGGCGAGAAACGTCATTCTTCTTCACGATAATGCCCGACCACATTCGGCGAACGCTACGAGGCTTAAACTCGATCAAATTGGCTGGGAACCAATGGAACATCCCCTACAGTCAGACTTATCACCCTGCGACTATCACCTGTTTGGGCCACTCAAAGAGGCGCTTGGAGGCCAGCGTTTCGAAGACGATTCTGCGATGGAGACCTTCGTGCTCCAATGGCTCAATGAACGCCTCGAGAACTTTTTACGAAGATGGAATTAAAAACTTCCAATCCGGTGGGAAAAATGTGTTACTCGTGCGAAGGAGACTATGAGAAAAAATAAGTTGTATCAAGAATAATTTGTAAGTAAGCAATAAATTTTTTAAAAAATCAGTCTTGTTTATATTTGATCAACCCTCGTATTACCGTAAGTTATCCAAGTAATAATGCCAAATCGGCATACATGGCGCCTTCAAACGAATGAAATGGCCTAGGCCTACATCAATATTTTTCCTGCTGACGGAAACTTATTACTGATTATTATTGAGTCATGGTTTGTAAACTGTAGATATAACACTATTTACTTGTAAATTTCAACTAAGTAATAAGTAATTTATTTACTTATTTTCTAATAAATTCATAGATTAATTCATAGATTCTTCTCTAAGGCACGTTATACACTGAATGGCGTGGAAATTAAAATTGATGATGTTTTTAAACCAAAATTTGTTAAGAGATTTACTAATGCACAGAGTGTATCAATAATGTTCAACAGGACAATATTATGTTTGTTAATATTAAATAGAATTTTTTGTACCAAAGTATATATATATATATATATATATATATATATATATATATATATATATATATATAATACAGTAAATATTTATAAATACTAATTGTTGCTACTTTAATGTCCAACGGAATGAACGAAATTATTTAACTGAGAAATTTGAGTTAGTTGACAACGCTCCTAGTGTCATCAGTGCATCTAACTAACGTTGCATCTAGTTCAGTAGTTCAGCTAGTTTGCGTGTCATTTAGTTTGTAAACGAATTGTTTTTAGTATTAGTTCATTTCATAGTTCGTTTAGTTGACAGCTCGCTTTACGGTTTGAAATGTTTTTATTCGACTCATAAAGTTTAAATTTAATACTTAGGCCTACATCAGCCATTTATATAGGCTGCATTAAATATACCGATCAGTAATAAATTAGGTTAACAAAATTGAACTGGTTTGTTTAAGTGAACGAACTATATTCAATTAGTTCGTTTAGGTGAACTGTTCCGCCAATACGTAGGTAGAAAAGGCGACTTGGCAACACCCGGTATGTAAGCCCGTAAATTAACAATTTACTATCAGTCTAACAACCGAGGTGAACTTTCTTTACATCAAATCGTGAAAGTGGAGACATAATGCGAAGCTTTTCTCCGATTGATACTCCATTCGTCCGGTAATTGTTTAGCAACTCCTCCATCTTTAATTACTTAATTAGAATTAAACAATACCGCTCCTTGAGTGCACACGTTCATTTCTCTTTCATTGTCAGCTGATTATCCTTCCTTGCTTTAAACAAAAGATTTATGAGGCTGGTATCGCGTTAGTGCCTGTCATAGTTATAGTAGCTCCGTCGCTGCGTGATGAAATCTACGATTGTGAACGTAAATGATAGCGGCACGCAAATGTCTCGCCGTCGTAGCTCCTTCGTCGCTGCGTGATGAAATCTACGATTGTGAACGTAAATGATAGCGGCACGCAAATGTCTCGCCGTCGTAGCTCCTTCGTCGCTGCGTGATGAAATCTACGATTGTGAACGTAAATGATAGCGGCACGCAAATGTCTCGTCCGTCGTAGCTCCGTCGCTGCGTGATGAAATCTACGATTGTGAACGTAAATGATAGCGGCACGCAAATGTCTCGCCGTCGCTCCTTCGTCGCTGCGTGATGAAATCTAAGATTGTGAACGTAAATGATAGCGGCACGCAAATGTCTCGCCGTCGTAGCTCCTTCGTCGCTGCGTGATGAAATCTACGATTGTGAACGTAAATGATAGCGGCACGCAAATGTCTCGCCGTCGTAGCTCCTTCGTCGCTGCGTGATGAAATCTACGATTGTGAACGTAAATGATAGCGGCACGCAAATGTCTCGCCGTCGTAGCTCCTTCGTCGCTGCGTGATGAAATCTAAGATTGTGAACGTAAATGATAGCGGCACGCAAATGTCTCGCCGTCGTAGCTCCTTCGTCGCTGCGTGATGAAATCTACGATTGTGAACGTAAATGATAGCGGCACGCAAATGTCTCGCCGTCGTAGCTCCTTCGTCGCTGCGTGATGAAATCTACGATTGTGAACGTAAATGATAGCGGCACGCAAATGTCTCGCCGTCGTAGCTCCTTCGTCGCTGCGTGATGAAATCTACGATTGTGAACGTAAATGATAGCGGCACGCAAATGTCTCGCCGTCGTAGCTCCTTCGTCGCTGCGTGATGAAATCTACGATTGTGAACGTAAATGATAGCGGCACGCAAATGTCTCGCCGTCGTAGCCCTTCTGTCGCTGCGCTGATGAAATCTACGATTGTGAACGTAAATGATAGCGGCACGCAAATGTCTCGCCGTCGTAGCTCCTTCGTCGCTGCGTGATGAAATCTACGATTGTGAACGTAAATGATAGCGGCACGCAAATGTCTCGCCGTCGTAGCTCCTTCGTCGCTGCGTGATGAAATCTACGATTGTGAACGTAAATGATAGCGGCACGCAAATGTCTCGCCGTCGTAGCTCCTTCGTCGCTGCGTGATGAAATCTAAGATTGTGAACGTAAATGATAGCGGCACGCAAATGTCTCGCCGTCGTAGCTCCTTCGTCGCTGCGTGATGAAATCTAAGATTGTGAACGTAAATGATAGCGGCACGCAAATGTCTCGCCGTCGTAGCTCCTTCGTCGCTGCGTGATGAAATCTAAGATTGTGAACGTAAATGATAGCGGCACGCAAATGTCTCGCCGTCGTAGCTCCTTCGTCGCTGCGTGATGAAATCTAAGATTGTGAACGTAAATGATAGCGGCACGCAAATGTCTCGCCGTCGTAGCTCCTTCGTCGCTGCGTGATGAAATCTACGATTGTGAACGTAAAT
This sequence comes from Callitettix versicolor, assembly GCA_022606455.1. NCBI lineage: Eukaryota > Metazoa > Arthropoda > Insecta > Hemiptera > Cercopidae > Callitettix > Callitettix versicolor. Next base: position 2,373,378 of record CM040187.1, read on the forward strand.
GATAGCGGCACGCAAATGTCTCGCCGTCGTAGCTCCTTCGTCGCTGCGTGATGAAATCTACGATTGTGAACGTAAATGATAGCGGCACGCAAATGTCTCGCCGTCGTAGCTCCTTCGTCGCTGCGTGATGAAATCTAAGATTGTGAACGTAAATGATAGCGGCACGCAAATGTCTCGCCGTCGTAGCTCCTTCGTCGCTGCGTGATGAAATCTAAGATTGTGAACGTAAATGATAGCGGCACGCAAATGTCTCGCCGTCGTAGCTCCTTCGTCGCTGCGTGATGAAATCTAAGATTGTGAACGTAAATGATAGCGGCACGCAAATGTCTCGCCGTCGTAGCTCCTTCGTCGCTGCGTGATGAAATCTACGATTGTGAACGTAAATGATAGCGGCACGCAAATGTCGCTCCTTCGTCGCTGCGTGATGAAATCTACGATTGTGAACGTAAATGATAGCGGCACGCAAATGTCTCGCCGTCGTAGCTCCTTCGTCGCTGCGTGATGAAATCTACGATTGTGAACGTAAATGATAGCGGCACGCAAATGTCTCGCCGTCGTAGCTCCTTCGTCGCTGCGTGATGAAATCTACGATTGTGAACGTAAATGATAGCGGCACGCAAATGTCTCGCCGCTGCGTGATGAAATCTACGATTGTGAACGTAAATGATAGCGGCACGCAAATGTCTCGCCGCTGCGTGATGAAATCTACGATTGTGAACGTAAATGATAGCCGCAAATTCTCGTCGCTGCGTGTGATGAAATCTACGATTGTGAACGTAAATGATAGCGGCACGCAAATGTCTCGCCGTCGTAGCTCCTTCGTCGCTGCGTGATGAAATCTACGATTGTGAACGTAAATGATAGCGGCACGCAAATGTCTCGCCGCTGCGTGATGAAATCTACGATTGTGAACGTAAATGATAGCGGCACGCAAATGTCTCGCCGTCGTAGCTCCTTCGTCGCTGCGTGATGAAATCTACGATTGTGAACGTAAATGATAGCGGCACGCAAATGTCTCGCCGTCGTAGCTCCTTCGTCGCTGCGTGATGAAATCTACGATTGTGAACGTAAATGATAGCGGCACGCAAATGTCTCGCCGTCACGTGACTTGGTAAAAGTGAAATCATAAAATAAATAAAATAATTGCATTATTTCCTAACTTTTATTTACTAGACATGGTATTAACTTTTTGGTTTTTCAGCAAGGAAAAATTATTCCCATAACAAACCCATTGCATTATTTGACAGATTTAATTATTATTTTGTTTTAAAATAAATACTATTACAGATTAATCTTTGCTTCTTAAAACTAATTTATATTTATATAAAAAATATCTATAATTTTAATTTATACATACTGAGCTTTTTTAAACTCTATTTGGTCCTTACTTGCCCTACAGGGTGACGATGGTGCTATTCCGTCTTCACGGGGACGGTGGAGGAGGCTGCGAGGCCACCAACGGAGCCGTGCCTCGTCTCCTACGTGTGTCCCCTCTGAGGCATAGTTTTCGGGTGACTACCACCACCATGGAGGATGCTTGTTACTCAAAGTGTGTTTTCTGTTTTACAGGGTGACGATGGTGCTATTCCGTCTTCACGGGGACGGTGGAGGAGGCTGCGAGGCCACCAACGGAGCCGTGCCTCGTCTCCTACGTGTGTCCCCTCTGAGGCATAGTTTTCGGGTGACTACCACCACCATGGAGGATGCTTGTTACTCAAAGTGTGTTTTCTGTTTTACAGGGTGACGATGGTGCTATTCCGTCTTCACGGGGACGGTGGAGGAGGCTGCGAGGCCACCAACGGAGCCGTGCCTCGTCTCCTACGTGTGTCCCCTCTGAGGCATAGTTTTCGGGTGACTACCACCACCATGGAGGATGCTTGTTACTCAGAGTGTGTTTTCTGTTTTACAGGGTGACGATGGTGCTATTCCGTCTTCACGGGGACGGTGGAGGAGGCTGCGAGGCCACCAACGGAGCCGTGCCTCGTCTCCTACGTGTGTCCCCTCTGAGGCATAGTTTTCGGGTGACTACCACCACCATGGAGGATGCTTGTTACTCAAAGTGTGTTTTCTGTTTTACAGGGTGACGATGGTGCTATTCCGTCTTCACGGGGACGGTGGAGGAGGCTGCGAGGCCACCAACGGAGCCGTGCCTCGTCTCCTACGTGTGTCCCCTCTGAGGCATAGTTTTCGGGTGACTACCACCACCATGGAGGATGCTTGTTACTCAAAGTGTGTTTTCTGTTTTACAGGGTGACGATGGTGCTATTCCGTCTTCACGGGGACGGTGGAGGAGGCTGCGAGGCCACCAACGGAGCCGTGCCTCGTCTCCTACGTGTGTCCCCTCTGAGGCATAGTTTTCGGGTGACTACCACCACCATGGAGGATGCTTGTTACTCAAAGTGTGTTTTCTGTTTTACAGGGTGACGATGGTGCTATTCCGTCTTCACGGGGACGGTGGAGGAGGCTGCGAGGCCACCAACGGAGCCGTGCCTCGTCTCCTACGTGTGTCCCCTCTGAGGCATAGTTTTCGGGTGACTACCACCACCATGGAGGATGCTTGTTACTCCAGCGATGCAGATTCTACCCTCTCAGTGCCGGACTACGGCTCTCAGGAGTTTTGCACTGATAAAAAAGGTAAAGCACTACTATTATCTGTAAAAAATAATTAGGCCTATAATCGCAGTGCCCAGCAATATCGCTGACGTGATAGAAGCGATTTTCAAAAGTATTTTTCTTTATCTTGCCCTTTTTGAAATTATATTTTTACCATCTTATCAGAATTAAAATCGACACTTAATAGCATTTAAAACTTTCACATTACATTAAAGAGAAGAAAATGAACCCTGATCACCGTCAACAAATTCTTTAATTTCAACGGATTTTGAAAATTAAAAATGCTATTTTTTGCGGTTTTAAACCCTGATTGCTGTGGTAAAATCAGATTTTTTTTTAATTTAAGAAAAAATGATAATGAATTTTTAAAATAACCGACATTTTGAAACTGTTAAATGAATTTTGCTGGTTATAGAACTTGTCTAAGCTATTATACTAGTCGATTTTTGTGTCACATTCGAACCAAAATTACGGACGTGAGCGTACTTTACACCCCATATACTATATTATATTATACATTTAGCTGCCATTTCAAATCTTAAAAATACATGACTTGTTCACCATCGTAATCATCCTTTAAATCTGCATAGGCCTACATATTAGTATTTTCAATTTTAAAAGTTAAATTGCAAACTTTGCAAATTTGATTCAAACTTGGCACGAAACTCGATTTCGGTAAGTTTGGACAAGTTCTTTTTTTAAAATTTTTTCCAAGTTCAAATCTTTGAAAAAAAATATAACTTATTATATCTTACATTTTTTTGGAAATCTGATTTCACCATCTTAGAGTTAAAATTTGAAAAAAGTTACCTTTTTAAGCTTTAAAACTTCATTAGAAATTTTAAAATTAACCTGATGGCAGTCAGGAGGTCATTATCGTATTTTCAATGTAATTTGAATATTTTCAGAGTGATTATGTAGGCCATGATGATTATAATGTTGAAATCAGATTTAAAAAAAATATTTATGATAAAAAATAAATGTGCATACATAAAAAGATACATAAAAAAGCAGTACATGTGCGAAAAAGCTGAAACCGTGATTAGTTTTGCTTCATGTTATAAAAGGAAGGAGTCTGTGTTAAGCAGATTTGAAGATGCGTAATTTTGTGTTCGTGGGGTCAACCGGTGACCCCGTTCAACTTGAGTACAAATTGATATTCTGTAATGTCTTTAATCGTATGGAACCATCGATGATTACAATTTGGTTATGGACTATGAAAACAGATGCCTCCTTAATAGATATCTTTAATAACCGCTTTTCAATATGTGCACAGAACGCTGACACTGTGTGACTAATTCGAAATTATGTGGGCCATGGATCGCCTATGCGCACGATCCAGACGAATTCAATGCGTGAAAGCAAAAACTTATTAAAACTAAAATTGCTATAATATTGTGCAAGTTCACTTTGCTGGTTAGAACAGGTGGAAACCAGCTGTAAAATTTGATTACAGCTGCTTCAGGCAGGTGTGCCAATTTATGGATAAGTACAGGAGAGTACCTCTGTGTTATTTGCGCTAAGGACTATAACGACGGAAAACATTGCATGTAGTGATAACGAGGTTAAGAGGATTATAGGCGTTTCTTGCAGTTAACGAAATTAGATTTTGCTTTGGAGTTGTCATCCGGACTTTGACCTCGTAAACTCGTTTGAGAGGTCGATAAAGCTACTGACTGACTGATCACTGTATTCCTGGGAAGACAAAGGCTACTAAAATGGAATTTTACACGGCGGTTTCCCTTATGGTGTCGATGTGGAGTAAAGTTTGAGTTTTTTTTAATATTTTAATTGATTTAAAATATTTTTTCCTAAAACATGAAAATCTCATTGTGCAAGCCAAAAATGTCCATATTTGGCCAATTTTAAACAAAATGGATGAAACTCTGAATGTCTGATTTTTTTAATTGTTACTCAATCTGTCACACACAAAATGTGCTCTCTCAAAATGTCTCATTTATTTGTCTGTTGCGTTAAAAGGCCTATCACTGTCAGGAGTAAGGTTTTTCATTGTGACACTGATTGACATATTTCAAAGAAAACCTTTATATTTATTACAATACAATTAACTGTTAGTACGTTTCACACATACACTTACACAAAACAAAATGGTGGTCACTTTAAATGCTCGATTTATTTTCACGAGCTGTAGAAGCCAAACCGGTTGTCTGTACACTTCGTAATCTAGTTTTTTAATTTCCTGCGTTAAAGTAGCCTAAAACTCATTTCTAACTCAATGTCGATTTGATACGTAAAAATGACGTCAATTTTGTTGATTTCCACTACGAAACGATTCAACAAATTTTATTGGAAAAGTTTATATTTGTTAAATACAGTAGGCTTTAGGTTCCTCAAACTGCACGTGGTTCACCGCTTATAGAGATTCCCGGAATTTTGTTGGCCTCAATAGAGAAAGTTACAATACGTATTTTTACTATAGGATTTGGAAGAGACCAATACATTTTGCCGTTATAGAGAGATTTCCGTTACAAAGAGATCCGCAATAGAGAGATTTTACTTTACACACACACACACACACACACACACACACACACACACACACACACACACACACACACACACACACACACACACACACACACACACACACACACACACACACACACACACACACACAACGACAGAACAGGTTTTGTAGCGTATAATTTTTCCATTAGAAAATGGAACTATTGGCCACCATATTAAGAGCAGGCTCGGAACAATTCGAAATATAAAAAGTGAAACCCGAAATCTTTCTAAAAAAAAAAATTGAAGCGAACTAAAAAATTCATGCTGATGTATGTAGTTTTTACCTTGATTACAGTGGCGAAATCAGTTTCAATAAATTTTTGCCACCATTTTGAAACTGTCAAACGGATTTTTGCTGTATAATGAACTTGTCCAAGCTATTAATAAAATTGATTTTGTGCTAAGTTTGAATCAAATCTGACCAAAAAATCGGTAATTAGTCAACGTCAAACCCTGAGGCCTACGTCTTGTCTAAAGATTTTATTAATTTAATTTCAATATGAGGGCGTGTGGAATATCTATTCTCGCAGCAGTTGTGTTTTCTGGACACACACACACACACACACACACACACACACACACACACAATCAAACTATGTGCGAAATCCCTGTAACACGGGCTAAGAATAGCCTATCTTGTGCGAAGAAATCGGGCAAATCAGAAAAAAACACTGCGATGCCCTACGACTACAGCTACATCCCGGCTATTTGTAACCGCTAACAGCAAGGACCTGATGTGACGTCACAAACCGTAAAATAGCTACCTAACCTATCCGTTCAATTTAGAAACAGGCTACTTTGTCACGGTTATTGGTTGCAATTGGTTGCACAAAATGGCCGTTTACGCTCTGCTTATTTGCCGCAGATGTTTGATCTGAGACTGTACTTCGGCTGATTTTCAAAACACTTAATATTTTACTATTGTCTGTAAAATAATGTTACCTTAATCGTTAAGTATCTGGTGACAGAGTTTCGCTCTGTTGAAATTTTGTATTAGATTTTTAGATAGGTAACGAAAATGATTTTTTTAATATACCAAAATTATATCATTATCTTTAGTACCGTTTCTGAAAAAGAAAAACATTTACACGTACGTAGGTTTCTGTTTTTAAAATTGTTACATAATGATGGAATATTTACGTTATTTAAGACAATACATGACGTTTCGGGAATGTGGATCAAATCCCGTCCTCAAGTGCCTGACTTAATAGAGGAGGGGGTGCAAATGTGGAAACCCATTTTGTTTTTGTTGAATAAAAAATTTTTTAATTGTTTTTTATCTTTAAAAAATTGCTTAAAGTAACTTTATAATGTTTTAAATATAAATATAATACTAATTAATATAAAAACTATGCATGTAAAGAATAAAAAACCGTTTTGTCTTTGTAATACTTTTTTTGAAAACTTCATAAAGTGCGGGTAATGTGGAAACGCCTTAAAATTATTGTTACACTAAATTTACTTGCAGAAATCACATACATAAGTGTCACTTTCACATCCAGCACACAAAGAGTGACTCCACTCCTCACACATTACACATTTAATCCACAATTCTCCCCGAACGTCTTTAGAAAATGCGTCTCCGCAAAAAATACAAAGGGCATCTTCTTTGGTAGGTTTTTTTCACCAATTGGAAGATCCAAATTTGACTCTCCTGAAGAGACAAGAAGAGTATCAGTCCAGTTCTTTCTGGGGAAGATCATCATGGGTGGTATGAAATTACCACCGGCGCTCATGCAGCATATTACAGTTACCAGTGACCCTCTCTCTGCTGAAGTAATGGCACATACTTGACGTTTACCCTTTAGTCCAACTAAATGTGGTATCTTGCTTTGAACTACAGTGAGCATGGAAACGTTTCCACAATACCAACACATGTACGTTTCCACGTTACCCGCACATTGGCCATCTCGAATTTAAGCAGATTATGTTGTGAAACTATCAGTTTAGGTCAGATTGAAAACTGCCAAGACCTTCTTTGTACATCCTTTTATAACCTACCTAATCTAAAGTAAAATATTTATAAGATAGTTAGACGAATTTAATGCCTAAAGCTTACCTCTAAAAAGTATTGAAAAATCCAGGAAAATAACTTGACTCACTGTGACACTATCCACTGCTTGACTGACTGCTGACTGCTTACAAAGACAAATAAGAACTACTACAAATGTTTACCCCTAATCCTGCTGGCGTGCAGCACTTTATTGGCCAGATACAATACGTTTCCACATTACCCACACGTTTCCACATTTGCACCCCTTCCTCTACGTAAACGTGCCTAAACCTGATGTTGACATACTTAAAAATTAAGGAAAAAACACTCAGAGCAGATCCCAAAGTGATCAAACCAGGGAAAACTAAGACTGATATGTGATCAGGAAGCCGTAAGTTATGAAGAAAACGCTGCACAATAGTTGACAAATACAGTATCAAAAAAAGTTGTGTACAAAGATAACAGTAATTACCAGACTGATGTTTGTACTTGCCAACACCTGATGGAGGGGGACTACCTGATCAAGGTTATTGACACCTGTCATTCCTCTCTGGTTTGACCGTTATTTTTACGTACGAGGCTTCAATTACTTTACATTTCCCTAAGTAATTCTCCCGGTGTATTATTTTTGCCTAGTACAAATTAAATTTATGCTTTTCGTATCATATATGTTCAGCTATTTTTAATTTATCTTCTAGGCTTAATCGCGTTTTCCTTTTGTGTTTTTATTTATTGTTATTTTTAGAAGTGTTTTTCCTCGCCCATGTATCGCTTATCACATTCACATTTTGCACTTTAAATTGTTTGTTTTTATTTCTTTGCACAATACATGTATACTTTGAAAACTATATTCCTATCTTACTAAATAAACAAATAAATCTCTTTTAATAGCATGAATACAAGTTAGGCTTATTTGTTATTTACACCATTATTTGTTTATTTGCTTTATTTTATTTTATTTATTTGCTTATTTGCTTTGGAATATTATACCATGTGATTCAATATAAACAATAGCCTTGAATCTATAATACATATAGCTCCCACCCAGTGTTAAAATCAGGATGCCAGAATGAAAAGTAAAATGCTGGTAGTACCAAAACCTGACAACAGAGCGCTCTGCCTGCCCATCCCTGAGTCTGTAAATTGCTGCAGTGACGTGAATTTATCTTACACTCGATTAAAATGTCTAAATATCATTAGTGATTCATATATTAACAAATAACCTAATTGTAGTCTCAAAAGCTAACCTAAAAGTACATAGTTCATTTCCCTTCTAATAGATAGCGTACTTCAATTTTCAGTCACACAATTTTCTATGCAATGATATCTCTATGTATTATAGACTAAAGGACGATAGTTAAATATTAGCTGATTGAACATTATTTGCAATGATTTATCATATGATCCGTGTAAATCATGTTTTTATATAAAGCAAATTTTTCCAAAGATGACGATGAGCCCGAAAATATTCCAACATTAGGGCCTATACCGGATGCGTTTTCGAAGAAAAAAGGACATACGTACAAATATTGCTTATTTAATAGAAATTTTAAACTTTACTGTTTCTATATTAGCCATATGTTAATCTTTAAAAGAAAAAAAGGGCTCGGTGGTTGATGTGGCTAAAGCAGCGGTCAGTCTACTGCGTCTCTGAAATGAATACTTCAAGATTGTGGGTTCTAGGAGCGGTTACTGCCTTTGCTTTATCTTATTGTTAACACCTTTACCTTGTCTTCATAAGTCTAATAAACATAAAGTGTGGTAGTTAAGCAAAAACGAACCAAATCCCTACATACCTTCAAAATAAACAAATCGCGGAAGATATTAGATTCAATATGGCCGACAGGGCTTACAGATTCTTATTGTTTCGGGCTTATACTTTTCGGATTATCACATACAACGTATCTGGTTTGTAGCAAGGCCCGTAGAGTCCTTGGGTTTGTAGCACGTTTGAAAGCACGATACGATTGGTGTCAGTGAGTCAGGTCAGTTATCACGTGCGACTTTAATTTGTAAATACCAGAAAATACGCATTGCTACAGGTGAACGAGATAGATGCGTGCGGCGTGAGGGGCAAAGGTCGTTTTATTACATTCTGCAATGTTTGTGTTTAGTCAACAAGATTCTTCTCGCCGTATGAAAGTCATCTTCACTTGACCTTGGCCGCAGAAACACAGATTCACCGCTTTGTGGGACGTATGAAAGCGATCACACTTTTTTCCGGAACCGAAACAACTCAGCCATTTTTAAACCGTAAAAGATAAAACTGTAAAATAAGTTTTATTCGCACGCGCGCGCGCATACACACACACACACACACATCCAGGTAAAATCCACTTCTGGGAGCCTGATATTGCATGGACCACTCAAATCTCAAAATCAGTTTTTTTAATAGTCATCAAACTTTAATTACACATCGTACCTGTTATAGTAAGTATCATTGAATATAAGCGTACTAGAAGTAGAGCAACAATTATAAAAAAGTGATCGATATAAACGGTCCAAGTAATTGGATTATCAACCGCTACGAACGCTGCAAGCTGCAAGGAAGAGTGTTGGAGACATTTGAGAGAATAAACAGTACTTCTATCTATTTAACTGTCGTTGAATACTCTGCCGCAAGATGCCACCAGTAGCGAGCACTCACATATCTCTCATAAGGGTTATCATTCTATTACGTTTATATTCATTGTAAATATGTAAAAATAATATAAAATATTTAATTTTAATAAGGGGCTTTATTTCCTTCAAAAGCTGCCTCGGTGGCCTAGTTGATAGAGTACTAGACTTTCACCCCGAGGACCCGGGTTCGATTCGCGGCCAGGGCTTGGCATTTTCATACGCTATAAATCATACCATCGTCTGCATTAGCCCAAGTGTGCACAATAGTCGGACGTTAAACACCAAAAAAAAAAAAAAAAAAAAAAAAAAAAAAATAAAATGTCCAAAATAGGTACTCCTACATTATTGGTGATCTGTAACAGCCTGTATGTAACGGTTACAGTATTATAACAACATGGCAATGCCTTCTTATATTATAATGTTTAAACATTGTTTAAATACGCGATGAAATAATTTCGAATGACACATGCTAAAAGTATTTAAAATAACATAACTTGAATACTGCTGGTATGGCCTAAGTTATGAATTGGATAGGCTACCATTTGTTTAAACATTAAAGGAATGTAAACAATACAATATTAACGTAACGAAATTGCGTTCATCACTTCGGTGTACTTTATTAGGGTCTGTCTGTCAGTCTAATGTGTGTGTGTGTGTGTGTGTGTGTGTGTGTGTGTGTGTGTGTGTGTGTGTGTGTGTGTGTGTGTGTGTGTGTGTGTGTGTGTGTGTGTGTGTGTGTGTGTGTGTGTGTGTGTGTGTGTGTGTGTGTGTGTGTGTGTGTGTGTGTGTGTGTGTGTGTGTGTGTGTGTGTGTGTGTGTGTGTGTGTGTGTGTGTGTGTGTGTGTGTGTGTGTGTGTGTGTGTGTGTGTGTGTGTGTGTGTGTGTGTGTGTGTGTGTGTGTGTGTGTGTGTGTGTGTGTGTGTGTGTGTGTGTGTGTGTGTGTGTGTGTGTGTGTGTGTGTGTGTGTGTGTGTGTGTGTGTGTGTGTGTGTGTGTGTGTGTGTGTGTGTGTGTGTGTGTGTGTGTGTGTGTGTGTGTGTGTGTGTGTGTGTGTGTGTGTGTGTGTGTGTGTGTGTGTGTGTGTGTGTGTGTGTGTGTGTGTGTGTGTGTGTGTGTGTGCGTGCGTGCATGCCTTATATTTTTTTCCAAAGGCGAATAATAATGTAGGTCGAAGTAAATTTTACCGAAGTTGGCTTGTTGTGTTAATCGTGTATTTTGACCTGTAAAGGAGGACAAGTGTTCGATTATGACTCCTTAATAGCAAATTTCCATTGGAAAAATGAGCTATTGGAGCGTCTTTCATGGTAAGACCCAGACCCGGGAACTTAAAATGAGCACAGATCCTGACTAGATCACTCTTTGATCACTCTCTCTCTCTCTCTCTCTCTCTCTCTCTATATATATATATATATATATATATATATATATATATATATATATATATATATATACACACACACACACACACACACACACACACACACACTCACACTATTTAACAATTCCTCAAAAAGTAATACAGAGTTGTCAGGATCTGTGCTCATTTCAAGTTAAGGGTTTTGGTTCTTACAGTGATCAAAGCTCTGATAGCTGATTTTCAGGTCATTGACATTTGTACACAACCAAGCTGTTATTTTGGTCTCATCCAAACGAGTAATTCGGTTTTTTAATACTTTCAATTTCGACGTATTTCTAAATACGCTGCAGCAGAAGGGACTGTAATGTTTGAGCTGACATAAAGTCTATTTCAGGGTAGGGTAGGGGTTGTACCAGGTGGTGCTGTGGGTGGGGAGGGGTCCTCGACCCGAAATTAGACGCGTCGAAGTGAGCATATGTTGGCGCGGTAAATCACGTTAAAAAGCTGAGATATGAAGTGCTTTTACTGTCTCACTGCTTTGGTGCTGGTTGACTGCACAAGCGTTTTCGCAAAACAAGTATTATTATCTGAACTTACATAAAATATATACTGAAATTTCGTTTAATATCTTTCATGATTTTGATAAATTGTAGAACAATTACTTCTTTCCTTTTACAATTTAAAATTTGTGGGCTTCAGACGTTGTAGTCTCCAGAAGAATTAGAAGTCCGGGCGTTCACCTCGGCCGCAGGATGGTGAGGAATGGTGAATGAAGCTTCTTGTTGAGAGTTGGCCGAATTCTTGCTATTTCCTCCTGAGCATGACGTAGTGCCTTGTACAGTTGGTCCGGGTGTTGGTAGGCTGCGTGTAGTTCTTCTGTAGTAAGTGGTGCTCCTCGATGTTCTACTGAACATCATTTCTCAGAATTTCATTGTTAAAACTAGAGGAAGAACACACCAATCAGAATGAAGTTATTGTATATGGGAGATGCTTGGTGATGAGTCGGCAGTAATGCATGGGGTGAAATGAATTAATCTAACGTAATACAGACTCGAGATACGCGTGCAATGCGAACCAATCGGAAGTGAGTATTAGTTGACGGGAGTGAATTAGGTTTCGCAGGCTTAAGCTGTTTCCAAACCAGGAGAAGTACGGGAATTTTTAGCGTGGTTGTTTAAGTGTTAGTAAATGGAAATAGGTTGTGTAACTCAGTTCCTATGTTGTTTAGGCGATGACATAGATAGATCATATTTTGTTACAAGTAGCCTATAAATAGTTTCGGTTTTGATATCACATTTAATATATTTGGGTAATAAATAGACATTTTTTAAACTAATAAAATTTGGGTTTTGAAAATAAATGTAAAAATACTAAACTTTATTCCATCCACTCAATAAACGGCCTCACTCGCGCAAGTTGCTTAATTCCCTTCCACTTTCCTCCGACAGTCCAATCTGAGTCTACAAACTGTTACTACTCAACGATAGTGAAGGAAAAGGAGTGAGCTATTGTGAGAGAGTGGGTACTCGATTTCCCACTCACTCATTTTTTTTTCTTTGTCCCGTGGTGTTCTTAGCAGGCTGTGTTTTCTAAACAGCTGACCTATATTTAAATTGTTTACTACTTCCTAGATTAGATAGGTAGATATTTAGAAGTTATGGGGTTTGATAACGCCTAGTATTACGACCAAGGGTCTATTGTGCAACTACGTTTCTTAGGAGTTCATTAGACCAGTTGTATCAATGTGTTTGAGCTGTCCACTGATTAGCTCATTCAGTTGGAAGTCCTCAAGATCCTGGAAGACAAACTCTCTTAGCCTCCTGCTGGCAGAAACCTCATAGTCATAGATTATGCGACTTTCAGTTTCCTTACCTTGTACTGCTCTATAGCTTGTACTGCTCCCAGTCTTCAAGTACAATACCATCAGCCCTGTCATCGCAGTGCTACAAGGGTTAAGTTTCATACCCAAGTTTTGATCCCTAGGACGTCTTCTCAGAAGCCTCTTGCTTCTGCCTCTTCTCTTCCCAGTTTGTGTTTTCGCGCACTCGATAGACGTATGATACCTGATTTGAGACAGGCCTTCACCGTATTGATTTCAAATGCTCGGCCTCATCTCTCGCTTTTTCCACTGCCGGTTGAATAGGTCCTCCTAGCATCCCTAGAGTCTCCTGCAATTCACTTCTTGTGACTTCCATGGAGTTATAAACATCCCAGTGTCCTCCACCTCCATGTTATTTTCACTCTCCAGGTCCTAGTTTGCCAATTCTCCAGCGATTTGTGGCTTTTAACGGTTTGTTTATGGCCATAAAAATCCAACTGGTACTTAGGGAAATTAAATATCCACTATACAGAGTCCGCGTCCTTAGCCACATAACCTTCTGCGTACACTGTCCCACCTTGGCTTCAGATGAAGGGATGTCACTCAAGAGCAAATAAAGGAATGTTATACCAAGTTATTGGAACTCGGGATTGCCAAACACGTAAATTTATATAATTGAATTTTATATTTTTGAATATTTGAATAATTTAATATTTTATATTTTTTAATTACACAGTAAAACTAAAACTCGATCCATAGTCGAAATGCTGCAAAAGACGAATTGATGAGATAAAATAATTGATCAGACTAATTTGAAGTATTTCACACAGACTGGCATATTATTGATCTGTTTATATGTTTAATAACCACACTGCCTCTATTATGAACAAATTTTATTTTTTACTTACTAGTTAGTTGATTGGCGAAGTTAATTATGTCTGTGTGTAGTAAATCTTCTATCTAACGTAGATAAAAATAAGTTAGAATTTATTTAGACCTATGTATTTTTGAAGCTTTGGCGAGAGGAGCGAATGAAAAAAGTGTCCCAAACGGAAGAATGTAACGGAAATATGAAACGAACGAGCAATCGGATTTCTGATTTCCCCCTTCCTTTTCGACAACAGTACACGCATACCATACGAAAACTTGTGTTGCTTTGGTTTCGTTATTTTTGCTTAGTTGAAGAACACGTGTGCATTGTAACCGTTTATATTCGAAATTAATACATAAGTTTATAATAATTAATGTTAATATTGGTTGTTTTTAATAACATAACCTAAAACTTGTTATAGCCTATCAGCTGTTCAGTGAAATCAGCTGGTCGTTACGAATTAATTTTATAAAACAACTGATCTTTTACTACAACTACAAAAGATAATATCTAAGGTAGGTTCACGTATTTATTTATTTAAACAAACAAGATATTTGTAAACATATTTTCATACTAATTATATATTCAGCAAAGATGTCATTAAAAAAAATCTTCGCTTTTGTCGGTAACTGCCCGAGTTCCACACGTGTACTTTTTTATTATAATTTTGCTTAGTATCCATCCTTTAATGGGACGAGAGTTCGGTGTTAATGGAAACGATAATCCGTATTAATGTAGCCTACATTTAAATGCATTCAAAACTAACAATACCCACACGGCGTTGCCCGTGACAGAAATAATAAACATCTGTGAGCATGAGATAAAGAATTACAATTGTTCTCTTTTTGTTTCTAAATTAAAACTGTTTTTAAAAGAAGACGTTAGATAACGTCAAGTGTATTTTTCAGTTCAATATTTATTTTAAGAAAATCTAATTAGACATTTTAAAATCCGGCTATGAGGTGTTGTCCGTTGCTTTTCTGTGCAGCTAGATGCACAGTTTTGGATCTCTGTGTGCCATAGATTTGACTGTATTTGCGCACGCGCATGGACACGCACGCGCGCGCGCGCACACACACTCACACATCCTTTTATAAAGAACGGTTATGTCAGCTATTAATTAAATGTCAACTATTAAATTTATTAATTTACATTAATAAATTTGATAGTTCACAAACATTATTTACTTGTTATTTGTCATTTTTTTCATACGACATTTAATGTTTCAAGTTATTTGTAAGTTCAGTTCTGATTTGAATCACCAAGCTAATTACTAAACTAATTGTATAGTCTATAAAAATATTTTCTTCGTCTCTCGATCGAAGGTTTAATCTCAGTTTTTTTTATTCTTTATTTTACTAATTTCAGTCGTGTTCTAGGCCCTACAAAAACGATGTCAGAAACAGGAAAATAGATGCTTGCTGAAAAGGCATAATTTCAAGGTCGAAGGTCAAGCTAACAACGAGCGAAGCAAGCTGTCGTGTCGGTGAGAAAGTAGAGAAGCCACTACTGCAGTAGGGCGCGCTGGTTGTTTTAAACATATTTTACACAATATTGGCCTAGTTATAACAGTTATTCGAATAATACATTTTCGGGTCTTCAGATTAATAATAATTGCAGCATGCAACTGCATCGATGAAGTGATAGAAGAGAATTAAAAAAATACTCTTTTTGTAAATTCTTCATTTGAATCATCGCAATCAACATAAAAATCTGCATATATTAGTATTTTATACTTTTAATTTAATTTACTGGTACACTGTAAGTACGAAAATGAAGCCTGACTGTTTAAATTTTAACGTTTTTTGAAAATTCAAAATAGTAATTTATGCAGTTCGTAACACTGATTACGATATCGAAATCAGTCTTAAACACAAATAAGTTATGAATGTATAAATATTTTAAACCATTTAACGACCATTTTGAAACTGTTTAACGCATTTCGCTAGGCACCAAAATCAAATCGGACCAATATCAATACAATCTCTAAGTGCAAACACAAACACTCATATAAAGGCAGGATTAGTGGTCTGGGCCTCACTATGATGGCCGCTCCTAAAGTTAATTTTCCAGTTGAAAGAAATGGTTTCATAAACGGCATTTTTGTACAAAACAAAGTGTTTGAAAGTAATTTTCCTCGAATTTTATTTGTTGTGCTTAAGTTGTTTTATCCCTCTAAAAATTGCCTTTCACCTGCAAGTAAAAAAAAATGTTACACAGTCGTAACGATTATATTTTTCAAAATCTCAAAGTAATATGTTACCACGGTCGCCATGGGCCTACTTTCTAAAAAACAATAAAACAATCCGATAAATATTCCTTACGTTTATTTTTTGTCTTCTGTAATGTTTTAACTACGCATTTACGAAATATTAACCTTGTTTTTCCTTAAGTACAATTAATAGATCACAATGACCGACAGAAGTTAGGTTTCTGTTTCAACTCGACCGTCCAGCATCTGGTTTGTGTGTTTGTCACGCAGTTTTGACCAAACGCATTGACCGATTTTTGTGAAATTTGGTACAGAGATAGATGCCTTGTACAAATTCGAAGTGTAAGAGTTTTTCTTTTCACTTCTGTTTAAAGATGGCATCCTCTAATTTACAATAAAGAGTGTAAAGAGCGTAATTTACAATAATAACGCAGTTTAAGCCAAACATATAGACCGATTTTTTTGAAATTTGATAAAAAGGTACCTTGTACAAAGCCCAAATGACATATGTATAAGATTTTTCCTTTCAAGATAGAGGCCTCTGATTTAACGATGACGCTTGTGCGCAGTTTTGGTCAAACTCATAGGCCGATTGTTTTCAAATTTGGTACGAAGGTGCCTTGCATAAAGCTCGAAACACATATGTATAAGATTTTTTCGCATTTACTTACTTTTCAAGATGGCTATATAAGTAGTGTACGCAGTTTGAGCCAAACATATTGACCGATTTTTTTGAAATTTGATAATAAGGTACCTTGTACAAAGCCCAAATGACATATGTATAAGATCTTTCTTTTCAAGAATGAGGCCTCTTATTTAACGATGATTGTTTTGAAATGTGGTAGGAAGGTACCTTGCATAAAGCTCGAAAGACATATGTGTAAGATTTTTTCGCATTTACTTACTTTTCAAGATGGCTATATAAGTAGTGTACGCAGTTTAAGCCAAACATATAGACCGATTTTTTTGAAATTTGATAATAAGGTACCTTGTACAAAGCCCAAATGACATATGTATAAGATCTTTCTTTTCAAGAATGAGGCCTCTTATTTAACGATGATTGTTTTGAAATGTGGTAGGAAGGTACCTTGCATAAAGCTCGAAACACATATGTGTAAGATTTTTTCGCATTTACTTACTTTTCAAGATGGCTATATAAGTAGTGTACGCAGTTTAAGCCAAACATATTGACCGATTTTTTTGAAATTTGATAATAAGGTACCTTGTACAAAGCCCAAATGACATATGTATAAGATCTTTCTTTTCAAGAATGAGGCCTCTTATTTAACGATGATTGTTTTGAAATGTGGTAGGAAGGTACCTTGCATAAAGCTCGAAAGATATATGTGTAAGATTTTTTCGCATTTACTTACTTTTCAAGATGGCTATATAAGTAGTGTACGCAGTTTAAGCCAAACATATTGACCGATTTTTTTGAAATTTGATAATAAGGTACCTTGTACAAAGCCCAAATGACATATGTATAAGATCTTTCTTTTCAAGAATGAGGCCTCTTATTTAACGATGATTGTTTTGAAATGTGGTAGGAAGGTACCTTGCATAAAGCTCGAAACACATATGTATAAGATTTTTTCGCATTTACTTACTTTTCAAGATGGCTATATAAGTAGTGTACGCAGTTTAAGCCAAACGTATTGACCGATTTTTTTGAAATTTGATACTAAGCCCAAATGACATATGTATACGATGTTTTCTTTTTACTTTTATTTGAAGATGACGCTTGTGCGCAGTTTTGGTCAAACTCATAGGCCGATTGTTTTCAAATTTGGTACGAAGGTGCCTTGCATAAAGCTCGAAAGACTTTTTCCCATTTAATTGCGTTTTAAGATGAGTGGCTCTGATTCAACGTCGAGAATGAAGTTGCTGCGTATTTCCTATAATACTGACTGAACGGCAAAACCTATCGTAATATTGACCGTTCATGGAGAGAGAGCATACAATTTCCAAATAACATTGTAGCATACAAAGTAGGTCCAGTAACATTCATAACGTTAACCGGTTAAATTGGCGGAAAAAGGTTACGGTCGCTGTCATAGAGCGCTTTGTTTATTAATTAAGAATATAGCCTACTGTTCTTTAAACTATTTACGAAATATTAATCTTTTATCCTGAAAGTATAGCTAACAGATCACAATAATTATCCAAGAAACGAGTTCACAGTCGTGAACGCAGCGAGCGTCGTCAATTTATAAAACTGATATTCAAGGTCACGGAAACAATGAACAAATCGTGACGCCTTTACTTTTGGTGTATTGAAATTAAATGTAATTGGTTTATGTACGTGTGAGAGAGGCGCGGCAGCGTTCCACCAGTAATCGCAGGATACTGGGCATTATCTTGTCCTGTTTAGTGTCTACATGGGCGTTTATATTTGTATTGATTTTATCGTGCGGAAATAATTATATTTAAATACACGCTGCGCTCGCTACCAAGCCTATCAAGGCTACTAAATACAATACGGATGCCTATAACATGCTGAAAACAGTAGAATATTTTACATGGCTAACTGTAGTCGGTTCAGTTAACAAGTCAATAGTGTGATTGTATATATGCACTGGCTGAATCATCACCTTTAACATGTATCGATAATGTCAATGAAAAATCGAACAAACAATACATTATCCAACGTTGTATGAATATCCAGTTGGCGCTGTGGTCGAGGGTGCACATGAACAAGGTGTGTACCGTGGTGAAACCGTATATAGATTGTACAGGAAAGAGGAGGAGACTGCAGGACACATAATCCTTGATTGTGAAGCTCTTGCTGGTAGGAGGCTAGGTGTTTTTTGATTTCCAGGATCGTCAGCAGAATGATCTAGTCAGTGGATTAAGGACATCAATCTGCTAAACTAGAACTCAAGAGGTATGCACAATAGTTGCACAATAGATACCTATTGATCGCAGTGCCTGGGGTTCTGTGCAAGTAGTTGTACTAGGGTTGTGCCCTTCCTCTAGTTTGAATCTAA
Organism: Callitettix versicolor; assembly: GCA_022606455.1. Lineage (NCBI taxonomy): Eukaryota > Metazoa > Arthropoda > Insecta > Hemiptera > Cercopidae > Callitettix > Callitettix versicolor. Next base: position 2,392,380 of record CM040187.1, read on the forward strand.
TCTAATCTAATGAATATCATGGATCGATCGATATTACAGTAATTCAGGCAGACTAAAGCCCCTGATGATACTAAAGCCCCTGATGGGCTGGCAATATACAGGTGCCAATAATTAATGCGATAATTAAGCAATTATTAGGCGAAATTGATGACTTAAATTGCATTCATCGCTGCATCGCTGCACGCAACTGTTTTCCTGACATGTTTAAAAAGAATATTAAAATGTATTTTTTCTTAACCTTACTGTTTTTGAAATTCTGATTTCACCGTCATAATCAGCGTTAAAATCTGCATATAGCTTTTAAACTTTCAAATTGCACTGAAAATAAGAAAACGAAAACTGACTGCCGTAAATTTAAATTTTTAAATTTCAACAGATTTTTGAATATAAAAAATGCTAATTTATGTAGGTACGCTGATTGTGAAGGTAAAATCAGATTTATAAAAAAACATTTAAAGCAAAAAAGTTACGAACGTTTAAAGATTGAAATTAAATGAACTGTTAAAGGAAGTTAACGAAAATTGTGCGAGGTGTTACCATAATCGATTTTGGTGCCAAGTTTGAACTAAATCGAACCAAAAGTACGGTGTTCATTTCATGGTCCCCCGGGTCAGAGTCTTACTGTGATGAACGTGTCATGACAATCCATTCAGTAGATTACATTTCCATTCTGGAAAAACATACATACTTTCGATTTTATAGGTGTAGATTACACTAGGGACACTACTGTCCTATTTGGACATCAACTCCCACTTGTACACAATACTATTAAAAAGAGGTTTTGTCAATTTTAACTTATGTGTCACATAAAAGTAATAACGGCCCAACATTCGCTCGGTAGAGGTCAATGCATTTTGGTATAGAAGCGCATCGGTAAACAACCACCTTTCTTCATGGAAAGGTAAAAGAGGGTGGAGAGGAGAGAGAGAGAGAGAGAGAGAGAGAGAGAGAGAGAGAGAGTGTGTGTTAGGCAGGGCGTAGTCGAACGAAGCTAATCGAATGATCATTGAAGTTCTTATTTAACTTTTGACATTTAATATAAACGGCTAGAAGTACAGCTAACATTATAAAAAGTGATTAAACAAGCTGCAGCTGAGAATGCTGTAAGCTGTAAGGACAGGGGTTGGAGAAAGTATGAAAAAACAATATTATTATCTATTTAATTGTAGTTAAACACTCTGCCACAAGATGCCACCACAGCGAGCGCTCATGCACTCATAAGAGTTATCATTCTAGTACGTTTATATTCAATGATTTTGACCTTTTGTTTTTGCATGACTCAGTTTCCACAGATAAGAAACCTACACCAAGATCTTATCAACCCCCAAAATTCTTAATGTCATCATTTTTATAATTTTGACAAAAGTATCGGCATCATCAGACTCCTATTTCGTCCTCAAACTTGACTGTGATATATCATTGGTTTGATGAACTCATTGGATAACAACATATTTAATGTTTGGATAAATATTTTCAACACAATTTTCCAACAAAATTTCGGATAACGGAATTAGTCTAAATCATAGAAAAATGAATATGTATTATTTTTTCTGTGCCTATGCTACGTCACTTCAACACGGTCGAGCCTTGTCTTCTTTTGTTCGTTCTTCTTTCCAGCTCGTCTCTGTCAGTAGTCATTCTTTTCCAAATATTTAGTTTTAAAAGGTTTTCCCCATCTCCGCTACCCTATAATACCATGTTTCGTGGTTTTCCAAAACTGTTCACGCTCTAACAGCCTTTACTTAAACAAGCTATTTGTAGTCTGCATTTCTGTGTTCAAGTCGCATAACCCAACGAAATCTTTAATTTAATTATTGCAACACAGCCACTGGACCACATATTAAAATAACTAGGATTATGGCCTATTTCTCCTTCTAGTGGTCTACTTATTCACGTCGTAAAGGCTACATCGGTTTCGAAACCTTACTGCTTCATATTTAGGCCATATTACAAAATGTTAAATCCCTCTGTCGAGGTTGTCACAAAGTTAAACAAAACACTGAAAACACGTCACAAACACTAAACACAATTACACGATTAAAATACACACAATAAAATCAGGTTTAACCAAACGATACGTGCAACTCGTATGACGTTACATTGCGGACTGTATAACCGGACGGCATACGAGTTGAACGTATCGTTTGGTTAAACCTGATTTTATTGTGTGTGTTTTAATCGTGTAATTGTGTTTAGTGTTTGTGACGTGTGTTTTCAATATTACTTTCACTAGATTCACTAATTACGTCTCTCAAGCTGAACCTAACCTAACTTACCTGTCTGGGTTTTACACAGAATTAGGCCTACCTGTACAACGATCGCATTAAAATGTCTAATATTTATACTGCGTTTCACTAATTACGTCTCTCAAGCTGAACCTAACCTAACTTACCTGTCTGGGTTTTACACAGAATTAGCCTACCTGTACAACGATCGCATTAAAATGTCTAATATTTATACTGCGTTTCACTAATTACGTCTCTCAAGCTGAACCTAACCTAACTTACCTGTCTGGGTTTTACACAGAATTAGGCCTACCTGTACAACGATCGCATTAAAATGTCTAATATTTATACTGCGTTTCACTAATTACGTCTCTCAAGCTGAACCTAACCTAACTTACCTGTCTGGGTTTTACACAGAATTAGGCCTACCTCTACAACGATCGCATTAAAATGTCTAATATTTATACTGCGTTTCACTAATTACGTCTCTCAAGCTGAACCTAACCTAACTTACCTGTCTGGGTTTTACACAGAATTAGGCCTACCTCTACAACGATCGCATTAAAATGTCTAATATTTATACTGCGTTTCACTAATTACGTCTCTCAAGCTGAACCTAACCTAACTTACCTGTCTGGGTTTTACACAGAATTAGGCCTACCTCTACAACGATCGCATTAAAATGTCTAATATTTATACTGCGTTTCACTAATTACGTCTCTCAAGCTGAACCTAACCTAACTTACCTGTCTGGGTTTTACACAGAATTAGGCCTACCTCTACAACGATCGCATTAAAATGTCTAATATTTATACTGCGTTTCACTAATTACGTCTCTCAAGCTGAACCTAACCTAACTTACCTGTCTGGGTTTTACACAGAATTAGGCCTACCTCTACAACGATCGCATTAAAATGTCTAATATTTATACTGCGTTAAATACACCCCAAAATTAATTGTTATCCAAGCTTTGCTTGACACCCGCATAGAGGGGTTGCTTGGTAACCTACCCCTATTGCTGCACCCCTTGCGTGTTTAGAATCGATAAGCGAATCTGTCGTGTGCGTTAATATCAAAGTACAAGTTTCTCGGTTTTGGACAATGAATGGACAAACCACGTTCTGGTAAAAACAAATTTTTACACAGCGTTGTTTTGGTTTTTCTAAAATCAAATTAAAATAATGAAATTTAAACTCTAAATTTTAGTATAACATGAATTAATACGCTTAAGAATATAGTTTTGGTTTTAGCAAATTGTTGTTGGTTTATTCGCTAAAATATGTACTTCTCGTTTGTTTAAGACGAATTGCTAGCTTGCGTGTTTGGAACGCGTCCAAAATAGCGCCAGACAGTCTAAACATACGTAATGTACAGTTTGCCATTCTTCTATCTGTGTTTGTGTTTGTGGGACGGTTTTAACAAAGGGATTTATCAAAATTTAAAAAAAACTGCTTTACTTCCTTGTTGTTGTCTTCGCCATGAGTCATTTCGGATGAAAATTCAGACGTAGCCAAAAATGTTCAGAACAGCTTTGGGACGAATAAGGAAGACAACATTCGATGCCTAAAGGAGACTATAATTGGGTGTCTTCGCAGTTAATGTAGTTGGTTAGGCTTATTTTCCCTTCTTGCCGGAAACACACTCTTATCTCTTTAAGCATTAAATCTGTAATATAATGATTATTACTTTTGTAAATATTTCTGTTGCAATCAATTACTGAGTTAGACTTCCGAAAACAAACGGATTGTTAAAGTTTGACAAACATACAATGTTTTTCGAAACATTTGTATAGGGCTGTTTGTCAAACAGACCAGAAAATAATCTCAGACTTTTCTGAGCCTTAAGAGAACTAGAAGATATCCACGTACTTATAGCCTGGTCTCCACGTACTTATACCATCGCCTTTACGAAGAAACTACATAATCCCAAAACTATACTTCAAATCAACGATACTCCCATAGCATGGAAACCTAAAGTCAGATACCTAGGTGTCACGCTTGACAAACGACTGACTTTTGCCCCACATGTCAAGCAAACTATAGGCAAAGCTGCTGCGGCTCGCAGAAAGCTTTTTCCTGTTCTTACGAACAAAAGCCCAATACCACTAAGAATCAGGCTGACTATGTATAAAATGTACATCAGACCCATTCTTACTTACGCAGCTCCGGCTTGGTACTCCCTCATCTCTAACTCTCGAAGGAAACGGCTGGAATCCTTCCAAAACCGCTCCCTACGTTTACTGACTGAATCTCCGTGGTTCGTCAGAAACGAGATCATGCGCCACGGCCTTAAAGTCCTCACACTCACTGAAAAACTAGTTTCGCGAGCAGAAAGCTCCACGCACGCGCATCTGTCCGCCATTGTGACAGATCCCGCTCCCCCACTAAGATACAGAAAAAGGCCTCTGTGTCTAGTCTACGAACCTCCATAAAAAGCGACTAATGTGACACTCACATAGTCACTTTCTTCAAATTTTCAATTCCCAATAAAAATCCAAGCCCAACCCACATCTTCATTCCTCACCTAGACAAGACGCAATAAAGCCACTTAATAAATCATACATTGTAAATGTTTTTCAACAGCAAACAAAATCGCTATCTGGGGAGCATTAGATCTCCTGCCACTGACCAAGCCTGGTCTAGGTTCCGTACACTGGTTGCCGGCAATGAGTACAGAATCTATATAGATATAGAATATAGATTTTGTATTCATTGTTGCCGGTGAGTAATTTATTATGAATGGGTACCGTGTAATCAATCATAATAATAGACAATCATTTTCAGCTGCCGAATAATCAATGTATTTTACATTTTTTATAAGGGTTTTTTCATAAGGGTTGTTATTCTAGTGCTTTTATATACAGTGGTTAAATGCAGTTTCCCCCTAAGGTTGCAACTGTATATTTAAATAACCTTACTTAAACAAACTAAATTATTTAAAAAATTCTCGCATGCCCTGTGTTACATCTTAAAATACAAGATGTAAAATTATAACCGCACCCAATTTTAATTTTGTATTTTAATTATTTATAATTGAAATTTTGCACTCTTGCTTGCTTCCGATGATAATGCAATATTCAATAATTAGGCAATCAAATTTTGCTTCGTTGTGCTCTAATTAACTAACTAAAATTGCATTTGGAAAAATAGTTTTAGCGTTTCTTAATAGATGGCGTTAGTTTCTTCTAACACTTTTCAGAAGTTCTTACGAAATATGTATATGTATTTCAAATGTGTATTCAAATATATCTATATACAAAAATGTATATATATATTTTTACACATACAAAAAATAGTACAAAAAGGTACATATACAAAAATTAAAAGGTGTAAAATAAGTTTAGTATAGCGCTGGGCTCGAACTAGCTTTTTCCAACAACGCACGAATGCATACATAATACATACATACACACACATATATATATATATATATATATATATATATATATATATATATAGTATATATTGTACTAAACTTATTTTACACCTTTTAATTTTTTGTATATGTACTAAGGGTGGGCGTTTCTGCTATTTTTACAAAATATCAACAAACTGTTTGTTGAGAAAAAACTGCTTTTTAAAACAGTTGGAAAAAAACAGGTTTAGAAAACTGAAACTCGTAGTTGTATTAGCAGCTAAAACTTAAAGCACAAACGATCAGTTTTATAAGACTACTTTTTCTTTCCCATTACCACCATGTCCTTAACTGTTTTTGGGTGTAAAGCATTTAGAAAAAAATAATCCTTATAAGTGTAGTAATAATTAAATTACATTCTCAAAACGTAATATATATGTATGCCATTTTATATTTACAAAATGCAATGAATTTCTAATAGAAGCATTCTTGTTTTTTTACTTAAAAATTAAATAGTCCTTTGCATATTTACTGAAAAGCAAACAATTTAGAATATTTTTAGTTGATTAAAAAATATTGATGATTGATAATAAATATAAAAAATACGTTTAAATAAAATTAGGTTATGTATTTACAAAATGTGAGATGTTACTGCCATATTTTTATTTGGGAGAAAGTAGGTTTTCACTTTTCAACACTGAAAAAAGTAACCTTAATAAGTACAATATAGTAATAAGAACATAGGCCAAATGTGTTTAAATAAAATTAGCTCTATATAGTTACAAAATTATAGGTTATTAACATTAGGTTATTATAGGTTATTATAAATGTCCTTTCAAATTATTCACACTGGATTTATAAGATAAGGCTTGTTTACATATATTGCAAAAAGCCTTTTCATTCTCAGCCTTAAAAAAATAGTTCCAAATTATACTTCTTTGACGGTTAGCCATAATTTTAAAACATATGACACTAAAAGATTTGATTATGTTCAGATGTAGCCTATATTTCGCAAAATTTTAGAAAAAGTAAAAAATAACCTACAATTATTCAAGATATATACAAGATGAGATATTGTGAATTTTAAAAAGTCCACACATCCAATAAATATTAAAAACTATGCACTTAATTCTAAAAACATAAAAAAAGTAAAAGAAAACTTTCAAAATTGCCCACTAAATATTTTTAAATTTCTAAACACAAAGTAAACTACGGAGAAAAACTAATATAAAACACAATTATGGCTGATTTTACAGTTTAAAAAAATGTTTGAACAACAAATTTTACATTTAAAACTTTCAAACAACTCGCAACAAAATAGAGATAAACGTTGACAACGCCCAAAACAGTTCTTACTTCACTACAAGCAACAAGAAACTTTGAAAGAAAGGGAAAAAGCATAAAGCAGGTTGAAGAAAAGCAGCAGGAAAAAGTTAGCAGGAAAACAGCAGGAAAAAGTTTTAGCGCTTGCGGCAACGTGGGGAAGTCCCAACAGCTGTCCTTGTTTAACCAATCACGAACCAGTCCAAATCAAACTGCTTGTTTCCGTTTGAAAAAGCAGTTTGTTTGTCGTATTTAGAAAAGCAGTTTTTTTTTAACAGTTTGGTATTTTCTTACCCACCTCTAATATGTACCTTTTTGTAATATTTTAATGTATGTGTAAAAAAAATGCTTAATACAGATCTTTTGTTAAAACAATTACGAAAAAATATTAAAAATTGTCAGCATTTGTTATCATTAATTTAATAAATCATTAATGTATATTTAAATTAGAAACTTTTGCAAAATTGAATTTTTTTTTTTTTTTGCAAAAAAAAAATAAAGACTTGAAAAAATCAAAAAGAATATCGATTACAAGGCTTATCACTAAAAAGTAGAAAATACAATAAAAAAAGATAAAAAAGAGATAGGGTGCCCATCAATACTCACAAGGAGAATTTTCTTCAATCATTTCTAATTAATATAATCTACAACCACGCCTTATTCTCCAACTGATGAAAAATTAATTTTTTTACTTTTTAGTGCATTTAATATTTGAATTGAAAAAGCGTGTTTTTTAAAAATCTTTTTTTTATTGCAGTATTATGAACAGACCAGAAGAAATACTATCCCACGTGGTATACTCCAACCATTGAATATAAACGTACCAGAATGATAACCCTAACTGGATCTGATCACTGAAGGAATCAGTGATTTATATATATAATTGGATAATATAATTGAATTTTATAAAGAGAAAAACACTTAGATTTATATCATCGTAAAAAGTATGAGGGAGTAAATGACATTTTTATATAAATCTTAAACGAATCGTTGTATCCATAATTATTAACATTTTAGTTTACTCCTGATATTAATTATTCTAAATATTTTATAAATTTTGTACGTTAGAAATACAGTGCAATGATTATAAATTCAAACCTGCAATAGAAATACAGAAGCACTTATTAGCTCTGCCATCTATACGCTAACTGACAAACTACGTTAAGCGGTAGTTCTGAATTAACTCACCAGAGTACTATCCATTCTTGCCTTTATAGTCTGTTTAGTGTTTCATTCTGATAACCATGCATTCATTATTCATTGTGTTGTTATCTTTTGTCAGTTGAAGTAAGTTTTCGGTTTGTGTTGTATGAAAGTGTTGTTTGTGTTATTTGTTGTTAATTTTTGTGGAATATGCTCTTCGAACATGTCAGGTACGTTTAGAGTTCTTAAAGACGTTTAGTTTTGTAATAAATACGGTATATGTAGGCTACAATTAATCTAAGCCGACTATTAAGTTTTAGGTTATGTATGCAGGCAAAATTAAAAAAAAAAAGAAAATAAATGTATGACGAAATAACTGGTTATTGTTAATTATGAAAAGCTAGATGGAATTAGTTAATTTAAAAATTTGTTTATTAATCTTTGAACAACGGCGTTTTTTTCAATTAAAAAATGCCGCAAGTCTTTAGCTCTAACACCTAAAGAAATTTGAAAAAGGACCCAATAGGCAATTTGTGGTCGTTAGCTATTTATACTGCTACATATTTAGCATAATACTATATACTTGAATGATAATTTTGTTTAAAATTATTTTTGATGAAAAACATTGCACAACCGCTAATATAAAATGTAACCTATATCTTAAAAAATGTTTCATTTAAACATTTCTCGTCATGGTCTGAAATAGGCAGTTGTTATACCAAAAAAGACGTTTTTTTTAGATACAATACAGCGCTACAATCTTCTTCATTTCCAGATCAAATCTGGCAGTCCTTACCCACTATCGAAATTGACATTTTCTCAGTTGGTTCATAACAATATTTTATTTTATACATGGTCGGCTTCTTTACAGCGATCTGTCGAGTCGAGCTTGCTAAGTTGTGCTAAAGTTATGTTTTCTTATCCAAATGTATTATGTTTCACAAATACTGTATGTATCTAATTATGTGACAAAATCCCACTACTGTAGTACCAACGCCTGTACGTCTTTTTTTTAAACAGCACAACGGTTCCCGACATCGTATGAGTAGAATTCGCTGCCCCATTTTGCATTACAATGCTTTTTGGAATATCCGGATACAATAATGTTTGAAGAGATATTGATCAATATATTTTGCTTCAGGTATAATTTAGTTGAAAAATACCACCTTCCACACATATCGTGTAGACGTTAGCGAGAATATTAAAAAAACAGAAAGGAAACCCTATTGTCACAAATAAACACTAAATAACTTGATGTAAATTATTCTATCCTTACATACATTTCGGCAACATAGCTACCATCTTCAGAGAGATACCAAACAGAAGTAATGGTAGTGTTTGGTATCACACAGTGTTGCCAGGTTGGGGCTTTTTCTTTCCAAAATTGGGAAATTTTTAGTTAGCTGGTAAACATTGAGGGTAAATATGGGAAATTTTTTTATTACTGGAAAAATTTAGAGAATAATATGTCCGTTATTAACGAGATTAAATTCTTAAAGACCTGTTAGGTTTTTGTTGATTCTATTAAGTTTGGCCCTGAAATCCGGCGGCTGGAATTGTCGAACAATATAACAATAAAGTGCTTCATTACCCACACCCAACCCCGCAGTCGTTCTTGACAGTTATTATTTTATTCTATTCATAAGACAATATCAAATTTTAGTTTTAGTTTTAATGTGTCTGTCGTCCTTCGCGTCATTTGTTTCCTCCTGAAGGATTTTAAAAACTGAGATACAGCAGTCGCAACAACAGTCCTGCTTCTGCAAGGTACTTTAGGCAGTCAGTTGTAATTTACAGCTACTTTATTTTGAAGTTTATCTTGTCAACTATCTATCTTGTGACTGGTTGATTTGAACATTTAATAACTTCAGCTGGTTCGGTCTTTAAATTTCAATTCTTTTTTATACAATGACAACATTGGCGAGAAATTATCGTAAAGCGTAGGAAAAAGAAGCGGAGTTTTCAGGTTAGGTTGTGTGTTTGTATCCCATAATATGGGCTATAAAGTTTTTATACTGTTAAATTTGTTATGGCTAATATAAAATATAGAGTAGGTCCCTAGTGTGAATATTTAAACTTAATATAACAATTTTAATTAATCTTGTCTTATTGTAAATAACTTACAGTAATACGCTTAACTTATTAGGTTAGGTTAATATTTTTGTAAATTTGGCGATTATATATAATTAATTAACTAATAATAATTAATTAGTTAAACTATAATTAATAAATCAATTAATAATTAATTAAACTATAATTAATTAATAATTACTTGTAATTTGTTGTGAGGAATTGTTTTTATAATATCTTAATATGTTGAGGAAAATTTATTTAGCTGGTAAAGAAAATATTTATACAGCATTTGTCAACACTGGTATCCCATTGTTTCTGTTCGGCATCGCTTTGAAGATGGTAACTATGCTATGTTACAGAATAGTAGGCCTACATCATGATAAAGTAATTTGACTAGTTTGTTACTCTTTAGACTTTAGAGGTAATCATCAGAGTTAACTTGAGATATCAGAGTTATATAATTAAAATTAATAATTATTTTCATTATCGCAATTTACGTTTTGCATTTGTAGGCCACAAAGCTCCTTGCATTTTGCAGCGAGAAAATCACTACGCAATCACAAACACTGAAAAATTTCGGGTAATTTTAAACAGATTGTTTTGTCTTCACTGACAACAGAATAGATACTTCAGACTGGATTTTTGGCGACATTAGAAAGTACAAAGTACAGCAGATAAAGAAGGCCTTGTGTCACTCACGTAATGACACTTGCTCGGCAGCCATTGTTTTGTTGTGTTGTAAGACCCCCCCCCCTTCCGGCTATGTTAGATCAGTCTCAGTTGTTTTTTTTTCTAGATCCGCACGCACCACAAAGCTGTTTCTAGGTTAAGGTCGATTAATCCGTGATACTGTATATTGTTTTTTAATGGAATGGGCTACTGGTTGCTTCCAAACAGGGACTCGGCTTTAGAAAAAAAGCAATGCTATATACAGGGTCCTATTGCTATCAACATTGTGGTTTATTTAAACGGTTAAAATTATTGTGATGAAATTTAAGGCAAATGAAGACTGTAAATCTTCAAATAAAACAGGACTAAGGTCATAATTAATTTTAATTTTGTAGCGAATATTAATTGGAAAATGAACACAGATCGAAAATGTTGAACATTTTTACACATGTACGCGTGCGCGGTTGCCTGGCAAAGTCGTTCGATAGTTTTAAAATAGTGACTATTTTAAATCTTTAAAAATTTATAACTGCTTTGGCTTAACACGTCTTGAAAATCTGATTTCACTAATCACTGCGTCAAATATTATTTTGAGTTTTTAAATAAGTTAAAGTTGTGAGATAGTATTTTGACGTCGGTCTGGTTTATTTTTGTTTTTTCGTAGTACGTACTTGTAATTTGTAATGATTACGATGGTGAAATCAGAATTTTTAAAAGGGTACAAGATAAACAAATTATTTTTGAAAATCGTTTTCCTCACGTCAGCGAGACAGCTGCGTGCAGCGATTTCTCATGATCAGTAAATTTCTTTGCTTTCCTGTAATTCACTGTACTTAGGCTATTAAAGCTGTGTGTTTTATCTTCACACATCTCAGTGGTGTAACCTTGTGCCAGATACTGGCTGTGCTATAATGTCTTCAAGCTTCAAGGGGCTTACTTCGAGCCGCAGTTACTCCCGTTATTTCACTCTTACTGGAAATAAGTCTTTCTTCTTTCATCCGGATCACCCACTTTGGGGTACGCCAAATCAATTACTTTGATGTGCGTTAGCTGCCCTCCGCTGTATCCAATACTGCTTCATTCTATCCGAGGCTGCCTTCCTTCTTTCATCCGAGACTGCCCCGCCCCTTTTAGATGTTGGTTTTTCTTGGAACCTTAGGTTTTCATTATGTAAAAGTTTTCGCAGTTTAAGTACATCGTCAATCATCTCATCTGATATCGCCAGCTCAGTTAAGTCTTCCTGGACCCGCCTGAACCAATTACTCTTCGTTTTCCGATCTCTGAAGAAAGCAAAGATCCGCCTAGTAAGTCTACTGCTGTTCATCCTACTAATATGGCCATAAAAACTAAGTCGTCTTTTCCTCATGCTATCTGAGAGTCTCTCAATTTTGAGATACAGGTTTTTATTAGAAATCAACTTTACTTCATTATTTCTAAAGTTTTGGCCCAATATCTTCCTTATTAACTTTCTTTCCTTCTTCTCCAGGTTGTCCAGTAATCCCTTATTATTGAGTGTAAGAGTTTCAGATGCATATAAAGCCTCTGGTTTGATCACAGTTTTATAATGCTTAAGTTTGGAATTCCAGGATAACGATTTCTTGTTATACACCTCTTTGGTTAAGTCTTTATTAGTCTAACTGGTAAAAAGTATGGACTCCAAGAATAAAAGTCCTTATGTTTAGTTATTAAACTAGTAGGTGGAAGAAACAGTACAACTCGCAGTATATTCTTAATTAATACACTTTTTGCTTAGTCGTTCCACTTAATATAGAGAGCGCTCCACGACAGTGCTCGTAATGTTTTCCTTCAGTGTAACCGGTAACTGTAATATTTACGCAAAATGTTACTGGACCTACTTTATTGGAAATGTTATGTTCTTTCTCCATGAAGCTGTCATCATCATAGGTTTTGCCATTTAGCCAGTATTACAGGAAATACCAGCAAGTGCGCTCAACGTTGACTCAGAGCCCGCCATCTTGAAACAGAAGTGTCTTTCGGGCTTTATACAAGGTACCCTCGTACCGTATTTCAAAACAATCGGACAATGCGTTTGATTAAAATGGCGTATAATTGTCCTTGTGAAATCAGAGGATGCCATCTTGAAACGGAAGTAACGAAAAAAATGTTACACATTCGTCATTTGGATTTTGTACAAGATATCCTTGTACAAAATTTCAAAACAATCGGTTAATGTGTTTGGCTAAAACTGAGTAACAAACAAACAAACTGAAGCACACAAACCAAATGCCTAATGGTCGCGTTGAAACAGACCTCGCTCTCTCGGTGAATTACGTATCCATTTCTTAAGAAAAAAATTGTTAGTCCTAATCAATTGAACAAATAATTAATATTAAAAAAATGTTTTTTAATTTTTTTCCAATATTACGATCACAATTACTGTACAATATAACTACAAGATTACAACGGCACAAGAATGGACCTTTGTGCCATACTGAAGCAGCACAATGGCTAAGCGCAGGTTATTGCGACCCTGTCTTTCTGTCTCTCCCCTCTCTCTCTTCCTGTGTCATTCTTTAACAGTAGAATAGGAAGTTTGTGCAGCACAATGGCTAAGCGCAGGTTATTGCGACCCTGTCTTTCTGTCTCTCTCCCTTCTCTCTCTCTCTTCCTGTGTCATTCTTTAACAGTAGAATAGGAAGTTTGTGCAGCACAATGGCTAAGCGCAGGTTATTGCGACCCTGTCTTTCTGTCTCCCCCCTCTCTCTTCCTGTGTCATTCTTTAACAGTAGAATAGGAAGTTTGTGCAGCACAATGGCTAAGCGCAGGTTATTGCGACCCTGTCTTTCTGTCTCTCTCCCTCTCTCTCTCTCTTCCTGTGTCATTCTTTAACAGTAGAATAGGAAGTTTGTGCAGCACAATGGCTAAGCGCAGGTTATTGCGACCCTGTCTTTCTGTCTCTCTCTTCCTGTGTCATTCTTTAACAGTAGAATAGGAAGTTTGTGCAGCACAATGGCTAAGCGCAGGTTATTGCGACCCTGTCTTTCTGTCTCTCTCCCTTCTCTCTCTCTCTTCCTGTGTCATTCTTTAACAGTAGAATAGGAAGTTTGTGCAGCACAATGGCTAAGCGCAGGTTATTGCGACCCTGTCTTTCTGTCTCTCCCCTCTCTCTTCCTGTGTCATTCTTTAACAGTAGAATAGGAAGTTTGTGCAGCACAATGGCTAAGCGCAGGTTATTGCGACCCTGTCTTTCTGTCTCTCCTCTCTCTCTTCCTGTGTCATTCTTTAACAGTAGAATAGGAAGTTTGTGCAGCACAATGGCTAAGCGCAGGTTATTGCGACCCTGTCTTTCTGTCTCTCTCTTCCTGTGTCATTCTTTAACAGTAGAATAGGAAGTTTGTGCAGCACAATGGCTAAGCGCAGGTTATTGCGACCCTGTCTTTCTGTCTCTCCCCTCTCTCTCTTCCTGTGTCATTCTTTAACAGTAGAATAGGAAGTTTGTGCAGCACAATGGCTAAGCGCAGGTTATTGCGACCCTGTCTTTCTGTCTCTCCTCTCTCTCTTCCTGTGTCATTCTTTAACAGTAGAATAGGAAGTTTGTGCAGCACAATGGCTAAGCGCAGGTTATTGCTCTCTCTTCCTGTGTCATTCTTTAACAGTAGAATAGGAAGTTTGTGCAGCACAATGGCTAAGCGCAGGTTATTGCGACCCTGTCTTTCTGTCTCTCCCCTCTCTCTCTTCCTGTGTCATTCTTTAACAGTAGAATAGGAAGTTTGTGCAGCACAATGCTGACAGTGAATTACCTGTATCCTTTTACTTTTATGATGTTTTATTAATTATTAATAATTCCTTAAACTTGAGCTATTTGAAATTCGTTTTGAATGGTGGAAAATTCTATTACTTTGATTTGGGCAATTTTATAATTGGTAATCTCTTTCCGATCCGGTTTTGGGCGATGATAACCTTTCAGGTTTTTCGCCCATAAAATTAAAAAAAAAGCTAAGCTATTCATTACAGGCGTCCAACATCTGCGATTCTGATAATCGTAATTTTAAATACTTTTTTTTGTATTTAAGAGACAAAATTGTTGAATACAATGAATCCTACAAGAAAAAAACCTTTAAAATCTAAAAAGTAGGGTGTGCGGTGCATTTAGCATGTATGGAATATATGCCCTTGTTACGTCCCCAGGTGTTAAACCGAATTTGTTTGTTACATAATATCCCGTACGAATTGTTTAAGTACGTGTGAGTCAGTGAGTCAACAATTTAAGTGAAAAAACGACGAGGGTAAACAAAGTCGTTTTTGTTACCCAAAAGTGTTACTTCAAAAATAGGCCGACCAGTATTATACTTATGAAACTAATTACATAAACGCGCACACACACACACACACACACACACACACACACACACACACACACACACACACACACACACACACACACACACACACACACACACACACACACACACACACACACACACATATTAAAAATCACTAAACGCGAAGATTTGTTTAAAACAAATTGCGAAACAGCAGTTGTTTATTAAAATAAAATAAAATAGATAGAACAATCCCCAATTGATAGACAATGTCAGCGATATAAACTGACCGGTGTGTGCTAAACCAAATATTATGTTCTGCAGTAATTTAACCGTTATTGTCACGTGATACCTACACATTACTAGCTACTTGTAAAACTTGATAAAATCCGTGGTTAATTCTTACTCAAACGATAAGATCTTTTAATCACGAAAACTTAATTTTGTCATCTAAATGTAAATGTAAATGTAATTATGGGCACAGCCAAAAATGTTTTGAGGCGCGTCTGTGGGGGGGGGGAGGGGTGTCACACCTTGTCCCATTATTCTTGATCGTCAATATGAAGTCAGCTAATAAATATGTATTCAGAGCTAAACAACATGGCATTTTCGTTTTGAGCCCTGTATTCATGTTGAACTTCGTTCTTTGTTATAGTTTATTTATTATTATTATTATTATTATTATTATTTGCGCGCATAGACCCTGTTGGATCACGCAAAGCACTCCGACTCATGTCTTGTTCCTTCTAATCCTCCACACCTCCCTCATCCTGTCCCCATGGATCCTCTTCCGCTCCTCCGTCCATTTTACCCCTGCTCTCTTTGGGATTTCATTCTCTGGGACCTTCCAACCGAGCATCTTTCTCCTGTATGCGTTCCTGTCTTCAACATCTGTTGAGTCTATTCCTGCGTCATGTAGGTCTATTCTGACTTGTGCG
Organism: Callitettix versicolor; assembly: GCA_022606455.1. Classification (NCBI taxonomy): domain Eukaryota; kingdom Metazoa; phylum Arthropoda; class Insecta; order Hemiptera; family Cercopidae; genus Callitettix; species Callitettix versicolor. Next base: position 2,408,388 of record CM040187.1, read on the forward strand.
ATCCACGACGTTGTTGATTTGACACCTTGTACATACTTAAGGATTCTGTTGGCAAGTCTCGTTGTTGGGAGTCTACTGATGTGTCCATAGAACCGATATATATATATATATATATTCCTTCAAAAATGGAAAAAATGTGTATCACATTGAAAACCGATGTACACTCGTTCCACGCAATCGTTTTTGAAAGAAACATTGTTCCGACGTTTCGTCAAAATGGTATATCTGATATCTTTGAGGTTTTTCTCGTATTTGGTTCGTGTTCAGACTTGTAGCCAGAAGAACCTCGAAGATGCTAGATAGGCTAGGAGTTTGGCGAAATGTCGAAACATTGTTCCTTCCAGAAACAACAATTGTGTCGAACGAATGTACATCGGTTTTCAATGTCACATACACACACGACTTCATTCAACGTTGACACAAATAGCTTGATTAAGCTCCGTTAGGCCTATAGGCTTACCGAACAAAGTTCTTTCATTGGTACTTGTGATGAAATTTGAAAATTTAAAGTACAAATTTATGCACATTGAAAAAAATATGATTTCAAAAACGTTTAAGGAACAAAATATGAAGTTTTAAGATTTTTAAGGCCGCCATTTAGAAATGAATGAACGGATTACGTTGGATAGCAAACGTGTCTAAGCAACACACGTGGATAGCAAACACTTACCGAAATATTTCTTTCCCAAAGTTGTATTGGAGTCGAAAAAACGTATGGGTCGGTATCTTCTAAAATAATCCACTTTTGGTTTAAAAATAATGAAAATCGAAAGTAAAGTGGTCTTAAATAAATCACACGTACGTCGCTGTTATATCATTGAATACAAATGCACTAGAAGCACAGTCACCATTATAAGAAGTGTGCTCCATATTAGCAGCTAAAGTCCCAGTAATTGGACTAACTGCCGTTAGGAACGCTGCATACTGCAAGGTCAGGGATGGAGACGTTTGAGGAAATAGACAGTACTATTATATGTTTAATTGTAGTTGAACACTGTGCCTCAAGATGCTATCAGCAGGGAGCGCTCACATAGCTCTCATTAGGGTTATCATTCTAGTACGTTTATATTCAGTGATTATATTTAAGCGCGCAATAGGTTTACGAAAATTGCACCATTAATGTTTGTTTCACGCCTCGCCGTTCTAATGTTTCAATTTTTCCCAATGCTCTGTAATAAGCACAACGGATTAACACGGAGCGGACCGCAGTTCGTGTGCATCTCTGTGTTAACGGACTACCGTAGATTACGCTGTGCATTGTCTGCTCTGTGTAATAGCACACATTGGACACGGCGTGTACAATACTGTAGCACAGGGGTCTACCGTTATCTGTGGTAGAGCAGAAACTGCAACTTGACAATTGACACGGTCGAGTGAATTGTCGTTTGAGCACAAAGCTTTTATAACCAGTTATGTAAAGCTATATGAGGTTTATTGTGAGGTTTATTTACGCTGCCAGATGTTTATTTCTCTTTTACCAATATACTGTAATATTTGTGATAACATTTGTAAATTGTAACCTGCATAAAAATGCAAAAAATGTTGGTCATATTTTATTTATGAAGGTTCAAAATTAAAAGGAATAAATAATAATAATTTTTTTAATTTAAAAAAAAATACCATTTTATTTAACCTTAAAAATTTTTATGGGCACAAAACACTGACAATTAAACTGACTTTCAAAACGCATTTCGAAAAATGAAAACACCGCAGGGGGTGCTGACTAATTGTCGCCGCCCGAATGTAAGTGTGAGTGTAAAGTGTTAAAGTCGCAAATGTAGTGTTGTAAGTGGAAGAGTGTGTTAGACTCTTGTACCGCGAGGGACGTCTAAACCCTCTCAATAAATAGGTGCATCTAGTCTGCACCCCTGCGGGTTATATATATATATATATATATATATATATATATATATATATATATATATATATATTATCTGCTCATAGACCCTGTTGGATCAAAAGCACTCCGACTCATGTCTTGTTCCTTCTAATATCCCTCATATGGATCCTCTTCCGCTCCTCCGTCCATTTTACCCTGCTCTCTTTGGGATTTCATTCTCTGGGACCTTCCAACCGAGCATCTTTCTCCTGTATATGCGTATATATAACATCTGTTGAGTCTATTCCTATATCATGTAGGTCTATATATATATATAATGTAATATAATATAATATATATATATATATATATATATATATATATATATATATAAATATATTTATATATATATATATATATATATATATATATATATATATATATATATATATATATATAAACTTTTATAGTAACTTTCTAATCTTTGAGAAACTATCTCTGTTAACCGTAGTTCCTGTTGCTAAAAATGTAATTATTATATAGTAATTACAAAAATAAATGTATATTTATTAAAAAAAGTTTAATTTATCTATTGATCGGGCGATAGACACAATCCAAGTAATGTATATCAGCAATTGACAAATTAGGGGTAAAAACAAGGACAGTATTTCCATTTTTTGTTAACACAGCATCGTACTAAAAGTGCATAAGCATCGTACATAAATATTTTCTTTTAATTAACATAATATAAGAAATTAACAAAGACACAAAACAATCTAAGCATTGTTCGACAGTGTATTTAGACAATCGGTCACGTGATGGAATATATTACAAATACAGTCACATCGCCGAGCAGTCATCGACACAACACAAGACCAAAACAAAGGATGTGATGTGTGACTCACGGAGAATCACGTCATACTACGTGAACTCTACGCTTAGTTTGTGTAAATAGTGGACATTGTTTATAAAGTGTACTTGGAGAAAGCAGCTGGATTAAGGGTTTTATAGTCTGTAACTTGTGTATTTTGTTTAAAATTGTAATCGCCAGCCTTGTGCCTTGTGCCTTGTGCCTTATGTAGAACGTAATTTGCGGTCGGTTTTATTAGGGTTCTTGGGTTAAACATAAACAAATTACAATGTTTAAGGGGCGTGCGGCTGGCAAATTTCGTCCGGGTATACCTAGCCAGTTTTCTAAGCTTATAAAACAGCTGAGTTGTTGGTGTTATTAGTCACTATGTACTAAGTCATCATACGGATACCTTACAGGGATGATTTAGGTTTAACAAGTGCAAAAAAATACATATTTCAATAACGCCAGAAGGTGCAGCTAATGAGAAATAATTCATTGAATATTTTACATAATTGATGCTTACCTAGAAGACTGTGCACGCGAGGCAGTAGAATACAAAGCATGATTCGACTTTATCCACAAACCAGTGTTTATTTTCTCGGTACTTGGTGGTACGAGTATCCATTGTAAAGAGCACACGTTTCACTTTTTCTTACTCGATCAAATATGGAACCATTACCGCTAGTACTGTATACCACCGCCCCCGCATCTGATGCCGTCTCCTCCACTACAACCACCTTTGCCTCTGCTGTCGTCTCTGCCGCCGCACAACGCCCCCACCAACTCCGCCTCTGCTGCTGTCGCCTCCACTATAACCACCGCCTCCGCCTCTACTGGCGCCGCCGCCACCACCAACACCACCTCCGCCTCTGCTGTTACCTACGCCGCCCGCCGCCCCGCCTCTGATACCACCACCTTCACTACAACCGCCACCGCTCCATTACAACTGCCTCCGCCTCTGCTGTTGCCTCCGCCCCTGCGGCCGTCGCCTCCACTACAACCACCGCCTCCGCCTCCTACCACTGGCGCCGCCGCCACCACCAACACCACCTCCGCCTCTGCTGTTACCTACGCCGCCCGCCACCCCGCCTCTGATACCACCACCTTCACTACAACCGCCACCGCTCCATGCCTCCGCCTCTGCTGCTGTCGCCTCCACTACAACCACCGCCACCGCCTCTCTGCCTCCGCCTCTGCTGTTACCTACGCCGCCCGCCACCCCGCCTCTGATACCACCATCTTCACTACAACCGCCACCGCTCCATTACAACTGCCTCCGCCTCTGCTGCTGTCGCCTCCACTACAACCACCGCCTCCGCCTCTACTGGCGCCGCCGCCACCACCAACACCACCTCCGCCTCTGCTGTTGCCTCCGCCCCTGCGGCCGTCGCCTCCACTACAACCACCGCCTCCGCCTCTACTGGCGCCGCCGCCACCACCAACACCACCTCCGCCTCTGCTGTTACCTACGCCGCCCGCCACCCCGCCTCTGATACCACCACCTTCACTACAACCGCCACCGCTCCATTACAACTGCCTCTGCCTCTGCTGCTGTCGCCTCACTACAACCACCGCCTCCGCCTCTACTGGCGCCGCCGCCACCACCAACACCACCTCCGCCTCTGCTGTTACCTACGCCGCCCGCCACCCCGCCTCTGATACCACCATCTTCACTACAACCGCCACCGCTCCATTACAACTGCCTCCGCCTCTGCTGCTGTCGCCTCCACTATAACCACCGCCTCCGCCTCTACTGGCGCCGCCGCCACCACCAACACCACCTCCGCCTCTGCTGTTGCCTCCGCCCCTGCGGCCGTCGCCTCCACTACAACCACCGCCTCCGCCTCTACTAGCGCCGCCGCCACCACCAACACCACCTCCGCCTCTGCTGTTACCTACGCCGCCCGCCGCCCCGCCTCTGTTACCACCACCTTCACTACAACCGCCACCGCTCCATTACAACTGCCTCCGCCTCTGCTGCTGTCGCCTCCACTACAACCACCGCCTCCGCCTCTACTGGCGCCGCCGCCACCACCAACACCACCTCCGCCTCTGCTGTTACCTACGCCGCCCGCCACCCCGCCTCTGATACCACCACCTTCACTACAACCGCCACCGCTCCATTACAACTGCCTCCGCCTCTGCTGCTGTCGCCTCCACTACAACCACCGCCTCCGCCTCTACTGGCGCCGCCGCCACCACCAACACCACCTCCGCCTCTGCTGTTACCTACGCCGCCCGCCACCCCGCCTCTGATACCACCATCTTCACTACAACCGCCACCGCTCCATTACAACTGCCTCCGCCTCTGCTGCTGTCGCCTCCACTATAACCACCGCCTCCGCCTCTGCTGGCGCCGCCGCCACCACCAACACCACCTCCGCCCTGCTGTTGCGGCCCCTCGCGGCCGTCGCCACTACTAACCACCGCCTCCGCCTCTACTGGCGCCGCCGCCACCACCAACACCACCTCCGCCTCTGCTGTTACCTACGCCGCCCGCCGCCCCGCCTCTGATACCACCACCTTCACTACAACCGCCACCGCTCCATTACAACTGCCTCCGCCTCTGCTGTTGCCTCCGCCCCTGCGGCCGTCGCCTCCACTATAACCACCGCCTCCGCCTCTACTGGCGCCGCCGCCACCACCAACACCACCTCCGCCTCTGCTGTTACCTACGCCGCCCGCCGCCCCGCCTCTGATACCACCACCTTCACTACAACCGCCACCGCTCCATTACAACTGCCTCCGCCTCTGCTGCTGTCGCCTCCACTATAACCACCGCCTCCGCCTCTACTGGCGCCGCCGCCACCACCAACACCACCTCCGCCTCTGCTGTTACCTACGCCGCCCGCCGCCCCGCCTCTGATACCACCACCTTCACTACAACCGCCACCGCTCCATTACAACTGCCTCCGCCTCTGCTGTTGCCTTCGCCCCTGCGGCCGCCGCCACCACCACAACCACAGCCGTCGCTGCCGCCGTAACCACCGCCGATGCCGCCACCACCACTGTAATCCCACAACAGCAACAGCCGCCTCATTACCACCGCCACCAACACAACGACCACCGCATCACCATTAACACCACCACCACCACCACTACTACTACTACTACTACTACTACTACTACTACTACTACTACTACACACACACACACACACACACACACACACACAAAACGGATATAAGTTTACCTCTTCACGATACCAAGTAGACCGACATGGCATCTCTTATTATTCTAAAGACTTTAAAACAGTTTTCTACTTAAGGTCAAGTAATACAGTATAAAGAAAACATTTCTCAATAGACTGAATAAAAACGAATGTGAACCTACTTAACTATGTGACAGGTCAATACGACCCTGAGGCAACTCATACAGTAATCACAACATAAGTGTTAACATAGACACAAGCTTGCCATCACATTTTGTACTGTGATTGATGCAGACGTTGACCCTTAGCTGACCGTTTCTCTCTCCAGTGTGCATACGCTGTCAGTGTTTAGGTCAGGGTTGCTGTCGTATTGTTTACCATCTCACGTAGGGTCGATAGTTTTAGGAAGATATGTAACACTCGACCAGGGCTAGATCCCAATCTTAGATGGCATTGAAGCACAGCAGGAGGTATTGATACACCGCACAATTTCCTAAAAATCTCATTGCATGCGAATACTTTAGCTATGAGCTTTTGCAAGTCCAGTTCAGTCTTACCTTTTAGTATAGCAATAGCAAAGATCAATGTAAACCCACTGAGCTCATTATCTACTGTACGCCTATCGGCAGCCACACAAATAAAAAAATAATTGATTAAACCTCTTCAAGATTAACCTATTTTAATCTAAGGTCAATTGATACAGATTGTATTTAACTGTTGCTTAATTTTGATCCTTACACTTGAACTTCACAACAAAAGTAAATATCGTAAATAACACATTAATAGCCATGTCTGTCTGGCATTTTAGCCAGCTTCCATTGAAAAATGAGCTGTTGCTTTTTATGGGAAACTTTCGATTTTTATAGCCCTTCTATAGTTTTTTTGTTTTCCTTCAAGTGCAAGAGATGAAGACGTTTAAAATAAGGCTTCATCTATCTTTTATGAGATATTATTCACTCAAAGTATTGTTTTCAAATTTGACCCTAATATATAAAGATGTATATATATATATATATATATATATATATATATATATATATATATATATAAATCTCCTTTCAACGGACACTTCCGGTACACGGACATCTCTAGTGAGCGGACATTTTTAAGGATGAAAAATATTCCTACGTATTTACCAAGAATTTACCCTTTTTTATTCGGACATTTTGTTGGCAGGACACGGACAGTAAAATTTATCAAATATTTATTTGTCACACCTCTACTGAGCGGACACACACTGACATGTATATCTATACAGTAATCTTAGCTGACATATTTATTAAATTTGAAACATGTGTCCGTAACCAAATACATGTATTGGCCTTTACAACTATTCTGTACCTGACATTACGGTAGTTTTTTGTAGGTTTTAATAGAAACAAAACAAGATGGTTTGAAACTAAAATAAAGTATCGTTGAGTAGCCACGTGAGACTTGCCATCAAGCGATATATCGTGTGTTAGCCACCGAGTTCTTGGAAAAAGGGTTGGTCTTCCATTTGAGTGAACATAATCCGTCTATTGTACAGAACAACTTTAACAATAGGGAAACACTTTAATGTTTTGTAGTACAGTAGACATCACTGTTGCTAGCTGGTATGATTAGATTTAACCGTTTGTATATAACTTTGATTTGACATGAGTATGGCATTGTACAAAACGGCCTTGTCTTGTTCAGCTTATTTACCTAGTCCTTATACATACTATTTACAAATTTGCAGACCTACACAGTGCATTTGCCATTATTGCTGTTCACACACAGTATTGTGTCCAGAAACACTCATTCTATCATTCTAGCTTAGTCACACACTAGGTTTTCTCTAGGTTTTCCTCAATGCACTATTTTATCATATTACCTAATATTTCTTTGTTCTTTTCTCAGTGGGCAAATCTTATTTGTAATGCCCATTTGTAACTTTCTAATTTCTTGAGCATCTTCTTTCAGTTTCTGCACAACCATGTATACGTTTGGTTGAGAAGTGGCCACTGATTGCCACCGCAGCCCTCCGCAGCGTTTTTCGCCCTTTGCATTTGGTTGTTTACATTCCACTTACCTTTTGGTTTCTACCGACTGGCCCAGTGTCGGATTTATAATATTTGACGACAGGCACGGTGGAGTCTATATAACAGGGTGAATTTTTCTTTAGTACAAAGAATTTGAAAATATGTTATTTTTTTTAATTTGTGCAATATAAACCAAAACTGTACCCACCCGTCGTATATTCCTATATCCTATTCCTATATCCGGCACTGCACTAATCAACAAAATAATTTAGAAGAGCATGGCATTTTTTATCCTCAGGAGCGTTTGTCGGAATTGTAAGTCATGCGTGGTCTATTTTATCAACTGGGATGTAAGCCAGAACAGCACTCCGTCTACAAGCATTTCTTACCTCTACTCTTTTTGTATTCAGGCGTCATTCCCAAGCTTTGAATCTGTCTCCACAATGATACGAACATCCTGATATTACAGACTGAGGGAACACTTCTCTCATTGCTTCGATCATATCAAATTCAAAATTTATTTTGATTTTCTTCGGAGACCAACCCGAATTTTTGAAAGCAGAAAATACCACCGCTATGCAAGAATACGTTGACGTGGAATTCCCAACATCGGCGAGAATACAGTTGTTAAAATTGCGGGGGTAACGTTTGAATTGTCCATCTAAAAAAAAAAAAACACCTCTAATTTAAGAACCTGTCACACATTGGAACCTGTCACATTACTCATTGTCCCCACCCCTAACTTTTAGCTAGACTTGCTTTAAGGTATTTCCAGCGGCTACTGACCTAAACCCTCGCGGAACTGGTTACCTGCATATTCATTTCTAAGAAAAAAGACTGGAAAATGATTCTTGATTAACTATAGTGGTTACTCCCACAAAATTGTTGTTTAACATAGATGTGTGCCAATTTGTTCTTTCCTTGAAGCAGTGGAACAGTTTCATTAAATGTTGGTTTCAGATATGTTTCATATATTGGTGTGTTACAAATTGTCTCTAAATACAGTCAGTAGAACATAATGTACAACGTTTCTAGTATTCTCTCTCTCTCTCTCTCTCTCTCTCTCTCTCTCTCTCTCTATATATATATATATATATATATATATATATATATATATATATAACATTTCAGGTTATTTTAATGTACGTATTTTATTAATTAGTACAAAACCTAAAAGAAATAAAACTTGTAACGTTGCTACAGAAAATTATCAAACTTAAATTTTATCAAATTACATCCACAAGTAATACAATTCCTACGTAAATATAACAGAAAAATAATAATGTAAGTGTGAGTGTAAAGTGTTAAATTAGTAACTGTAGTGTTGTAAGTATGAGTGTTAGACTCGGGTACCGCGATGGACGTCTAAATCCTCTCAATAGGTGCAGCTAGTCTGCACCCCCCTGCGGAGCACGCGATAACCAATACACAATGAAAACTGCGAAAAAATTTGACCGATTTAAATATATGAAATGAATCGTTAATTTAATTTTGGTAGTTATATTAAAAAGATCAGTTGTTTTATATTGATTCGTGATGATCAGCTGATTTCATTGAACAACTGATTGGCTATAATAAGTTTTAGGTTATGTTGTTAAAAACTAGCTAAGTTAATTTATCGCGTTTTCGAACAAATTAAAATAAAAAAGGGAAGAGAAAACATGATACATGATTTTTATTTTTAGTTCAATAACAGATATTTGTTTGTTTTTTTTTAATATAGTATTGGCAACCAAAGTACTTACAGTAGCATATTATTAGTTTTAAAATTATTTTAAACATATTTTTTGGAATACAGTATGAACATAAAACTATAAACAGCTATGAAATACTGCTGAGTATATAGATGAGTACATAACTGTATTTCTACAGAATACGTGAAAGTATAGCAATGTTATTGTACTGTTCAAAACAAACAGTACTGTAAATACCATTATACCATACCAATAATATTATTGTCAGAAATAATTAGCCTATTTTGTCTAGAATTAGCCTATAATTAGCCTATAATAACACTTTCAAAATTGTTGCTTTTTCGAATCCCAAAAAGGCGTAATTTTTTAATCGTAAACGTTTTTGAAAATATCATTTCACTATCGTATCAGATTGTATTGAAAACATCAAAAATCTTATTTTCATTGTAATTTGAGATTTTAATAGCTAATTTACTACTGATAGTGATATCAGATTTTCTAAAAATTATAATTTTTTTTTTTGAAAATTCGCTACTATCGTTAACAGCTAAGTGCGTGATTTTGTTTGAACTATGTTATCTGTAATAAACAAACATAGGCTAATATTTTATTTTAAATGCTGCTTTAGATATTTAAGAAGATATTGTGAAAAATATATAACTTCCTGGTTTTGTGTCAACGAAATCAACTTTTGTTTGTAATTGAGCAAGTAATTTTTAAATTATCTTCTTGTGATTGGGTCATGTGGGTCGAATACGTGTATGGGTGCCGTAATGAGATACGGGTTTCACCTATTTTTCGTATTTCTATGCTTTGTAATGTGTACCGATTTGAGTAGTGTATTATAATGTATTTTAAGTATTGTAATAGACTAAAGTTAGTCAGTTCCTAAAGCTGATTACAATAGCCAAATCAAAACGTTTTTTATAAGGCAAACAATTGTTACCTTATAACAGATTAGCAGATTGTGCCGAATAACTGAATAATATTTCGTAAATCGATTTTTGTGCAAAGTTTGAAAAATGCACGAATGAACTCAATAGATTGACGAAACAGGTGTTCGATTTTTTCCATAATCACAAACAAAACCGAACTGGTTTAAAGAAATTGAAACAGACCTACATAGAATTAAAATTACAGAAGATTCACTGCACCAAACTGCTAAGATAAGTACCACAAGATAAAGCCAAAATAAGACACACACACACTACTGGGAACAAAGAAAAGTACACGCACACACACACACACACACACACACAAACACACACACACAAACAGTTGTTGACAGATTAGCATTCCTATAACACATTTCCAAACACATGGATTACACACAACATTGTTGACCATTCCTATAACACATTTCCTTATGGATTACCAACATATTTGCTAAAAGACATTAAAATTTGTTCTAAATGTAGGCCTAAAAATGTCTCAGCAGAAACTGTCATTTCATTCTACGGTAACTGTACAGTTAAACCATAACAAAGCAGCTATTTTTAATTTAGTTCATTTCTTTATTATCTTGGAGATGGGACAATACTTGAAATTTAAATTTTAAACACCATGGTCCCATTGATGCAGGGACGCGGTGCAGCGTGCACCCCTCCACTCCCTGCCTCTGCCCTGCCTTCAAGCATGAAGCTACGGTTCTTCACTCACCAATGTCAGTGTCTGACGGTGCCCCGCGCGTGTTGGTTGATGCGTGTGACGTTACGGTGAGCAGAAATGTTTTGTGACATTTGTGATATCGGTGAGTTTGTTATACAATGTATAGTAACATTTTTGTTTGTTTTTCAAAAAGCACAAATATCACTGTTAACTGGCACTAATAATACTGTGTTGTTTATAAATAATTGATGCGTGAACTTCGAGGACACTTTTAATAAATCAAGTTATTGTTTATAAAATTTAGCAGACTAGCATATGCTTTGCTGCGGTATTTTAATAACAGTAATTCGGACCATAGAGGGCGCTATTAGCTTCTGCATGCCTGACCACATACAGCACTGCAATAATTAATGCGATGTAATTAAGTAATTGTTACTTTTGACGACTGAAATAACAAAAAACCCTGACCAAGTATCTAAAGTATGCAAAATTTCATAACAATCCGCGCAGTAGTTTAGTTATATTCTGGACAAAATATAACTTTTGATACTATAGATTACTATAAAATAATACTTTTGATTTTATAGATTTTTATTTTAGAATACGATTTTTCCCGTAAACACTATATAATTGTAATTTGAGTGAAATTTGAGAAATCGTATTTCCTAGATTTTCCCCATTTCCAGTAGTTTCCCAACCGGAATTTTTAGCGAATGTCTATTGTGCGGCCATCATTGTAAAACTCAGGACCATAAAATGAGTACCGATCCTCACCTATAGAACATAGTTAAGTGGGGTCGTTAAAAGTGTTATTGTGCACGCTAGTGTTTGCAGTTTCGGACTGATTTGATTAAAATTTGTAACAACAATTAATGTTTTATTAGCTTGGACAAGATGGTCGTTACCGGGCAAAAATCCCTTCAGTTGTTTTTACAGGGTGGGACATTTAAAATACAAAAGAAATCTTAATTTTTTCTTACATTTTTTAAAAAAAATGTTACCATCAAATTTCATTGAAAAAATGGAAATTAGTCTGACTGCAGTCTCGATTTTAGTTGACGTAAAATTTCCGGGAATTTAAAACTAGAAGAGAATTCACTGAAAATATTGCCGCGAATATTCCCAAAATCCAAATTAAAATTTATTTTGGTATTTTAACCGACAAAATGTACATAAAATATTAATTATTAACAAATTTAAAAAAATAGCAATAATCTTTTTTTTAATTGTGATTATTGTTTTTACCAAGTCTAGAATTTCACGATTTAATAATGTCGTTTAAATTTTGTTATTTTTGGCCCTGTTTTAAATGTCAATGGTCTGTGTTTAATGTTAGACACATTGCCTAATTCTGTCTCTTACTAGGCAACATGGGAGCTTATAAGTCAACATTTTTAATTTGGTTTGCAATAAAACATAATTTACAGCAATTTTTTTTTATTTTGCAAGTGCAATTCAGAAATTGACAAAATACTTAAAATCTAGTAGAAAAATAAATAACGTTTTTCTATAAATTCCCACTTTTGTAATGCTTTTCGGCTTTTGGGAATATACGCGGACATTCCCGTTTCCATTTCATAAGTTCCTTTCCTCTAGGAATATTTCCGACCCACATCGCTAGTCTCTGTACACTTCCATATACAGAAGTTTGTAAATTTCTATAGATTTTAACGCCGATTTTACAATGATGAAATCAGATTACGGCGGCCAGGGTTCAATTTTTGTTGTGAAATTGCAAAAATATTCGCACTTTAAAAAGTTTGTTTATAAGGATGTGATATTGTTTTTTAATGTAGAAATTCTTCACCATTACGTTAGCTACGTGTTTGCCTTTATATATATGTTTATAGCGACTTACTCAAAGTTTGATTTTGGTAATTTTGGATATAATAATTTTTAGAAAATCTCTCGAGGACGCAGTTTTACAATTTTCTGCATTCAGTATACAATATTTTACGTCATTAATATCCGACCGTTAGCTATTGTTATTAATACGTAACTAGTGGTTAACCTAACCGTAACTATTGCAACCTATACAGTAATCGAATGTAATAGAACCTATATAGTAGGCTGCACGCTATGGAAACATAAAGGTGTACAGTTAGTAGGCAATAGCGAAGTAACTGGAGTTTCGAACGATATCCCCCGTAATATTAAACGAACAATCTTTGTGCCTATGTTTATATGTCCTTTTTACTTGCAAATAGATGTAATGATTTTGATAAAATTTTGGAATATTCCATTTTTGGTCTGAACAAAATCGTTCTAAGTGGGTCTTTGGAAAAACTCGTTTTTATTATAGGAAAACGTGTTTAACTCGGGTCATATGAGTAAACGTAAAATATGATGGTAATGATAAAACTAATGTGAACTGTTATGTTTAATCTGGTGTAACTCTCTCAGAATTGAATTCGTTTTATTAAAGGAGATTTTATTTAATAAAGATGGCCTAGAAGTAATGACTGCCAAAGCATACGCGGCCGTGCAATGAAACGAAAACAAGTAATCAACCTATGTAGGCTACGTTTGTCTTTTTCTTGGCGAATGTACTAGGTGAGTTCAGAAAGTAATGAGAATTTTTAAATTTCGCGGGCTTGGAGAGTCCGATTGTCAAACATTTTTTTAATTTTGTTGGTATACATGCCCTTGAAGTATGATAGAACTTTCAGCTGTTTTCATTGTTGACTTTGTGTGTGACAGCCACTAAGGTTAGACGTGTTTTAAGGTTAGCTCGGCGATTTTCGTTTGTTAAAAGAAATAGATCAAAGAATTTCTATAAAATTTTGCGTAAAAATGTAATAGGGTGTAACAAAGTGTGTGAAATGTTAACAAAGGCCTGTGGTGAGTCTGTTATGAGTAAAGCAAGAGTTTACCATTGGTATAAGCGTTTCCGAGAAGGCCGTGAAGATGTTGAAGATGACGAATACCCTGGACGCCCCAGCACATCAAAAACCGATGAAAACGTGGGAAAAGTGAAAGAAATGGTTATGAACAATCGCTGAATCACAATTAGAGAGGTCGCTGATGATGTTGGCATATCGATTGGATCATGTCATGGCATTGTTTCCAATGTTTTGTGTATGAAACGCGTAGCAGCAAAATTCGTTCCAAAATTGTTGAATTTTGAACAAAAACAGCGGCGAATGGAAGTTGCTCAGGATTCACTAAATGAAGTCAACGACGATGCAGAATTACTGAAACGTATTGTAACAGGTGACGAAACATGGATTTACGGATATAACGTCGAAACTAAGGCTCAAACGTCCCAGTTGAGGCATTCTGGCTCGCCAAGACCGAAAAAGGCTCGACAAGTGCGGTCGATCGTGAAGGTTATGCTCACTGTGTTCTTCGATATTAATGGCATAGTGCATCATGAATTCCTGCCACCAGGTGAAACGGTCAATAAGGAGTCCTACCTACAAGTTCAACGCTGTTTGCGTGAAGCAATCCGAAAAAAACGCCCGGATCTGTGGAAAAACAGTTCATGTCTTTTGCACCACGATAATGCACCAGCTCACACTTCATTGCTTGTTCATGAATTTTTGGCCAAAAACAGTACTGAAACGATGTCCCAGCCTCCATATTCGCCAGGCATGGCTCCGTGTGACTTTTTCCTATTTCCAAAAATAAAAAGAACCTTAAAGGGCCGTCGTTTTACAGCCGTGGATGACATTAAAAGCGCATCGCTGAAAGAACTATCTCAAAGATCGAGTTTAAGAAGTGTTTCGAGGATTGGAAGAAGCACTGGCACAAGTGCATAATCTCCAGTGGAGACTATTTTGAAGAAGACAACATCAATGTAGAAGAATAAATAAATATTTTGTTCAAAAAATTAAAATTCTCGTTACTTTCTGAACACATCTCGTACATCGATCTTGGCGAGTGTCATCATTGAAAAAAATGGTTGTATTAAATACACACGCATGCGCGCGCCCATACACACACGACGTACGCACATATTCACGCGCGGACACGCGTGCACGCGCGCGCGTACATACACACACACACACACACACACACACACACAAAACTAAAATAATAGATTGAACATAGCGAAGCTCAATTACCAGGTACTGTAAAGTTATTGAAACGAAATTTCAGTTTAATTCTAATAGCACTCCCACTGTGTTGCACTGGTGTACAGTCGGGTGGCTCGAGCTGTAGACCTACAGAACGTGACAGTCGTTTCATTTTTAATTTAATTATTTTCTACGTTTTTTAATGAATGCAATTAATCGTACTTGTTAGCGCTAGAGTTATTTTTGCCAACGATTACTGGGTTTATTTCAGTTTCGCACACAAAACCCACCCACGACCTTTGCATTTTTATTTTGTATACGATGCATAAAAACATTGTTTTCATTGTGAGTTATGTTCTTGATAGTATCAAATATACGTAATTTGTAGAAGTGCTTTTAAAAATGCAACAGGCCCTGTACTTGTATTTGTAAACAACTCCAGAGGTCTATAGTGCGTGCCACACGACTGTACTTCTGGTTCGCTAAAATTAATACTCAAATTTCGTTTAATTAACTTTACTCATTAAAAATAATTATAAATCTGAACTCAGCCTTAATAATACTGCTGTGAAATTACAGACGTCTCTTAAAGAATTATTTCGATAAAGTTGCCGGTAACAAAATGAGCACTTTCTTAAAAGAAATTCATCAAAATTTCAGTTTTTGTCTAAACTTGTTTAAAATTTTCAGAAACATTAACAAATATCTATACTATGATGTACTTGAATAGCATTGTTTTGGTGTAAAAATTGTCACAGTTATGAACCTTCAAAGTAGCTAGTAGCAAAAAACTGCGTCAAATTCGTGTTTTTCGGTAAATTTCTTGAAATATAAAATTGACGTTTGAAAATATATTAAGCGGAGTCAACTTAGATCAAGTTTAAATTGGCGTGTACGATAACCGATTGGAACGGAACGTCTGGTGTTCTCTTTTGTGGTGTTTCACAGTAATTTATATATAGTATAGCTGTAGCGTAGAAACATTAATCCCGAATGAAATTTAATCCTAAAATTTTTGTATTGAGATTCATGTATTAGGCTAATTTTGAATGTTTATTTTCTCGTTATAAAATGTATAAAACATATTAAAAATATGGTGTTTTCTCGAACTATAATTCTCATTATAGGCATATAAACTGAAAAAAATTGTGTTTTTTTGTGTTTAACGTCCTACTATTGTGCACACTTGGGCTAATGCAGACGATGGGATGATTTATATCGTATGAAAATGCCAAGCCTTGGCCGGGAATAGAATCCGGGTCCTCGGGGTGAAAGTCTAGTACGCTATCAACTAGGCCACCGAGGCGGCATAAAAAAAATTGTGATCGTGAAAAAAAATCAATGTATAGATTTTGATGTTTTTGGTCCCTGAGTCCAAAAAATGTTTTTACTTGGACTTCTATCTGTGAATCTGTGCCTGCTTGTGAAGGCTAAAATACTTAACCGATTTTTATGAAATTCAGCATCTACGTCTGGTTTGCCCGTAGGCCTATCTGAGGAACATTTAAAAAAAATTATTAATAATGAATCCACTAAGGTAGGCTAAACAAAACTTAAAATTTTGATTCTCTCAAAACAGGTTCAAATTATTTTGATGAAATTTTGCTAAAATAGCTTATAGACACTCAAAACAAAACAAATCCAGAGCCTTACAGTTGCAGTTCAGAGCCTTACAATGAGGTGGAAAAAAACGTTAGAAACTATCAATAATTTAGCAGGACAACGTAGGCATTGAAATGTACGCATTGTCATTTTTTTGACAAAAGATGGTCCCGGTCTGTCCTGAAATATTGTACAGTAGATTTATTTGATGAAGTGTTTTTGGGGCGTTACTAACTGTGTTGTATACTTCTAAAATTGGCTACTTGGAGGCGTGCCTATCAACATTACCTTTAACTGTTTCTTGCAGCCAAACAAAGTGTACGTTCACAGTTTCTGTAAAAATTCCAATTCTTTAGCTATCGATATAGCAGACTATGATTAGACCTACTGTCTGTACGTAGGCTTATGATCAAAATTTGAGAAAAATAAGATTTAAAAAAAATACTGATTTCCGTGTTTTTTTATAGGTACTGTAAATTCCGAACTGGATAAATAATTTGAATGTAAAAACGTTTATTTAAATTTACTTTTTTCTGTGTTTTGGCTATTGTAAAGTTTTTAATAATTTGACCTGTCGTTAGGAGCGTTAGTGTAGAGCCGTGATATTTACTGGGCAGTGTGACGTCATGACATGTGTTTGACTTAACGACTAAACCAATGTAAAATAAAACAAAGCTGACCTTTGTACGGTAACGCACAAGATACAGGAACTGTCTCGAAGTGTTGTGACTGGCGTAGATAGCGTGGGAGCTTGTGTTTTATTAGGACAGAAAACCTTTTGTTTTTTTTACCGACTCAATCGGGGGGACGATTGTTCCTCACATTTTGACCGACTAAATTCTTGTCGGAAAACACACGGATAACTCAAAAGAGAAGATAAATTTAATTTTTCTTTGCTTTGCTGTTATTTTGAACGGTTATAAATGTTTTTTTGTGAGTTGTAAATTTCAGTCCATTTAATAATGATATTGTAGATATTGAAAAGGAGTTATGTATATAACCACGTAATATACAAATTGACCCTTGTGAAAAAGCTAGATTACAATGCGATTTTTTTTTTAATTCCAAATTTCCTGTTCCCATCCTCGCCGAAACCCTACCATCGGTATTGGCCTCCACTGGTTAGCAGTTTGGAGCCGCCTTTGCTCTTTATTCATAATACATGGACGAATTTTTGAAAATTTTCACGATTGGCTACTCATAAAAGAGTTCCCTAGTGTTAGTTATTTTCCAAAATTTAGTAGTTTTTTTTGTTTTGTTTTGGAGCGAAGCTTTTAATGTTAGCTTCGACGAGAGGAGTGAATAGACAAAAAATCCGCCGAACGAAAGAATGTAACGGAAATATGGAACGAACGAGCAAACGAATTTCGTCTCTATTTCTTTTTCGTATATCTTCATTTTTCTTCCTCCAATACACGCGTATTACATGAAAACGTTGTGTTGCTTTGGTTTCGGTATTTTTCCTTAATTGAAGAAAATGTGCACGCTGTAGGCTAACCGTTGATAATGCATTCGAAATTAGTATAAACGTTTATAATAATTGTTGTTAATATTGGTAGGGGACCTAGTTTTTAACAACATAACCTAAAACTTTTTATAGCCTATCAGATGTTCAACGAAATCAGCTGATCGTTACAAGATATACAAAAAAACAACTGAACTTTTACTATAACTAAGCTAGTAAATAATATCTAAGCTAGGTTCACATATTTATTTATTTAAACAATACAAGATATTTGTTAATATATCTTTAAACTAATTATATATTCAGCAAAGATATTAACAAAAGCTTTGCTTCTGTTTGTAACTCCCGGAGTTCCACACTTGTACTTTTTTGAATAATATTGTTAGGATTATTGTGTTGTTTAACGTTTTTCTTGTTTCTAAATTTGAAAACAAGTTTAAAAATTTTCTTTACTTTCTAGCCGAAATATTGCTTTACAAATACTTTTCTTCCTGAAATATTGTCTTTGGCTTCGTATTATATGAAAAAGGAAAATCGTTTGAGTTTACATTTCCGAGAAATGTGATACTAAAGTAACTAGATTTTTCATAATTGTTCAAATAATAAAGTATACAGGTTACAATTTAAAAGAATCAAGTATATTGACAAATAGTTATGGAGGCTACGTTTTAGCTAAAACTAAATTTTTATTTTCACCTTGGACCAAATAAAAGAGAGAGAGAGAGGGGGGGAGATGAAATATTAAATATAAAATTAAAAAAAGTAAAGTTTGTATTCCCGCGACACTATATATTATCATACATATAACAATCGAATCGTTAGAACTGTAGATGTGCGCTGCTTTACACTGTACAAAGAACAAAGACCAAAAGCTCTCAAACAGCGTTACAAAAAAGTCAAACGTAGCCTAAATATTTCATTGTGTACAAAACTGAACCCTGACTTCCGTCTCTTTTACTTTGGCATTTGCAATAGAATATAAATTGTTTAATTAATTTTGATATTAACACTGTTCAGTGGTGAAATCGCATTTTCAAAAACCTGTAAAATAATAACTATGTTTTTTCAAGGTCCAGAACATTTTAAAATGTTTTTGCTGGGATTTGTTGATGCTTTAAAACGAATTTTCAACAGATTACCAAAGTCAGTTTTTCTGTGAATCAAATCTGAACAGTATATGAAATATTTTGTAATGAGCCCAATTTAAAAAGTGATTTGGAGGGGGGTCGGTGCTCATTTGAATTTACTGGGTTTGATCGTTGATAACGGTCTTTCCAATAGCTCATAGAAATTAGACAATCGAGACCTTTGAACAATGTAAAATAAGCTAATTATTGTAAATGTATTTTTTGTTGCAGGTAAGGCGCTAAACATATTAACCGAAAACTATTTTGGGAGTAAGTTTAGGTAAATGCGCATAAAATAAATTGTATTTCACTAGTCTTATATTTTTCAAGGCAACAACGAACTCAGTAACAAAGTTGAGCAATTATGGCTCGCTGGTCGGGATGGCTAAGATAGCTACAGCGTCTTTGAACTGCTCACGTCAAGGTCGTAGATTCAGGACTGTATTTACTGTCGTAAACTTTATTCTTTCCGTTAACGTTGACCTTTCCTCCTCACTGGCCCAATTGGTAGAAATATGAGTATAGACATCAAAAAGAAAAAAGTAGCCTGTACAACTTTATTGTAAGATGCGTTAATGTAACCCTATTGTATTTTTTATTTCCGCAACTATATTGTCTTTCTGTTACCTTTGCATCTAAACGATAAGTTATTATGACATTCGCCAGTACTTCAAGTTTATATTTTACTCAAATACGGTTTGACATAAAGCCGGGTGGCCATTGACATAATTGCGGAGCGAAGCGAGTTACACTTTCAAAACCCAATATATTCAGTGGTAAGTACGACCAGGAGCTGAGCAGAGTCACACAGCGTGGCTGAGCTCCGTTCACACTGCTTTGATTCTGTCTTGTCGGTTTTCCTCCAGACAAATTTCTCGTTACCTAGGTTACAGTTTTTAAACGTAGTTTCCTAGATTGCGTTACAGTAGGCCTAAATATTTAGATTTAAAAGATAAACGCGCTCTTTTTGACTGAACTCCGCTTTCGGTTATCGGCTCAACTCAGCGCAGCTTAGCATTTGTTGCCGCCCCCCGGACTAACTCGAGCAGCAGTCGGTGTAACGAATTTGAAATACAAAATGTGTGGTAAAAAATTAGCTTTCTCGATGAAGTGAATTTATGACATTTTTTTTATATTACACTTATTTAAAAAAATTTTGATTTCACCATCCCATTATCAGTCTTAAAATCAGCATAATAACGTTTTAATTATCAATGGAATTTGATAATTTAAATTGCTGATTTGTGCAGATTTTAAAGCTGATTACGATGGTGAATTTGATTGTCCAAAAAAAGGATGATAAAAAAGTTGTGCATTTATTTTTAACATCTAAAATAACCGTCATTTTAAAACGGTTAAAAAGATTTTGTTGAAAATCGGATTTGACCAAGGTAATAACAAAATCGATTTTGTGCAGTGTTGAATCAAATAAGATTAAATTAACATATTAAACTTTCAATTTATTTAACACCGGTTGCAATGGTGAAGTTATAGTTTCAAAAATTTGTTAAAATAAAAAGTTATGATTTTTTTTAAAGGTGTTAAACAGCCGCCAGTTAGAATGTCGATCAGATTTTATTTGTGTAAGCTTAAGCTATTACTAAAATCGAGTGCGCGCGCGCGCGGATACAAAAATATATAATGTAAACACTTATTGTAACGACTCCTCAAAAATTGATCTATAGGTCAGTAGGAGCGCAAGGTTCAAGGTTCTTGGTCCGGGTCTTACCATGATGACCGCTGAAATAATCAGTTTTCAATGAAAAATCGGTAATTAAATACATTTCGTATAATACAAGTCGTAGAAAACGTTACACAGAACAGGCTAAAAAGAATGTTACTTTCTACGACATTGTTTACTCTGATCTATGATCTCTGTTGTAAAACACGGTGTAGCTTTTAGAAGTTCAGAAAGAGTGACGGGAAGGAAAACTGGTGACTTTTGAGAAAATACACGTGTTACCTAGGGTCTAAACTTCCAGTTTTCCACAAATTAGTTGCGACAACTGGTGGTTTTTGGTCTTTATTGACTGTGCTATGATTAGACGTGTCTAGGTTGTAGACGAGACCTGGACTGGCTGAAGGGTCAGAAGGGTCACCAGTTCCGCAGGGGCTAACCCCCTTCCTCCGTAAAGACACCCCCAGTGCATAGAAGGTATTCACATTCCTTTACGGCGAGATGTCTGTGTGTAATTTACATATTTCTTAGTCCTTCGACCACTCTGTCATTAGTACAATGAGTCTTATCCTTTCTTTGTATTTTCATCAGAGAGGAAACTGCAGTCTTCATAAAACGTGACCTCTTCTCTCTTTATAGTAGAAAAAATACCTAATATTAACGAATTAACATTGGAGTAGCTATCATGGTACGACCTAGATCCGAAACCTTGAATGAGCGCCGATCCTGACATCTAAATTAATTATGTAAAGGGCGTTTCGTGTGTGTGTGTGTGTGTGTGTGTGTGTGTGTGTGTGTGTGTGTGTGTGTGTGTGCGCGCGCGCGTGTGTGTGTGTGTGAGAGAGAGAGACACGTCTGCAATTTTGGCCCGATTTAATTCAAATTGGCTTTGGACAACTTCCGATACCCAGCAAAATTCGTCCACCAGTTTTAAAATGGCGGTCTTTTCAAATCTTTAAAAATTCATAACACAAATAACTGTGTAAAGAGGCATTTTTAATTTTAAAAATCCGCAAATTAAGAAATCCAGGTTTCGTTTTCGTTTTTCAATGTAATTTAAAAGTTTAAAATGCTAATATAAGCAGGTTTTAATGTTGACTATAATGATGAAATCAGAATTTCAAAAAAGAATAAGATAAACAAATAATTTTTGAAAATCGCTTCCATATCGTTAGCGAGACAGCTGCGTGTTGCGGTTATTTATTATTGCATCGCCAATGTTTTTCCACTTATTTTATCGGCGACAACTATTCTAACAAAGAAGGCCGAATAATTTCACTTAAACATTCCCAGTAAACGTGACCGTGTGGACCAGATTCCGCCGTTCCCCCGTCAGTTGTCACGGACCGTTCCGTCGGATGTGGAACTCAAACCACGTTTCTCACGCTACAAACGAAAGTGCCGCGTAGAGTCGTTGCCAAAGAACTCCCAAAGCATGAGAACCATCAGTTCAGGTACGTACTCTAGCTACATCCGTGTTGTCAAACCGGAAATTGAGTTTTTATCGTTCGCGGTGACGTCACTGGAAATGAGTTTTTCGTGTCTGTCAACCAACCGTAACGCTCTTTAATTGTTTGCAATTTCTATTTTTGGAACTGAAAAGTCTTCGGAATAATTAAAGCTTCGAAAATTGCATTTTTTAAAACTATAAATAGTGAGAATGGAATTTAAAGATTTGGGCTACTTTAAAGATAGAACAATTTGCTAAAAATAGTGGGTTTTGTCAGAAGCTATTACGCGCGCGCACGGTCGCGCGTTTGATATAGTGCTGCTTAAACCTTAGGTCTACTATTTAACTGAGCCTGTAGCCACATGTGTTAAAAAATTGCAGCCAAAACGCGATGATTTGGGGGAATCGGTATAATTTACCAATCTTATTTTACATCTTAGTTCTTGAACATTTCGGGTAAAAGATAAGGTAATTGCAATGTTGTGAATATATATTGCTCATTATAATTGTTGTTACAGTCCAGAAATATTCGAAGGAAAATTTAATATTACCAGCTAAGTGCAATATCAGCATTAATAAAGCAGGTGGATCTAACTGCCTACAATATTCTTTGTCATACAACCGAATGTAGCCAATAATGCGTTAAGCTAACTTTTGAGGTTATGTTTAACACAGTTTTTTACCTGTAAAATTTACATTGTGCACAACCAATATTGAGGCAATATAGACCGGGCATGAATGTTGTCTCCGATTTACAATTAAATTTGAGAAAGTTTGTACATTGTTTTTACACAAAGTTTTACGCTGTCGTAAATGTCTTTACGAAACTGACAAAATAGTTTTTGTGTTCCCTTTCACTGAAAAACAAGTTCAGTGTTCAGTCAGTGCTGGCAAGTTCTGTTCTCTGTTTGTCGGTAATGACACCTTACTAATAATATTTACTGAGGATGAACTCGTGGAGATGCTAACCAGATGGCGTCGACAATCACTTCCGTTCCTCGGCTAAGGTGGGAACGAAACAAACCGGAAGCTGTGGACGTGAGATTTAAAGTCACAGATGTCGCGCTCATATAGTACAAAATATAATAGTGTAAATAATGTAATGTGGTCGTAGAAGTGTCATCTAGTAGTCAGAAGGAATGTGAATGGTCAATGGTAAATTAAGCCTTTTAGAAAAAAATAACATTTTCTGGCACAATTTTTTTGGAGGATTCCTATGTTTTCGTTTAATTGCGTGTCAGTAATAACCATCTATCATTTAAATGTTTCCCACATTGGAAGGTTATGGAAAAATTTATTTACATTTGTTATGCATTTCAAAATATAGCTATTTTACAACTTAAACGTTTAGAACCAACGATTATTTTAATGTAAAACATCTGGTTAAGAAAATCTAACCCATAAAAACAAAGTTTATTACGAGGGTTGATCAAATATAAACGAGACTGACTTTCTAAAAACTTTTCCGTTGAACATTGAACTCTAAAGGGTGGGGTTTCATGTAGCCTGGGAGGTTTGGGACGGGCGTAGACGGGCAACATTTCCGTTCGGACCCTTCAGTATAAAACTATACAATGAGTGAGAGTGAAGTGCACGTTTCCGTGGAGCAGAGAATTATTATTAAGTTTTTGGCCAAGGAGGGGGTCAATCCGACTGAAATATTTCGTAGATTGACGGCTCAATACGGGGACAGGACCCTGTCAAGAGCTCGCGTTTTTGCTTGGCACAAGGAATTCGCCGAAGGACGGGAAGCAGTAGAAAACCTGAAGGCCTAATCACGATCGTCGGCCGGGAAGGTAATGGCCACTGTTTTTTTCGACAATCAAGGCGCCTTTCACGTCGATTTCCTCCATCAACGACGCACAATAAATGCACAATATTATTGCGATGTTTTAGAGGCCTAAAACAGTCTTCTCATAGGAAAAGGAAATCTAAACCGGCGAGAAACGTCATTCTTCTTCACGATAATGCCCGACCACATTCGGCGAACGCTACGAGGCTTAAACTCGATCAAATTGGCTGGGAACCAATGGAACATCCCCCATACAGTCCAGACTTATCACCCTGCGACTATCACCTGTTTGGGCCACTCAAAGAGGCGCTTGGAGGCCAGCGTTTCGAAGACGATTCTGCGGTGGAGACCTTCGTGCTCCAATGGCTCAATGAACGCCCGAGAACTTTTTACGAAGATGGAATTAAAAAACTTCCAATCCGGTGGGAAAAATGTGTTATTCGTGCGGGAGACTATGTAGAAAAATAAGTTGTATCAAGAATAATTTGTAAGTAAGCAATAAATTTTTTAAAAAATCAGTCTCGTTTATATTTGATCAACCCTCGTATAAATCCTTCATATTTTTTCATTTGGTTGTATCATCGTAAAGTTAAGCTATTCGTTCATAGGGACGTGTGACGGAGAGTCTGAACCTTAAAGGATGACCAATGTTTATATGATCTTTTCGTTTAACTGCGAATAAAAATATATCTACTATATTAATTTGTCATAGTGAAATAATGAACTTCGTTTTTATTCAGTCTTCGTTATAACTAATATTGTGATAAGAAGGAAGTTTATTCAGTCTTCGTTATAACTAATATTGTGATAAGAAGGAAGTTTGTTCAGTCTTCGTTATAACTAATGTTGTGATAAGAAGGAAGTTTATTCAGCCTTCGTTATAACTAATGTTGTGATAAGAAGGAAGTTTATTCAGTCTTCGTTATAACTAATGTTGTGATAAGAAGGAAGTTTGTTCAGTCTTCGTTATAACTAATGTTGTGATAAGAAGGAAGTTTATTCAGTCTTCCTTATAACTAATATTGTGATAAGAAGGAAGTTTGTTCATCTTCGTGTTGTGATAAGAAGGAAGTTTGTTCAGTCTTCGTTATAACTAATGTTGTGATAAGAAGGAAGTTTATTCAGTCTTCGTTATAACTAATATTGTGATAAGAAGGAAGTTTGTTCAGTCTTCGTTATATAACTAATGTTGTGATAAGAAGGAAGTTTATTCAGTCTTCGTTATAACTAATGTTGTGATAAGAAGGAAGTTTATTCAGTCTTCGTTATAACTAATGTTGTGATAAGAAGGAAGTTTATTCAGTCTTCGTTATAACTAATATTGTGATAAGAAGGAAGTTTGTTCAGTCTTCGTTATAACTAATGTTGTGATAAGAAGGAAGTTTATTCAGTCTTCGTTATAACTAATATTGTGATAAGAAGGAAGTTTGTTCAGTCTTCGTTATATAACTAATGTTGTGATAAGAAGGAAGTTTATTCAGTCTTCGTTATAACTAATATTGTGATAAGAAGGAAGTTTATTCAGTCTTCGTTATAACTAATGTTGTGATAAGAAGAAAGTTTGTTCAGTCTTCGTTATAACTAATATTGTGATAAGAAGGAAGTTTATTCAGTCTTCGTTATAACTAATATTGTGATAAGAAGGAAGTTTGTTCAGTCTTCGTTATAACTAATGTTGTGATAAGAAGGAAGTTTATTCAGTCTTCGTTATAACTAATATTATGATAAGAAGGAAGTTTATTCAGTCTTCGTTATAACTAATATTGTGATAAGAAGGAAGTTTATTCAGTCTTCGTTATAACTAATATTGTGATAAGAAGGAAGTTTATTCAGTCTTCGTTATAACTAATATTGTGATAAGAAGGAAGTTTATTCAGTCTTCGTTATAACTAATATTGTGATAAGAAGGAAGTTTATTCAGTCTTCGTTATAACTAATGTTGTGATAAGAAGGAAGTTTATTCAGTCTTCGTTATAACTAATGTTGTGATAAGAAGGAAGTTTATTCAGTCTTCGTTATAACTAATGTTGTGATAAGAAGGAAGTTTATTCAGTCTTCGTTATAACTAATGTTGTGATAAGAAGGAAGTTTATTCAGTCTTCGTTATAACTAATATTGTGATAAGAAGGAAGTTTGTTCAGTCTTCGTTATATAACTAATGTTGTGATAAGAAGGAAGTTTATTCAGTCTTCGTTATAACTAATATTGTGATAAGAAGGAAGTTTATTCAGTCTTCGTTATAACTAATGTTGTGATAAGAAGGAAGTTTATTCAGTCTTCGTTATAACTAATATTGTGATAAGAAGGAAGTTTATTCAGTCTTCGTTATAACTAATATTGTGATAAGAAGGAAGTTTGTTCAGTCTTCGTTATAACTAATGTTGTGATAAGAAGGAAGTTTATTCAGTCTTCGTTATAACTAATATTGTGATAAGAAGGAAGTTTATTCAGTCTTCGTTATAACTAATATTGTGATAAGAAGGAAGTTTGTTCAGTCTTCGTTATAACTAATGTTGTGATAAGAAGGAAGTTTATTCAGTCTTCGTTATAACTAATGTTGTGATAAGAAGGAAGTTTATTCAGTCTTCGTTATAACTAATATTGTGATAAGAAGGAAGTTTATTCAGTCTTCGTTATAACTAATGTTGTGATAAGAAGAAAGTTTGTTCAGTCTTCGTTATAACTAATGTTGTGATAAGAAGGAAGTTTATTCAGTCTTCGTTATAACTAATATTGTGATAAGAAGGAAGTTTGTTCAGTCTTCGTTATAACTAATGTTGTGATAAGAAGGAAGTTTATTCAGTCTTCGTTATAACTAATATTGATAAGAAGGAAGTTTATTCAGTCTTCGTTATAACTAATATTGTGATAAGAAGGAAGTTTGTTCAGTCTTCGTTATAACTAATGTTGTGATAAGAAGGAAGTTTATTCAGTCTTCGTTATAACTAATATTGTGATAAGAAGGAAGTTTATTCAGTCTTCGTTATAACTAATATTGTGATAAGAAGGAAGTTTGTTCAGTCTTCGTTATAACTAATGTTGTGATAAGAAGGAAGTTTATTCAGTCTTCGTTATAACTAATATTGTGATAAGAAGGAAGTTTGTTCAGTCTTCGTTATAACTAATGTTGTGATAAGAAGGAAGTTTATTCAGTCTTCGTTATAACTAATATTATGATAAGAAGGAAGTTTATTCAGTCTTCGTTATAACTAATATTGTGATAAGAAGGAAGTTTGTTCAGTCTTCGTTATAACTAATGTTGTGATAAGAAGGAAGTTTATTCAGTCTTCTTTATAACTAATATTGTGATAAGAAGGAAGTTTGTTCAGTCTTCGTTATAACTAATGTTGTGATAAGAAGGAAGTTTGTTTAGTCTTCCGAAAACTGTAAGCACTGTGTTTTACACTGATTCGAAGGGCTTGGTTCTCTCCAGTTCTGACTGTCAAGCTTGGCAAATCTACATCATCGGCTACCATTGGAATGCCAAGATCTCCAAGTATACGTTTCTTGATTACAGATGTACCACACAGAATTCATTTCATTTCACAACGCATTTTCTTGAAAACTGATGTGCGTCTGTCAAGAATCTTTGGATAATTTGGCAATTCATTATTTGATAATTATTTTCTAATCATAAATTTAGATTTCATTGTGACTTTCTTCCAAAAAGCCAACAGTGCTATCTGTACGTATAGTCGAGGATTAAGGTCTTCTTTCCATTACAGTTTAGTGATCAGGGTCACCCATAGATTTTTGGTTTTATTTCCTTCGGGTACTTTTTACTTCTGAGTATTCATCCCCTGGTGTACTGATACACTGATACAAAACACGTAGGCTACTATTAACTTCGGGCATTTTTTATTAAATTTCATAAACGATCAATCTTCCGTGCCACAATTTGTCGAAAGGTTTTGCATTCAAAAATAACGGATCAAATTGGTTTTCTTTCTGATTATTTTGATCAGTTATACGAACGCTTCTGTCTAAAACCAATTTGATAGCTTGTAATCTATTTTTAGATCTTCTAACCTAAAGAAAATCATTTAAATTTTGTGTGTGTGTGTGTGTGTGTGTGTGTGCGCGCGCGCTCGTACGTGTGGCGCATATAGCTAGAGGTTAAAGTAACGACCGATTCTGTTCAGCATATAGGCAAGATAGTTTATAGATTAGGACCGGAGCCTTTATCCTTCGTACTTTTCAAGCACTTATTTTGTAAGAAACTCTTGAAAATTAAGTAAAACGGGTTAGCAGAAATTTTAGGACCAACAAAGTTGGTCAAACAATAATGGAAATTCTCTAATAATGTATTAATGATTGCTAATGCTGAAGATATGTTTCTATTATTTCCAACAACAACCGAACTCAAACACGAGGTGTACAACTATACAGTATTTTCAAGTTTGTGAATTATTTGTTAAGGCCACACACACAGTTCTTGCCCCAACATTTTGTTTGTTCGGCCAGATTATAAAAGTGTTATCTGTAAGATAACAGAGCAGTAATCCTTGCTTCATTGAAGCCCCGAATACTGCCTGCCACCGCTCCTTACGGTCTTCCATATCCGTCTGGTACGGAACAAAAAGATGAAAGTTTCTACAAATCACAAGAAACAGCGTGATTAAAGAAGCTATGTCCAGCCACCCGTATGTCTGGTGGAAGTTAGCTCAAGGTGTGATCCTGGATTTTCCAAAGATGTTTCTTGTTTGAAAATAACAGTTCAATGAAGCTCGTTTTGACGTAGATACAAACAAATTTAAATAAATTCATTAAAGAAACCTACTTAAAAAAGTTGCAAAGCCAATTGATCAGTAAACTCTTGTGAATGTGAAAGTTATAGATAATTATTTTAATTTTATTATTACATATTTTTTTATTCTGTAACTATTATATGTTATATATGTAAGGAATATTTAATTAAGCTATACAAGACTGTGCAGTATTCAAGTGCTGCAAAATAGATTTTTAAATTCAACTCAATTAATGGACGAGATTGTAAACGCAACCAGCTTGATAGGAAATGTTATAGGCAGTAGCATTTAATATAAACATATTAGAGAGAAATTTGTAGGCGCTCGCTGCTAGCGACAAAGTGTTCAATAGGTAATAGTACTGTCTATTTTCTCAAACGTCTTCCCCGCTGTCCTTGCAGCTTGCATCGTTTGTAGCGGCAGATAGTCAAATTACTTTGAACATTTGCCTCATATCGAACACGCTAGCGACAAAGTGTTCAATAGGTAATAGTACTGTCTATTTTCTCAAACGTCTTCCCCGCTGTCCTTGCAGCTTGCATCGTTTGTAGCGGCAGATAGTCAAATTACTTTGAACATTTGCCTCATATCGAACACGCTAGCGACAAAGTGTTCAATAGGTAATAGTACTGTCTATTTTCTCAAACGTCTTCCCGCTGTCCTTGCAGCTTGCATCGTTTGTAGCGGCAGATAGTCAAATTACTTTGAACATTTGCCTCATATCGAACACGCTAGCGACAAAGTGTTCAATAGGTAATAGTACTGTCTATTTTCTCAAACGTCTTCCCCGCTGTCCTTGCAGCTTGCATCGTTTGTAGCGGCAGATAGTCAAATTACTTTGAACATTTGCCTCATATCGAACACGCTAGCGACAAAGTGTTCAATAGGTAATAGTACTGTCTATTTTCTCAAACGTCTTCCCCGCTGTCCTTGCAGCTTGCATCGTTTGTAGCGGCAGATAGTCAAATTACTTTGAACATTTGCCTCATATCGAACACGCTAGCGACAAAGTGTTCAATAGGTAATAGTACTGTCTATTTTCTCAAACGTCTTCCCCGCTGTCCTTGCAGCTTGCATCGTTTGTAGCGGCAGATAGTCAAATTACTTTGAACATTTGCCTCATATCGAACACGCTAACGACAAAGTGTTCAATAGGTAATAGTACTGTCTATTTTCTCAAACGTCTTCCCCGCTGTCCTTGCAGCTTGCATCGTTTGTAGCGGCAGATAGTCAAATTACTTTGAACATTTGCCTCATATCGAACACGCTAGCGACAAAGTGTTCAATAGGTAATAGTACTGTCTATTTTCTCAAACGTCTTCCCCGCTGTCCTTGCAGCTTGCATCGTTTGTAGCGGCAGATAGTCAAATTACTTTGAACATTTGCCTCATATCGAACACGCTAACGACAAAGTGTTCAATAGGTAATAGTACTGTCTATTTTCTCAAACGTCTTCCCCGCTGTCCTTGCAGCTTGCATCGTTTGTAGCGGCAGATAGTCAAATTACTTTGAACATTTGCCTCATATCGAACACGCTAACGACAAAGTGTTCAATAGGTAATAGTACTGTCTATTTTCTCAAACGTCTTCCCCGCTGTCCTTGCAGCTTGCATCGTTTGTAGCGGCAGATAGTCAAATTACTTTGAACATTTGCCTCATATCGAACACGCTAGCGACAAAGTGTTCAATAGGTAATAGTACTGTCTATTTTCTCAAACGTCTTCCCCGCTGTCCTTGCAGCTTGCATCGTTTGTAGCGGCAGATAGTCAAATTACTTTGAACATTTGCCTCATATCGAACACGCTAGCGACAAAGTGTTCAATAGGTAATAGTACTGTCTATTTTCTCAAACGTCTTCCCCGCTGTCCTTGCAGCTTGCATCGTTTGTAGCGGCAGATAGTCAAATTACTTTGAACATTTGCCTCATATCGAACACGCTAGCGACAAAGTGTTCAATAGGTAATAGTACTGTCTATTTTCTCAAACGTCTTCCCCGCTGTCCTTGCAGCTTGCATCGTTTGTAGCGGCAGATAGTCAAATTACTTTGAACATTTGCCTCATATCGAACACGCTAGCGACAAAGTGTTCAATAGGTAATAGTACTGTCTATTTTCTCAAACGTCTTCCCCGCTGTCCTTGCAGCTTGCATCGTTTGTAGCGGCAGATAGTCAAATTACTTTGAACATTTGCCTCATATCGAACACGCTAACGACAAAGTGTTCAATAGGTAATAGTACTGTCTATTTTCTCAAACGTCTTCCCGCTGTCCTTGCAGCTTGCATCGTTTGTAGCGGCAGATAGTCAAATTACTTTGAACATTTGCCTCATATCGAACACGCTAGCGACAAAGTGTTCAATAGGTAATAGTACTGTCTATTTTCTCAAACGTCTTCCCCGCTGTCCTTGCAGCTTGCATCGTTTGTAGCGGCAGATAGTCAAATTACTTTGAACATTTGCCTCATATCGAACACGCTAGCGACAAAGTGTTCAATAGGTAATAGTACTGTCTATTTTCTCAAACGTCTTCCCGCTGTCCTTGCAGCTTGCATCGTTTGTAGCGGCAGATAGTCAAATTACTTTGAACATTTGCCTCATATCGAACACGCTAGCGACAAAGTGTTCAATAGGTAATAGTACTGTCTATTTTCTCAAACGTCTTCCCCGCTGTCCTTGCAGCTTGCATCGTTTGTAGCGGCAGATAGTCAAATTACTTTGAACATTTGCCTCATATCGAACACGCTAGCGACAAAGTGTTCAATAGGTAATAGTACTGTCTATTTTCTCAAACGTCTTCCCCGCTGTCCTTGCAGCTTGCATCGTTTGTAGCGGCAGATAGTCAAATTACTTTGAACATTTGCCTCATATCGAACACGCTAGCGACAAAGTGTTCAATAGGTAATAGTACTGTCTATTTTCTCAAACGTCTTCCCCGCTGTCCTTGCAGCTTGCATCGTTTGTAGCGGCAGATAGTCAAATTACTTTGAACATTTGCCTCATATCGAACACGCTAGCGACAAAGTGTTCAATAGGTAATAGTACTGTCTATTTTCTCAAACGTCTTCCCCGCTGTCCTTGCAGCTTGCATCGTTTGTAGCGGCAGATAGTCAAATTACTTTGAACATTTGCCTCATATCGAACACGCTAGCGACAAAGTGTTCAATAGGTAATAGTACTGTCTATTTTCTCAAACGTCTTCCCGCTGTCCTTGCAGCTTGCATCGTTTGTAGCGGCAGATAGTCAAATTACTTTGAACATTTGCCTCATATCGAACACGCTAGCGACAAAGTGTTCAATAGGTAATAGTACTGTCTATTTTCTCAAACGTCTTCCCCGCTGTCCTTGCAGCTTGCATCGTTTGTAGCGGCAGATAGTCAAATTACTTTGAACATTTGCCTCATATCGAACACGCTAGCGACAAAGTGTTCAATAGGTAATAGTACTGTCTATTTTCTCAAACGTCTTCCCCGCTGTCCTTGCAGCTTGCATCGTTTGTAGCGGCAGATAGTCAAATTACTTTGAACATTTGCCTCATATCGAACACGCTAGCGACAAAGTGTTCAATAGGTAATAGTACTGTCTATTTTCTCAAACGTCTTCCCCGCTGTCCTTGCAGCTTGCATCGTTTGTAGCGGCAGATAGTCAAATTACTTTGAACATTTGCCTCATATCGAACACGCTAGCGACAAAGTGTTCAATAGGTAATAGTACTGTCTATTTTCTCAAACGTCTTCCCGCTGTCCTTGCAGCTTGCATCGTTTGTAGCGGCAGATAGTCAAATTACTTTGAACATTTGCCTCATATCGAACACGCTAGCGACAAAGTGTTCAATAGGTAATAGTACTGTCTATTTTCTCAAACGTCTTCCCCGCTGTCCTTGCAGCTTGCATCGTTTGTAGCGGCAGATAGTCAAATTACTTTGAACATTTCTAATGGTGGTCGTACTTCTAGTACTTCTATATTCAGTGTCAATATTTTACTAGTTGTATATCTGTTTTTTTAGAATAAAAATTACGGCTGATTAATTGGAAATTTGACTAAAAATTTCGTTTGGATTTAAACTGCAACAAAATTTCATAGTTTTGAAAATGTTTCGTTTTAAAACAAACCGGGCATTTTTTGTAGTCACCATTTTGTTTCAAATAGGCGTATAAAAGTGTGATGTAACTTAAAACCTATTAACCGTTAGTTTTAACAGATATAAAGGTTACCATTGAAATCTCTCAAGTCGTTTCGCAGTAAAAAGCTGACAAAGAAGTCTTTACGTAACATATGTAGAAATCAGGCATTTCGAGTGCCGGGCATTTTCTTTCAAATAGGTGTATGCCATATTGAGACCGCAATCTGCTTTTGCTCAACTAAAGATATTTTCGTCTTCAGTGTTACCATTATCTTTATGTAGCGAAGTCACACCTCAGTCACTGTACTTTCATGTAAAACTATTCTCTTTTTGAATCCTCCATCGTGCCCGTAAGAGGTTCCGCGAGGTTTTTGCGCCATTACTGTACTAACACCACAAATCCTGTCATGTAAATTTTGAGTTTCATACTTATAAAAACATAGGTAGAAAGTTCCCACACTAAACTGGATCAAATTCACATCCATCATGAGTGATTGACGCGGGCCCCGGTAGATAGCGTGGGCGTGGTTTTGTTAGGGTACATTGTAAGGTGATCTAGATTAGATCCAATCTGTCATATCGTACTGACAACACCCTAATGCGTAGATCAGGTTCGAGGGTTGGAGTTTTACAATAGAGTTCCTTTATGCGGTCCGTTATGCGAGATGCAAGTTGTAATTACAGTACGATATTTGATTTAGGGTTTTTTTATGAAATCAAATGGGTTGGGGCTATTCACTTTGGGGCTGTGTTGTGAAGTACTTCTGGGAAAAAAAGGTATGTTCGATAACGTTTAAACAATATTCGTACATTTCTACATACCTACTTGAAGCTTAGGCGTTATTACGTGCTGACGAAAAAGATCGTACACTTTGGCCTACTGAAATTTCGAAACTGTAAATTTTGCGTCACAAAAACTAATAAGAACTATTTGTCAAATAAGTTATAACCATTTGAAATGGGCGCAAAGTCCAAACAACTTACTATTATGATTTATGAGTAAATCGGATTGGAGAGCTTTTATGGTAAGACCCGGATCAGGGAACTCAGAATGAGTGCCGATCCTGACCTTTAGGTCATTTTATAAAAGGACCTTAAAAAGTTGAACTATTTTACTCAAACGTGGTACAAAAATCGCAACCATAGCTTCTACAAGTGCGTTAACGAGCGAAACCTGTTTAAAAGTTTCAAAATGGTGTCCATTTCATAACTTTTTTAAATTTTTGTAATCTGATTTCACAATCGTAATCAAGCGTTAAAAACTGTATAAATTAGAGTTTTGAGTTTTAAAATCCGTTGAAGAAATTGAATTCGACGGTTGTCAGGGTTCATTTTAGTTTTTTCAACGTATAAGTAATTTAAAAGTTCAAAATGCAGATTGTGATGCTGATAATGATGGTGAAATCGGATTTAAAAAATGTATTTTAGAAAATTCGATTACATCACGTCAGCGAGACAGATCTGTTGTCAGGGTGATTATTTCGAATTTTTTTAATAACTAAATTGAACTTCATAAACAACCGAAATTTCATCAAAATATGAACATCGTTTCTGGAATATGGTGATTATTAGGAGACTGCTCCCAAACAGAATTGTTTACAGTTTGTTTGTTTGGGATTCATATTGGCTTTTTTGTGATGTAAATCTTTAGTTTTGGAATTTTAAAAATGTGTTCTCGTAATTAGCGTCCAAAATTTTTCGACCCTACGTGATGTAATTATGACGTCGGAACGAAAGATTATGTAACTTTCTCAGCTGATAAGGAACTCAGTCGAACATGACTCAATTGAATCAGTTATTTGACCGAGTGTAGGTTATCGGGAAGGCAATGGATCGGCGTATGGCGACGCATTGTTACAAAGCTATGTATTTTCACACGTCTTAAGCCGCCAAGGTCGGGCGGGCGGAAGCTATACGCCCGTGTGGGAAAACGTTTAGACAAAGCGCTCGGAAAGTGAGGTTATGTTCGGCAGGCGTAGTTAGTTACGTGAGGTCTGTCGTGCAACTCGGGCCGTTACTCCAGGATGGGGCTGCGGAAAAAAGTGCTTAACTGTAAGTACTTATTGTTAAGTAGAACGGAGGGGAAGGGATGAATCGGCCGGGGTGGTGTCTACAGGGAGTGGGCTGTAGGAAGGTTTTCTGTGTTGCTTTAAACTAATCTAGATGCGTGTAGACCTACTGGAAAATTTGCAGTCCCTTCGTGAGTGTAATGTTTGAATATATCGTTATGTGTATAAAAAACGTTGAGGTTAGGTTAAGTCGAACAAATAGTATGTTATAATCGATTGATGAATGAACCATAGATCGATCGATAAGATTGTAATTCAGGCAGACCATAGAGGGCACTGTAAAACCGGACCATCTACAGAAGCAAAGAGTTAATTAAGCAATAATTACTTCGATTTGATAAATGAAATTGTCAAAGAGCTTAGTGAATATGTGCAAAATTTCGTGACCATCCCGCGCAGTAGTTCAGATTTTTATTCCGGGCAAACGTATATATTTTGTTTTTATTACGTGTTTAGGGGACGTGGTTCTTTGATGGTCTGTTACTCAGCGAGTATAAGTCAGTTGCGGAAAATCTTATCCCAGTGCCTTCGACCTCGTTCGTTAGCTATAGTTAGAAAATGGTGAATTAAAATGTAAAGTATGCATCTGCACTACTACTGGTATGTGAAATACGTTTATGGGTGTACATTACGTTAATTGGAATGTAAAATATGTAACTATCAACTTTATTATGAGATTTGTGTATCAGTACCAGATTGCAAAAATTTAAGGCTATTAGAATAATAAAATTTGACATTTTTAATCTTTTCTTCTTAATTACGTGATTGTTTTTATTAATGTTCAAAATTACTTGTGAAAATTGTGTTAACAAAAATGAAAGGTTCGGAACGCTGTATGCAAATATTTTTTCACGAATTCGTAATCATACGAAAATGATATTTAACAAATTCCATTTGTATACATTTTGTCCTCAAATTGCAAAACTCGTAGTTTTATCGAAACTCAAACTTTTTGGAGGAGGTAGTACGAATTAAAGGAATTTACGGAATTTTGAGTTTCTCTCTTAGTCGGATTTGTTGGTTGTATAATGATTACAAGAAAAGGAAGGTGATAAAAGTAAATATAGTCTTTAGCCATAAATTTATTATTACAAACAGAAAAATGATTTCAATGTCAAAATGAAGAGAGGGAATTCCTTGAACTTAACTGTTGCTTGTATGTGTGTGTGTGTGTGCTTCCTGCCTTTGTTTAACGTAGTAGAGCTGAGAACTAACAGTTAGTTTTATTACTTTCAATTCAGGACTTCAAACTCTTCTCCGAATCTCTCTAACTCTCCTTCTACCCCCTCTCTCTTTCACACACACACACATACATACACGCACGCACGCGCGCAACATACTATCACACTTACGAATGGATAATTAAGATATTGTATTACTGTATTTGTAAATGTCATTACATAGTTGTGTAGATTTAAATATCATTAATGCGTCAAAATTAGACTATCTATAGAGTATAGAGCTAAACATTACAACTGGTTTAGCCTACTAAACAGACAGAGCATACAAATTAATTTGTACTTGTAGATATGCTAAAAATTGGAATTTTGTACTTAGATAGGCATTAAAGTGTAAATCACACACTTTTTAAAATGTTTCTTTGTTGACGGTCTCTCCTCTCTTTCTCTCTCTCTCTCTCTCTCTCTCTCTCTCTCTCTCTCTCTCTCTCTCTCTCTCTCTCTCTCTCTCTCTCTCTCTCACACACACACACACACGCGCACACACCCATTGACCTAATATTTTTTTTGTGTTTAACGTCCGACTATTGTGCACACTTGGGCTAATGCAGACGATGGAATGATTTATAGCGTATGAAAATGCCAAGCCCTCGCCGGGAATCGAACCCGGGTCCTCGGGGTGAAAGCCTAGTACGCTATCAATTAGGCCACCGAAGCGGCCATTGGCCTAATAGTATGAGTTCACTATGTAACTGTTAATTTTATGAAATACATTCTTTAAGAAGTGATACCAGTTTATTTACAATCTCTGTAAAAGTTTAAGGCAAATGACATCAAACATGATGTGACTATGAATTTGTAAATTCATACATACTTTAAGCAATACATTCAAATTAAATATTCATTTTGTTACCTTTAGCAAAACGTCCCTAAAATACGTATATTTTCTCTTGCAATGACGTGTTCTTCAGACTCATTTCTAGCAACATTACGGAGATTACAAAAATTATAGTTTAATTTGGAAGGGTCTTCTGATCTTTCAATGGTCATGCGAATTCGAACACGGTATAATAACAGTTCCTATATTCACACACCTATGTTTTTAGGACAGCACTATTACAGTAGTCATGCGAATTCGAACGCCGTATATTAACAGTTCCTATATTCACACACCTATGTTTTTAGGACAGCACTATTACAGTAGTTTTTGGTAAAGCTTGGTGAATTCGAAATTGCGAAATGTAGAGTTATTTATGTTGCTATATTCACACAGCCATTTTCAAGTTTTAAGCGCTTTAAGAAGGTCGAGAAGACACGGATGATGCAAGATTGGACGAATTCAATTGGTTTTCTTTGATATATATAATCATGAATTCCTTCCTGAGGTTGTTTAAAATGCTACGGTATGTTTTTAGTTCTAGCACTATTACAAGTTTGAGAGATCAGTGCGTCGTCGAACACATTTGACTAATAACAATGGATGGATTCTTCACATCAAGACAATGTTTTTCAGCACATTCGGCTTTGATTGTTCGCCAGTTTCTGGCTAAAAATTCAATCACTATCCTTGATTATCCTATTATTCACCGGACCTCGCCCCTGCGACTTTTTCTATTCCCTAAATGCAAAATGTGATGAGGGGACAGCATTGGGAAGATGTGGACACAATAAAACAAGAAACGACGAGGAGACTGAAAAGCCTGACTTCCGAGGACTTTCAAGGGTGCTTTGAAGAGTGGAAAAGAAGATGGGATAAGTGCATAGCAGTGAATGGAGAGTATTTTGAAGGAGACAAAATCAATGTAGATGAAATTTTGTAAAATAAAGTTTTTATGACCTTAGTTCGCGTATTTATTGGACAAACCTCGTATATTCACACACCTATGTTTTTAGGACAGCACTATTACAGTAGTCATGCGAATTCGAACGCCGTATATTAACAGTTCCATATTCACACACCTATGTTTTTAGGACAGCACTACTACAGTAGATGAAGGCCATCGCCACGCTTATGATATTACTGCACTACTTACAGCGCTGACAACCATTATTACGTCACAAGTCAATTTGTTTACATGAAATAACTTTTTAAATAACGTAGTGCTGCCGTACTGAATGTTTATAGCGGTGTAATAACAAAGAACTGAGCTGGGCTTGCCGCACTTCCATTTTGTAACAGACGTGTCTCGAACATCTGGTGTGGTAAAACTGAAATAACGTTTCCTTATAGTTAACGTGATGGTGCGTCCAAAACATTTCTGTTATTGAACTAAAAATAAAAATCATGTATCATGTTTTCTTTTCCTTTTTTATTTTACGATAATTTTTCGAAAACAAGACAAATTAACATAGCTAGTTTTTAACAACATAACCTTTAACTTATTATAGCCTATCATCTGTTCAATGAAATCAGCTGATCTTTACGAATTAATATAAAACAACTGATCTTTTAACTTAACTACCAAAATTAAATTTACGATTCATTTCATATACGTAAATTGGTCACATTTCTTCGTAGTTTCCGTAGTGTATTGGTTATCGCGTGTGCCTCACATGTCCCCGATTCGATGCCCGGCGTAAAAACAGAAATTTTTATTTATAATTAATTTTAATAAGAGACTTGCGACGAGCAAATTATACTATTATATATATATATATATATATATATATATATATATATATATATATATATATATCAATATAAACATGTTCCTCGTATCACGCGTCCCGTAATGCCAGCACTAAAACATGATACATATTAAACTGTTTAGTCGCCAGGTTTGTAAAATTTTAATGGGCTGAAAAACAGTGTCAAATTTAACAATGTGTGAGCGAGAAAAGCTGACTAAATTGTTACACACAGCAGTGTTGCCAACTGACGGGTAGTTACCAGATTTGAGAAAATTTTTAGATACGAGTAATCATGACGGTGATGAGAGAATAGTAGGTAATTTTTGTCTCACCGACATATAAAAAAAAAAATCGTTAAGGTTACTTCATTCGCATTCCTCTTTAACTCTGTTATAAGTGTTGACAATTTGATGTACTTTCATTTTGTATTCACAGTATTCTGACATGTGATCCATGCTCGGTTCATTTTTCTATTCCACAGCTCATTTTTAGATTAACTTTTAAAAATACTATTTTATTGCTTGTGTTCGTGGGTAGCGTAGGTTTTTATAGCAAACTATGCATGGGTGGGGTATCCGTTTTGCTTGGGTCTAAATGAAATGATTATTAGAATTCACTACGATAATTACGAAAAAATAACACTTTTTTTATCCGAAAGTCTGGAGGTCAAGGATCTCTATGGGGAAATTTTAGGTCTCTTGAAGTCCAACAACATTGCTGAAGATCGCGAACAGATAGTGTCGCTTTGATTTTATAAACGAATTGAAAAAAGGGGTAAGGGTGGGCGTGATTACGTGTGGCTGTAGGTAATTATTACGGTTGTGATTGGCAACACTGAGCTACACAAAGTTGATAGGAAGACTATTTTATGTTACTGTTTTCGATTGCTAGTCTATTTTCGTTAAAAAAGATTTTGAGAAGGAATTTTTATTCAGAAAAAGTCAAGGACAATAAATTTTAAGCCGACTGTTTAAACTGGGGTCCTAATTAAAGCGACAAGGTCCATAATTAATCCTCGAATTAATCGTTTACATTATATGGAGACATACACTTTTAATTAGTTAAACTGTAACATAATTTTTTACTAGAATACATACTTTGAACTTTAAATTACAATTTCGGTAAATGGTGGCACTTACGATACTTGTTTTTCTGATCTCTACTAAAATTGATTATCTAAAACAGCTACCAGAATACCTGACATTGTATTTTTTTACAATTTAAACGTTACCTGTAAACAGATTGCCAATTCCACTCCTAATCTCCGTTAACGACCCGCCTATTGTGTGTGCAAATCTAGTCCTTTGTTCAACATAACGTTATCGGTATGACGCTAGCGCGGTGTTATGACAGCTAGTTCCTGCCGTTAAGTGGGCAACAAAGGCCGCCATTGTCCCAGGTGTCTTTGTTCCACGAGCTTCTACAACTTGTGCAGATTACGTCTGATTTTATACATTTTTATTTTCTGCACACTATATGTGGAAGAGAGTGAGAAAAACTATTGTCCAACGCATCAGCTGTTCGTTGAATTTTTAATGTTTGTGTTTAAATACGCCAGCCGTTTTAAATCTTTGTTTAGTCTTTATGTAGTTACTTTTTCGTAAACTATATATATATATATATATATATATATATATATATATATATATATATATATATATATATATATATATATATATATATATCTGACTGGCTACCTTACGCGATAAAATAAAAGATCATTCTGTAAGAGTTTATTGAACAAAATTGTTTGGACATATAGTTAAACATTAGATCAGTATGCAAAGAGTAAACAAAAACTAAACACTTTTGGCACAAACTGAAAACAACTAGTTTGATATGAACAAAATAAATATCAAACTAGTCCGTGTACTTTACCCGGTCTACATTTTTGGAACAGGGCTACCGTCTTTAGAGGGATAAAAATCAGAAGTAACCACATAAAACTTTTATTCACGAATATATTCAGGCAACTATGCTCGTCACTTCGGTAACTCTCCGTGGAATTCCGATTCGAGATGCCGATAACAATAAAATCAGGAGTTCGTAGCTTAAGCGGTTCTTTTTAAAAAAATAATAACCCGTAAATCTTACAATATATCGAATTCGAAAAAAGTTGCGTACCATATTAACAAAATACTGTTTTAATTACCAATTGTTAAAACAATATTTGTAAACTAGGACCACTTTCCCAATTACAAGCCATTAAAATGAGATATCTTAATGTGTGTGTGTGTGTGTGTGTGTGTGTGTGTGTGTGTGTGTGTGTGTGTGTGTGTGTGTGTGTGTGTGTGTGTGTGTGTGTGTGTGTGTGTGTGTGTGTGTGTGGGCGCGCGCGCGCGCGTGGTTACTTTATAAGCTCTTACATTTTTCAACCGATCACAATCAGATCTGGCACACATACCAGAAATTTCCCTAGGACGAGCACTGTGAGGTTTTTAATTTGATTTTGACGCCATTAAACTACTTACCCAGTCCAACTTTAATAATCAACGTACAGCCGAGACTATTATAACTAGAGACTTGAAATTTTCACTTTCTTTCAACAATGTCGATATGCACTAAGAAAGGATTTTGCAAAAATTGATTTCAACGCCATTAAACTACTTACCCAGTTCAACTTTAATAATCAACGTACAACCAATACTATTATAGCTAAAGTCTTACAATTTTCAGGGTAGGCACCTACCTGATGTTGAGGTGCATTAAGAGAGGATTTTGCAAAAGTTTGATTTTAACGCCATTAAACTACTTACACAAACCAACTACAATAATAAACGTATAGCTGAGACTATAATAGCTAAAGATTTGAAACTAAAAATATTGTTTATCAAGTTGTATTAAACTGAAACATCAAACAATATTTATTTAGGCTCTTACCTAGACAAAAAAGTATCACATTTAAAAATTGTAGATATCCTTAATCTTTTTAA
The DNA here is from genome assembly GCA_022606455.1 of Callitettix versicolor. Classification (NCBI taxonomy): domain Eukaryota; kingdom Metazoa; phylum Arthropoda; class Insecta; order Hemiptera; family Cercopidae; genus Callitettix; species Callitettix versicolor. The sequence continues at coordinate 2,450,325 of CM040187.1, forward strand.
ATGAATAAATATTTTAATGCGTTGTTGTTTTTCTAACATAACCTCACTGTTGCAGAAATATTTCTTTCCCGTGCAACGCCGGGTACTTCAGCTAGTCATATTATATTTCTGAAAGTTTATGTGTTTATTTGTTATTCAATCATGCTTTAACTACTGGACCGATTAAGATGACATTTGGTATGAACATGGTTTAGATACCTGAGATGAACATAGGTATATTTTCGTTTTACGAAACGCCATTGTAATACTTACCCAGTCCAACTTAATTATTTAATATTTAGTTTTGTGGCATGTGTTAACTGTACAACAGTGACGTTTTATACATACATTACATATTCGTAGGTGTGAATAATAAATTTTTAAATTATTTTAAACGCCATCATACTACTTACGCAGTCCAACGTAATTATGTAGTATTTAATTCTGTGACGTGTTAATTGTATAACAGTGACGTTTGAACATTTTATTAAAATATAACAGAACCGTGTTCTAGAGTACTGAGTAGCAAAAATCTATATGTCTTGGCAGAAAACCATAAATCGTATAATATTGTATATAGAAATAAATTAAATTGAAATGAACCTATTCTGATTTTGAAAATCGACTATAAATTTTATTTTCTACATTATAATTGCAGGCAAAGCCGCAACCGGTAACAGCTAGTCAATTATAATTTTACCTTAACAAATAGCTGTGTAATCTTCATTGTTAATTAACATTAAACCTTACAATTTGACCGACAGTGTCCTCAGACTAAGCAACAATACTTTGAAGGACCGGCGGTATTTCCAGACGCTGCCTGGGCCACATCTGGCCTGACTCATCGCAGGACACGTGGTAACTAGATAACTGTATGTTGTATATTGCTTTAGCCGAGTGGCAAGAAGGGATGCGGTCTGGAATTAGAAGCACGAGTGTGTGAGGTGATTTAACTTGCTTCTTGGCGCAGGATGGCTGGATAAAGATGTTTTATAAATGGTCGACGGAACTGACATAATAAGGTTTGCCTTCTTGGTTTTCATCGTTATTGGGGGAGAGTGGTTTGTTCACATTGAATAGTTGCGTGTAATACACGTCAGAACCCAATGTGCCCACAAAATTTATAGGGGATTTATCACTCAGTTTGCACACTAACAAACAAAATGTTGAAGGTCGTAAAATAAAATTAAAAAATCAATATAGTAATAATTTTATTACTAATTGTTTTTATATCGGTATTTACGTTGATTAAATACCATTTGGTACAAGTAACCATTAAATACATTCGGCGGAATCAAGTTTTCAAATATTGTAGGAGAAAAACGTTAAATGTCAAAAACAAACTTATTTAGAAATGACTCAACGAATTGTCCAAACTGTGTTCTGTAGAAATTTATTTTGTGCATACTTTGAATTAAACTATACTTGCTAGTTCAATTGCATAAATTTTGAAGTCATTTTTTTGAAAGAAATTGAACAAAGTACGAAAGGTAATCTTAGGGGTTTTTATATGGCAATCAAATATGGCGGAAGATATCAGTTTTTGATATTTTTCGATTTGTTAATATTGAATCCTAACTTGCACAATAGATAGTAAGTTTTTGTATTTTTTCAAATGCCTTTTTGCTACATACAGTTGATATAATTGATATAATGTGGGCGTATTATTGGAGAGTGTAATATGTTTTGGTATACGAATTTACCTCGTAGAATTTACCTTTATAAACAAATTTGGGGCAACAGTGGCTGCTTCAACATACTTATTGAATAAAGCCAAATTACCGAAAGCGTTCAACAAAAACGGCTGAATCAAATCAGGCAAATAAAACAATAGCGTACAAATCAGTCTAACCTACAAATACAGTGTCTAAGTAGGTGTAGAGATGGAGGCCGCTCAGTATGGGCTGAGGAAACAGACGTGACGAACTAGTGCCTGCTTAATCTGGATTAATTGACACCGTAACCCGAGTAAACCAGATCATGCCGGCAGTGGCCCCTCATGTACATCGGATTAGAAGAAAACAACAGCTTTTAGGTTAATTTTTTTTCGTGGTGTGGTGTGGACGTTTTGCTATTTTAGATGTTCTCTTTCGTAATCGGTGTAATTAGTATTCACTGGCCCATGACGTAGTCTAATGAGGTGCGCTTCCAGTTTACCCTGTCACTGTACATGGAGATAGTAAAGTATTATCCTTTCTATAAGGACTACACAGTCTGAACTGGTCTGGAATTGCCAGAAGAACCTCATTGCTTTATTTCTGGAAAACCAGGTTACTTTACATTGCGCACCAGGGCAAAAGGAGTTGAGGGTAATGGGGAGGTGTACAAGCTGGACAGGGATGCTAGGTAGACGACAACTCAAGATGTGGTAAAACCATGAGACTCTGCGGGTCCGAGGGTGAAATTGGATGGAATAGGAGTGTACCGCGGAGGAACCGTATATATTCTATGCGGGATGAATGCAGAAACTCCCAAGAGGCGAAGAGTGTTTGGCAGCCAGGCCCCTGCAAAACTCGTTGAGGGAACCAGTCTATGGTTCACCTAAATGAGAAACATGGTTTTAATTTAGATGTCTGTGTGTATGCGTGTTTGTTATTTCTTCACCGTCTGCATTAGCCCAAGTGTGCACAATAGTCGGACGTTAAAAAAAAAAAAAAAAAAAAAAATATTTCTTCACAGAGAAAAAACTACTAAATACTTTTTTATTTAAACTTTAGAACTGTGTTTTCCTTCTCCAAAACGTTTTTAGATACGTAATGTTTTTTCACTTACGATAAATAATGTATTTGAAACTTAGTACGGTATTGGTATACGTTTATTAGAATCGTCTCGCCAATATAGTGGTTCCAGCGATTTTTGCAAATCAGTCCGCCATTTTGAAACGATTCAAGATCGTTGTTATGTTGCAAAACTGAATAGACGATCCAACCGTCTGAAAACAAGATCGGTCTGCAACTCCACTCGTCCACCTGGATGTGCAGTAATTATATTTCAAAAACCACGCCTCTGATTTCGATCAAAGAGAACATTGAATACTGTGTACATAACAACGACAATTTCTTGTGTATTGGCTCCATCAAGCTGATAGCGTATCCAGACATTACGGGGAACCTGTTTTACTCGTTCTTCAAATTAGATTTTTTGATTCGTATGGAAGACAAATTGGGACAAGTGTGCCTGGCAGTTTGGAAGGCTGTTACCACTTCCGGAGGATAATATTTAGTCACTATTTAAAAATAAAATTTCTGTTATTGAACTAAAAATAAAAATCATATTTCATGTTTCCTCTTCTTTTTTTATTTTAATTACGATAATTTGTTCGAAAACACGACAAATTAATAGTTAATTGAAATCAGCTAATCACTACGAATTATTATAAAACAACTGACCTTTTAATACAACTACCAAAATCAAGTTAACGATTCATTTCATATACTTACATCGGTCAAACGTTTTCGTAGTTTCCGTAGTGTAATGGTTATCGCGTGCTCCTCATAAGCTTCAATCACACAGTAATTTTTAATTAAGCCTATGATTAATATTATATGAGACTTTTTACGCGCAAAATATTCTGTTACATTTCAATATAAACATGTTCCTCACATCACGCGTCCCGCAAAATCCGTCATCAAAACCAACCCTAAAACGGGTACTGTAAAAGATTCTAAGAGGTAAGTGTTGGCATTCAATATAAACGTACTATAATGATAACCCTTATGAGAGTTATGTGAGCGCTCGCTGTTGGTGAAATCTTACAGCAAAGTGTTAAACTACAGTTAATTAGATAATGGTAGTTCCTACTGTCTATTTATATTCAATGTATATGTAGGCACAGAACTATGTAAGCCTAATTTGTGTTCCAAATCTTTAAACAAAAAAATGCGACGGCGGGAGGAGTTCGAAAAGTCGGCAAAAACTACAATCAAGTCGGAACAAAACTATCAGTAAGAGCCAGACCAGAGATTTTTAAATAGTCAGCGGTCCTATTTTTGGCCAACATAATTTGAGCTCTCTGTAATTGCTGCGTCATGTTTTAATAGCACTCTTTTTGTATAAAAATAAGCCTACTTATAATTTCTATATTGTGTTTTCCTTACCATAACATATGTTTTTTCAATTGTGATCGGTAATTATTGACAGTAATTCTATAACTTAAGTTGTTAATTTCTAATTAACCAGTTTTTGTTTTAGTAAAGTTTTTGTTGTACTACATTTATCCATATATCTTTGTAACCTAACAACATATTTTTATTATTATTATTTTTATTGATTTATTTTGTAATTTTAGTTTCATTATACATCCGTTGTGTGTATTATATTTTCAATGTATATATACTGTATTTTTGTATAGGATAAAATGACAAATGGTACTTACTGATAGTTCTAATTTCGCCCCACAAATAATGATATATCGATATATTTATCTACTTATAAATGTGAAATGACTACTTCGATAACATATTTTGCAGTGGAAATTCACTAAAGCATATTATAACAATAACATTTTAAAAATAAATTATTTTACTCTTCTTATTTTAAAATTTTTATTCCAGATAAATTTATTTTCTGTATTAATATTACGTAACGATTTTGATTAATTCAATTTATTAATTTCTACTGAGTCTATTTTTTCATTTATTCATACACTCAAAGTACCTATGTATACCACTTTCTAATACGAGGTTTGTCCAATAAATACGCGAACTAAGGTCATAAAAACTTTATTTTACAAAATTTCATCTACATTGATTTTGTCCCCTTTAAAATACTCTCCATTCACTGCTATGCACTTATCCCATCTTCTTTTCCACTCTTCAAAGCACCCTTGGAAGTCCTCGGAAGTCAGGCTTTTCAGTCTCCTCGTCGTTTCTTGTTTTATTGTGTCCACATCTTCCCAATGCTGTCCCCTCATCAAATTTTTGCATTTAGGGAATAGAAAAAAGTCGCAGGGGGCGAGGTCCGGTGAATAAGGGGGATGATCAAGGATAGTGATTGAATTTTTAGCCAGAAACTGGGGAACAATCAAAGCCGAATGTGCGGGTGCATTGTCTTGATGAAGAATCCATCCATCGTTTTGAGTCAAATGTGGTCGCACACGACGCACTCGATCTCTCAAACGCTTGAGAACGTTAAGGCAGAACTCAGAATTTACCGTTTTTCCTCAGAAAGGAATTCATGATGAACAACACCTTTGATATCAAAGAAAACCAGGAGCATGACTTTGATTTTTGATCGGCTTTTCCTTGATTTTTTTGTTTGAGCTTCACCTGTTGCTTTCCACTCCATGCTTTGCGATTTCGATTCGGGGTCATACTCGAAAAACCACGATTCATCACCAGTGATAACCCTATTTAAGAATCCAACATCATTTTCCATGGAATTTTTCCAGTCAGTAACACATTCGACTCTTCTCAACTTTTGATGCTGAGTCAGCAGTTTTGGCACGATTTTCGCACAAACCTTTCTTAAGCCCAAATGCTCGGTTAAGATTGTGTGCACTGTTGATTTTCCTAAATTTAGTTCTTCAGCTATCATTCGGACAGTTTTTCGGCAATCAGTAAGGACAAGACGCCGCACACGATCAATGTTTTCATGCACACAAGAGGTTGAAGGTCGTCCAATTCTTGCATCATCCGTGGCGTCTTCTCGACCTTCTTTAAAGCGCTTAATCCACTTGAAAATGGTTGTTTTCTTCATAGCATTATCACCATAAACAACTCTCAACATTTCAGCAATTTCTTGGTAATTTTTACCAAGCTTTACCAAAAACTTGATGTTAATTCGTTGTTCAGTGAATTGGTCAATTTCCATATCGACGAACAAAAAAATAATGCAAAACTAAAAATAACTCTACTCGCAAGATCCGCACAGCGTAACGTTCTGCCAAGCACTGACGGCTCATTGGGTCCCAGACAACACGTGAGGCCAGTGGACGTGGCTTAACTCTCCGTAATGGCCACCATATTCGACCAGTTCGCTTATTTATTGGACAAACCTCGTATAGTACAATACAATTTCAGTGTTTAAAGTTTATACGTCGTTCAAAAAAAAATGTCAAAATATATAGTGCTCTTCACTAATTAATTTCATAAATTTTGAAATTTTATTATTTATGGGTTTAGAAAGTTCTATCAAAATGCTTTCTTGTACACAATTGAAATGTACGAATTTGTATTACAAGTTTTTTGTAGGTTAGTTAATTTAAAATCACTATAAGTTATTGAATTATCATTATTAACTCTTTAGGTTATCATTATTAACTTTGAATTGCATTATATTTTTAAATGTATATATTTTCTTGAGCTTTAGTCCTATTTATTCTGCGTTGTAACATTAATTTTAAGACGACTGTATTGTTACCCTTGCTAATGTGCATACCACTGTCTACAACTCGCCTCTTTAATAGAACAATCTTGATATTTAAGCTATTGTTAAATGGGCGAATGTGAGTAATGCAGAAGACCAAAACAGGTTGTTAAGCCTACAAAGTGTAACGCTCTGATAACAATTCATTGCAACATAACTTACATTCAATGCGATCAATAAACAATCGTATCTACGTGGCAGTGGCCGGTGGGAACTTTTAACGACCGATGACATAACATAAAGGCAAAGAGCAATCGTGGCTTGGAGCGTTATAGTTACAACAAAGGTCGCAAGAATGCGCCTTTCACTGCCCATCCGCACTCCAGACACGGGAATGTTTGTATTAATTCAGTAATACTTAAAGTTTATGCTGATTACTGGGTTCGTGTTAATAGTTTTAGAATTTTTCAGTTTTCGCCAATTACTTCGACCGCAAAAGTAAATGACGCAATAGCACTGCACAGACCATCTCGCATGCAATTTACGATTGTAATAATCCCGCTGGTACCGGAGCATGTTAGTCTGAAGTCAAGAGCATTTTAATATTCACCTACAGTACATTCCATATTACCTGAGAGTACGTAAACACAGGTAAGGGGCTTGCGGATGGTACATTTCGTCATACTCTACCTGGCACAATACGAACCTATGTACTACGAGAGATAAGTACTCTGCGAAACCTATTAGCCAATAGTTACTAAAAAATAAATTGTAAATGTATAATATTAGAAACAATACCTTTGAATTTAATAAGACAGATTTAACGGTTACTAAATATGGCCTGAGCTTCCAGCAGCTATCGATTTGTTCTTTAGAACCGACGTAATCGAGGTGGTTAAACACTGATCTGCTTGTTGCTCACTTGAAGAACGTAGGTGTTACTGCCGTAAGCTTTACCCTATCCGATAATCTCAACGAGTCATTATTAGGGAAACAGGCATAAAGTATGTAAGCCTACGTTAAAAAAGGAAATAATAATTCGTTGTAACGCGCTATCAACTAATATGGAATAGACTATTCTATTTTATTGAAAGAATATTTTAACGCGAAATAATCGTTTAGAAGAGCATAAAAATGAGGAGCAAGTTATATTTTATTCGTTAGCCTGTTATGCAGATAAAGGCATGAACAGGTTAAAACCTGTATTTAGTGTCGGCACATTTTTATTGATTTGCTTATTACCCAGTTTTATTATTTTTTCTACTAAACAGTTTTTAAGCTGTAAAGGTGCGTTAAAAGCTAACGAAAGTATTAAAAATATAAAATTTACCCATAGGTAAAACAAATACGAGGGCTATTCAGAAAGTAGATTACGTTTTTGGATAAAAAAAAAACTAAGTACAGGAAAAAAAATTATTATATACATTTGAAAGAGGAACTAAAATACTATTTTTCGACATAATCGCCAAACAAATTTAGACATTTGTCATATCGGTGAACTAGCTTTGAAATTCCCGTGTCGTAGAATTCCGCCGCCTGTGACGCCAGCCAGTCAGTCACGCCCGCGCGGAGATCTGCGTCGTCATCGAAGCGCTGTGTTGCAAGCCAAGTCTTCATCTTCGGGAATAAGTGGAAATCACTAGGTGCCAGGTCCGGACTGTAGGGTGGATGAGGGAAAATCTCCCACTTGAAGGCCGTCAAGACGTCTTTTGTTCGATTTGCCGTGTGAGGGCGGGCATTGTGCAAAAACAACACTTTTTCACTCAGTTTTCCTCTCCGCTTGTTCTGGATAGCTCGTCTTAAGTTTCGTAATGTTTGGCAATACCTTTCTGAGTTTATGGTTGCTCCACGTTCTAGGAAGTCAACCAGAAGAACACCTTTCCTGTCCCTCACGGGCGTGACTGACTGGCTGGCGTCACAGGCGGCGGAATTCTACGACACGGGAATTTCAAAACTAGTTCACCGATATGACAAATGTCTAAATTTGTTTGGCGATTATGTCGAAAAATAGTATTTTAGTTCCTCTTTCAAATGTATATAATAACATTTTTTTCCTGTACTTAGTTTTTTTTTTATCCAAAAACGTAATCTACTTTCTGAATAGCCCTCGTATTAAAAGAACGAATTAATCAAAATAATTAAATATAACAATAAATTAGTGTTTTAAATATCATATTATCTTTCATACATTATTACGCTAAGCATTCATATCGGTTTTGTTCCAAAAAAATAAGGATCTGCGTTATACACATATGGGTGCTTGTGAATTCGTCAGAACACCGGGAACTGTCACGTCTCATAACATTTCCATTTTAAGGCATTGCAGTAAATAAAACCGACAAAAGATTTGCAAACAAAATTCCAGGAACAGTGTAAAGTGTCCCAGTGAGAGTGCAGTACAATGCAGGCATGTGTGACAAATAATTCATCGTGTACCAAAACAGCAGATTGCTGAAAAAAAAACATTGTTGAAAGTAATATTTAAATTATTACTGTATCCAAAATTTGAATAATTATTGACCGAATCAGTTTTGTAAGCAGAATCGGTAAGACAGTCAGTTTTGTAAGCAGAATCGGTAAGACAATCAGTTTTGTAAGCAGAATCGGTAAGACAATCAGTTTTGTAAGCAGAATCGGTAAGACAGTCAGTTTTGTAAGCAGAATCGGTAAGACAGTCAGTTTTGTAAGCAGAATCGGTAAGACAGTCAGTTTTGTAAGCAGAATCGGTAAGACAATCAGTTTTGTAAGCAGAATCGTTTTGTAAGAAGACAGTCAGTTTTGTAAGCAGAATCGGTAATCAGTAAGACAAGCAGAATCGGTAAGCAGAATCGGTAAGAGAATCGGTAAGACAGTCAGTTTGTAAGCAGAATCGGTAAGACAGTCAGTTTTGTAAGCAGAATCGGTAAGACAGTCAGTTTTGTAAGCAGAATCGGTAAGACAGTCAGTTTTGTAAGCAGAATCGGTAAGACAGTCAGTTTTGTAAGCAGAATCGGTAAGACAGTCAGTTTTGTAAGCAGAATCGGTAAGACAATCAGTTTTGTAAGCAGAATCGGTAAGACAATCAGTTTTGTAAGCAGAATCGGTAAGACAGTCAGTTTTGTAAGCAGAATCGGTAAGACAATCAGTTTTGTAAGCAGAATCGGTAAGACAATCAGTTTTGTAAGCAGAATCGGTAAGACAGTCAGTTTTGTAAGCAGAATCGGTAAGACAATCAGTTTTGTAAGCAGAATCGGTAAGACAGTCAGTTTTGTAAGCAGAATCGGTAAGACAGTCAGTTTTGTAAGCAGAATCGGTAAGACAATCAGTTTTGTAAGCAGAATCGGTAAGACAATCAGTTTTGTAAGCAGAATCGGTAAGACAATCAGTTTTGTAAGCAGAATCGGTAAGACAATCAGTTTTGTAAGCAGAATCGGTAAGACAGTCAGTTTTGTAAGCAGAATCGGTAAGACAGTCAGTTTTCAGTAAGCAGAATCGGTAAGACAGTCAGTTTTAAGTAAGCAGAATCGGTAAGACAGTCAGTTTTGTAAGCAGAATCGGTAAGACAGTCAGTTTTGTAAGCAGAATCGGTAAGACAATCAGTTTTGTAAGCAGAATCGGTAAGACAGTCAGTTTTGTAAGCAGAATCGGTAAGACAGTCAGTTTTGTAAGCAGAATCGGTAAGACAGTCAGTTTTGTAAGCAGAATCGGTAAGACAGTCAGTTTTGTAAGCAGAATCGGTAAGACAGTCAGTTTTGTAAGCAGAATCGGTAAGACAGTCAGTTTTGTAAGCAGAATCGGTAAGACAGTCAGTTTTGTAAGCAGAATCGGTAAGACAATCAGTTTTGTAAGCAGAATCGGTAAGACAGTCAGTTTTGTAAGCAGAATCGGTAAGACAGTCAGTTTTGTAAGCAGAATCGGTAAGACAGTCAGTTTTGTAAGCAGAATCGGTAAGACAATCAGTTTTGTAAGCAGAATCGGTAAGACAGTCAGTTTTGTAAGCAGAATCGGTAAGACAGTCAGTTTTGTAAGCAGAATCGGTAAGACAGTCAGTTTTGTAAGCAGAATCGGTAAGACAGTCAGTTTTGTAAGCAGAATCGGTAAGACAGTCAGTTTTGTAAGCAGAATCGGTAAGACAGTCAGTTTTGTAAGCAGAATCGGTAAGACAGTCAGTTTTGTAAGCAGAATCGGTAAGACAGTCAGTTTTGTAAGCAGAATCGGTAAGACAGTCAGTTTTGTAAGCAGAATCGGTAAGACAGTCAGTTTTGTAAGCAGAATCGGTAAGACAGTCAGTTTTGTAAGCAGAATCGGTAAGACAGTCAGTTTTGTAAGCAGAATCGGTAAGACAGTCAGTTTTGTAAGCAGAATCGGTAAGACAGTCAGTTTTGTAAGCAGAATCGGTAAGACAGTCAGTTTTGTAAGCAGAATCGGTAAGACAGTCAGTTTTGTAAGCAGAATCGGTAAGACAGTCAGTTTTGTAAGCAGAATCGGTAAGACAGTCAGTTTTGTAAGCAGAATCGGTAAGACAGTCAGTTTTGTAAGCAGAATCGGTAAGACAGTCAGTTTTGTAAGCAGAATCGGTAAGACAGTCAGTTTTGTAAGCAGAATCGGTAAGACAATCAGTTTTGTAAGCAGAATCGGTAAGACAGTCAGTTTTGTAAGCAGAATCGGTAAGACAGTCAGTTTTGTAAGCAGAATCGGTAAGACAGTCAGTTTTGTAAGCAGAATCGGTAAGACAGTCAGTTTTGTAAGCAGAATCGGTAAGACAGTCAGTTTTGTAAGCAGAATCGGTAAGACAATCAGTTTTGTAAGCAGAATCGGTAAGACAGTCAGTTTTGTAAGCAGAATCGGTAAGACAAGTCAGTTTTGTAAGCAGAATCGGTAAGACAGTCAGTTTTGTAAGCAGAATCGGTAAGACAGTCAGTTTTGTAAGCAGAATCGGTAAGACAATCAGTTTTGTAAGCAGAATCGGTAAGACAGTCAGTTTTGTAAGCAGAATCGGTAAGACAATCAGTTTTGTAAGCAGAATCGGTAAGAATCAGTTTTATAAGCAGAATCGGTAAGACAATCAGTTTTGTAAGCAGAATCGGTAAGACAGTCAGTTTTGTAAGCAGAATCGGTAAGACAGTCAGTTTTGTAAGCAGAATCGGTAAGACAGTCAGTTTTGTAAGCAGAATCGGTAAGACAGTCAGTTTTGTAAGCAGAATCGGTAAGACAGTCAGTTTTGTAAGCAGAATCGGTAAGACAGTCAGTTTTGTAAGCAGAATCAGTAAGACAGTCAGTTTTGTAAGCAGAATCGGTAAGACAGTCAGTTTTGTAAGCAGAATCGGTAAGACAGTCAGTTTTGTAAGCAGAATCGGTAAGACAGTCAGTTTTGTAAGCAGAATCGGTAAGACAGTCAGTTTTGTAAGCAGAATCGGTAAGACAGTCAGTTTTGTAGCAGAATCGGTAAGACAGTCAGTTTTGTAAGCAGAATCGGTAAGACAGTCAGTTTTGTAAGCAGAATCGGTAAGACAGTCAGTTTTGTAAGCAGAATCGGTAAGACAGTCAGTTTTGTAAGCAGAATCGGTAAGACAGTCAGTTTTGTAAGCAGAATCGGTAAGACAGTCAGTTTTGTAAGCAGAATCGGTAAGACAGTCAGTTTTGTAAGCAGAATCGGTAAGACAGTCAGTTTTGTAAGCAGAATTTTTGTAAGCAGAATCGGTAAGACAGTCAGTTTTGTAAGCAGAATCGGTAAGACAGTCAGTTTTGTAAGCAGAATCGGTAAGACAGTCAGTTTTGTAAGCAGAATCGGTAAGACAATCAGTTTTGTAAGCAGAATCGGTAAGACAGTCAGTTTTGTAAGCAGAATCGGTAAGACAGTCAGTTTTGTAAGCAGAATCGGTAAGACAGTCAGTTTTGTAAGCAGAATCGGTAAGACAGTCAGTTTTGTAAGCAGAATCGGTAAGACAGTCAGTTTTGTAAGCAGAATCGGTAAGACAATCAGTTTTGTAAGCAGAATCGGTAAGACAATCAGTTTTGTAAGCAGAATCGGTAAGACAATCAGTTTTGTAAGCAGAATCGGTAAGACAGTCAGTTTTGTAAGCAGAATCGGTAAGACAGTCAGTTTTGTAAGCAGAATCGGTAAGACAGTCAGTTTTGTAAGCAGAATCGGTAAGACAGTCAGTTTTGTAAGCAGAATCGGTAAGACAGTCAGTTTTGTAAGCATCGGTAAGACAGTCAGTTTTGTAAGCAGAATCGGTAAGACAGTCAGTTTTGTAAGCAGAATCGGTAAGACAATCAGTTTTGTAAGCAGAATCGGTAAGACAATCAGTTTTGTAAGCAGAATCGGTAAGACAATCAGTTTTGTAAGCAGAATCGGTAAGACAGTCAGTTTTGTAAGCAGAATCGGTAAGACAGTCAGTTTTGTAAGCAGAATCGGTAAGACAGTCAGTTTGTAAGCAGAATCGGTAAGACAATCAGTTTTGTAAGCAGAATCGGTAAGACAATCAGTTTTGTAAGCAGAATCGGTAAGACAGTCAGTTTTGTAAGCAGAATCGGTAAGACAGTCAGTTTTGTAAGCAGAATCGGTAAGACAGTCAGTTTTGTAAGCAGAATCGGTAAGACAATCAGTTTTGTAAGCAGAATCGGTAAGACAATCAGTTTTGTAAGCAGAATCGGTAAGACAATCAGTTTTGTAAACAGAATCGGTAAGACAATCAGTTTTGTAAGCAGAATCGGTAAGACAGTCAGTTTTGTAAGCAGAATCGGTAAGACAATCAGTTTTGTAAGCAGAATCGGTAAGACAATCAGTTTTGTAAGCAGAATCGGTAAGACAATCAGTTTTGTAAGCAGAATCGGTAAGACAGTCAGTTTTGTAAGCAGAATCGGTAAGACAGTCAGTTTTGTAAGCAGAATCGGTAAGACAATCAGTTTTGTAAGCAGAATCGGTAAGACAGTCAGTTTTGTAAGCAGAATCGGTAAGACAATCAGTTTTGTAAGCAGAATCGGTAAGACAGTCAGTTTTGTAAGCAGAATCGGTAAGACAGTCAGTTTTGTAAGCAGAATCGGTAAGACAGTCAGTTTTGTAAGCAGAATCGGTAAGACAGTCAGTTTTGTAAGCAGAATCGGTAAGAGAATCAGTTTTGTAAGCAGAATCGGTAAGAAAGCAGAATCGGTAAGACAATCAGTTTTGTAAGCAGAATCGGTAAGACAGTCAGTTTTGTAAGCAGAATCGGTAAGACAGTCAGTTTTGTAAGCAGAATCGGTAAGACAGTCAGTTTTGTAAGCAGAATCGGTAAAACAGTCAGTTTTGTAAGCAGAATCGGTAAGACAATCAGTTTTGTAAGCAGAATCGGTAAGACAATCAGTTTTGTAAGCAGAATCGGTAAGACAATCAGTTTTGTAAGCAGAATCGGTAAGACAGTCAGTTTTGTAAGCAGAATCGGTAAGACAGTCAGTTTTGTAAGCAGAATCGGTAAGACAATCAGTTTTGTAAGCAGAATCGGTAAGACAATCAGTTTTGTAAGCAGAATCGGTAAGACAGTCAGTTTTGTAAGCAGAATCGGTAAGACAGTCAGTTTTGTAAGCAGAATCGGTAAGACAGTCAGTTTTGTAAGCAGAATCGGTAAGACAGTCAGTTTTGTAAGCAGAATCGGTAAGACAATCAGTTTTGTAAGCAGAATCGGTAAGACAATCAGTTTTGTAAGCAGAATCGGTAAGACAGTCAGTTTTGTAAGCAGAATCGGTAAGACAATCAGTTTTGTAAGCAGAATCGGTAAGACAATCAGTTTTGTGTAAGCAGAATCGGTAAGACAATCAGTTTTGTAAGCAGAATCGGTAAGACAATCAGTTTTGTAAGCAGAATCGGTAAGACAGTCAGTTTTGTAAGCAGAATCGGTAAGACAATCAGTTTTGTAAGCAGAATCGGTAAGACAATCAGTTTTGTAAGCAGAATCGGTAAGACAATCAGTTTTGTAAGCAGAATCGGTAAGACAGTCAGTTTTGTAAGCAGAATCGGTAAGACAATCAGTTTTGTAAGCAGAATCGATAAGACAATCAGTTTTGTAAGCAGAATCGGTAAGACAGTCAGTTTAAATATGTAAATGTTATTAAATAAAATTCTCTGCTTTTAATAAACAGTAAATATTGTAACCTAATTCCGGTATATAATGTAAAATCCTGTTATAGTACGTTTCATTTGTAAATAATTCAGTAACGTACATCATTAGAAGTCATTAATTTTGTAGGATATAATTTTAAATACGAAAGTAGAACAAAGTAACGTATATTGTATTAAATAACCTAAGTATAATGAATGGAATTGCTGTATTGACAGGTCATAGAATTAAATATAACTATAACGTCTATTTTAACAGGAATTCATACTGACAAGAAATAGTAGGCCTTCATGGTTTTACAACGATTTGGAAGATATGTACAGTAATGTCAAAATACAGGACTGATTTAAAGATTAGTGTATTATAGCAATGAAATACCAACGAATGGTTTAATCAGAATTCATGCCTTTTTACTTTCAGTTACGGATAGCGATTTCATTAAAAAGAAGTCATAACCTGTTTTCCTTTCGTTCCTCTTTAAGTTTCCGTTTCATAAGGGAAGTTATGATTTTCATCTATATTTCATAGTTTATAAAGAGGTGCTAATAACACTGTTCAACTTTTTGCTGTACATTGTCGTATATTATTCATTTCTTTCTCCTATTAGCTGCGAAAGGTCGCACAGGCCCACTGGTCAATAAATAATGTCAGTGTAATAATATGTGTTCATTAATGTTTTATTGATTTGATTTATATTTATTCTTTGATCTACAGAAAACAGTAACCTATTTTTATATTTACAAAATATTTATTTTACTTTTTGACGAAGTATAAAAACAGTTTGTTGATCGTGAAAACAATAGCTTGATTATAGTGGTGAGATCAGGTTTTGAGAAAGTATAGACTCTTAGATGAAAGAAACTATTGTTGGAAAATCGCTGCCAACACATAAGCAATACAGCTGCTTGTGTTGGTAGGCCTGCTTAGTCATGGTACAATAAAATAAAACAAATTTTCTTCTTACAGACTCTTGATCGAGGTTCAACATACGAGTAGGACTTAGCCTATTATAATTGGACTTTTTTAGTCGATTAAAGAGCGATACTTTAATCGATTCCTCGATGTTAGCTTGGTTATGAAATTAATTTTTGTATAATGACATACCCCTATGGTTACGCTACCCGTATCGACGTTCTCCACACACCCGCATAAGCTTATCCGTTACAATACCAGCTGATTGTGGTGAATTTCCAGATTCTTCTCGTGGATAAACTTAAGCTGTGTTTACCTAAATACTTCAGAGCGGTGACCATGAAATGAGCTCATTAAAGTAAATTAAAGAGTACACGTGTAAATGAAAAATCTTACATGTAAGTCGTTCAGGCTTTATACGAGGTACCTTCGTACAAAATTTGAAAACAATTCGTTTGGTCAAAACTGAGCAATCATTTTAAATCGGTGGCCGCCATCTTGAAACGGAAGTAAATAGGAAAAAACGTTACACATAGGCCTACGTCATTTGGGCTTTATACAAGATAACTTCCTACAAAATTTAAAAACAATCGATCAATGCTTTTGACCAAAACTGTCTGCAATCATTATCATTTATAAGTGGCCGCCATTTGGAAACGGAAATAAGTAAAAAATCTTAAAACATCAATTGTTCGAGTTTTATACAAGGTACTTTTGTGCTAAGTTTCAAAACAATCGGCAATACGTTTGGTCAAAACTGCGTTCAATGATCATTATAAATCAGTGGCCGCCATATTGAAACGGGAGTGGAAAAAGTTGTACACGTCGTTTGGGTCGTATACGTCGTACTAGTAGTACGAGGTACTAAAGTTTCAAATCAATCAGTCAGTGCGTTTGACTAAAACTCGAATGCCGAACGGTCGAGTTAAAACAGAGTCGACATTTTGCTCGGTCAATAATTATTACGTTTAAGTTGTATAACATTGGCTCGGTCAATAATTATTACGTTTAAGTTGTATAACATTGGCTCGGTCAATAATTATTACGTTTAAGTTGTATAACATTGGCTCGGTCAATAATTATTACGTTTAAGTTGTATAACATTGGCTCGGTCAATAATTATTAAGTTTAAGTTGTATAACATTGGCTCGGTCAATAATTATTACGTTTAAGTTGTATAACATTGGCTCGGTCAATAATTATTAAGTGTAAGTTGTATAACATTGGCTCGGTCAATAATTATTACGTTTAAGTTGTATAACATTGGCTCGGTCAATAATTATTACGTTTAAGTTGCATAACATTGGCTCGGTCAATAATTATTACGTTTAAGTTGTATAACATTGGCTCGGTCAATAATTATTAAGTGTAAGTTGTATAACATTGGCTCGGTCAATAATTATTAAGTGTAAGTTGTATAACATTGGCTCGGTCAATAATTATTAAGTGTAAGTTGTATAACATTGGCTCGGTCAATAATTATTACGTTTAAGTTGTATAACATTGGCTCGGTCAATAATTATTACGTTTAAGTTGTATAACATTGGTGGATAATTAAGTTTTAAAACGTCTCAAAAAGTTATTTTATTTTTGTTTTTCGTTGTTAGGCGCTCTTGAGTGTATTTCGAGCCTCCGTCTTAAGTACCCTCAGCCCAATTCGAATGATCATCGGCACCTCTTCATTCTTCATGTATTCAGGAACCAGTCCGAAATCTTTCTCCACATGCACTTTCTCATATGGGAGTAGCATCCTTGTTCCTTTACTGAGGGAAATACAACTTTCAGTGTAGAAATTACTGCAGATCGAAGTCAACTGTCCCAGTGGCAGGATTTTAATCTGGGACGGATTCGATAAGAAGACGGAAAAGTCTAATGTAACTTTCTTTCTTTTTTTTGAGAGTAGTGCAAATATAACTGGATATATAGCCTACTAGCTGTTACCCGTTGCGGCTTTGCCTGCAATTATAATGTAAGCAATAAAATTTATAGTCAATTTTCAAAATCAGAATAGGTCATTTCATTTTAATATATTGCTATATACAATATTATATGATTTATGGTTTTCGGCAAAGACATAAATTTTTGCTACTCGATACGCTAAAACAGGGTCATGTCATATTTTAATAAAATACAGTATTATTAAAAAGTCATTATTATACAATTAAACTGGAATAGTATTGTGTTTATCACAGATACCTAAAACGTGTTCACACCAAATGTAATCTCATTTGGTCCAGTAGTTAAAGTGTATTTGAATAACAAACAAATAAATAAAAACAAAATTTCGGAAATATAGCCTAATATGATTAGCTGTTACCCGTCACGGCTTTGCCCGCAATCATAATATACATTAAAGATCATGCATTACCGTGTTAGGACCAACAACCGTGTTAGTTAAGTTTTGGATTACTCTTAAAAAAATATAAAGTTTTTTCCATGCATAACCGTATTAGGCCCAACAACCGTGTCAGTTAGGTTATGGAGTACTCTTTTGAAAAAAATAAATAAAGGTTCTTTTAATGCATCACCGTGTTAGGCCTAACAACTAAGTTAGTTAGCTTATGGAGTATTCTTTAAAAAAATATAAAGATTTATCACGCATCACTATGTTAGGCCTGACAACCGTGTCAGTTAAGGTTTGGAAACTCCTTAAAAAAATAAAGGTTTTTTTCACACATCACAATGATAGGCCCAACAATCATATCAGTTAGGATATGTAGTATTCTTTAAAAAAATATAAAAGTTTTTTTACACATCACCGTGATAGGCCTAACAACCGTGTCAGTTAGGATATGCAGTATTCTTTAAAAAAATATAAAGGTTTTTTTACGCATCACCGTGATTGGCCTAACAACCGTGACAGTTAGGATATGTAGCCAAATAATCTTTAAAAAAAATATAAAAATTTTTCACGCATCACCGTGTTAGGCCTAACAACCGTGTCACTTAGGTTATGCACTATTCTTTTAAAAAATGGGTTTCCTATCATCCAAACCCGTGTTAGACGTATTTTTATTGTTTTACTGATCTGTAGATCAGTAAAACAATAAAAATACGTCTAAAATCAGTACAACACGGTACCGATTTTCGCCGGTACAAATTTTGAGGTCACTTTTATTTTCGATTTTTATCGTACTTCTCCTGCTTTCATATTTTGAATTTTTGCTTTTGGGCACATAATAAAGCATTTTAGTAAGAAAAATATCGAAAACTCCAATAGATGCTGCAATGCATATTTACCATTTTTTCATATAATGTAATTACACAAATTCAACCTTACAATTAAAGTACCCTAATAACATTGTATATAATATATATATTCTGCACTCTGCTTTAAAAACATTGAATAGTCTTAAATGAAAAATACCAGATTGTGATTATTAGATGAAAATGTAACATTAAAAACAATACTTTTGCAATAAATAAAACATAGATTAAGATTTGTAAAATGGGATTAGATCTATGTCCATCTCAGGTGCCTAAATCTCATGTTCAGTAAACAGTAATTAAACCTAACTATTGTTAACAGATGTTACAAAACTAAAAACTGATAATTATTTTGGGCTGGGTAAGTAGTATAATGACGTTTTGTAAACGGGAATAGGCCTATATGTATCTCTGATACTTAAACCATATACGTACCAAATTTCATCTCAATTGGTCCAGTGGTTAAAGCGTGATTGAATAACAAACAAACAAACAAACAAACACACAAACTTTCAGAAATATAATATGAATTAGATTAGATTAGATAGACTAGTGGAGAATAACGTTACCACCGTTATCCTAGAACTTTTAATCTGTTTTTAAATATACGTTATTCTGAACATTATGGTGGAAAAGTTTTGTAGAAACTAAAAAATTGAAAATTGTTAGTTGCGTGGAATAAGATTGGCCCCTAGCGATTTCGAAAATTGCTTTCTTCGGATAACATGATTTACATTATATAAAACGTAAGGTTTTAACACTGAATAGACAAACATTGTACAAACTACTTTTTTACTTTTATTAAACATTTTGTAATTTTTTAAATTAAGGTAGTTGTTAAATTAAGTTTTAAGTAGTTAATGAAATCTAATAGTAAACATATTTTATCAAAACTTTACATTTCAACATTTATTGTAGGGGGCGGTCGGTCTCGTTATGTTTATTATTGAAGTGACAACTTCTTTTGGCTGTATGTTTTGCACGGGGGAAAATTCAGTTTGTTTCAGTTTGTTTTTACGGAACGCTCTAACACATCCACACGCGCACTCTAGTGACGTGGATTGTTTAGTGATTAATAAAATGTATTTTTGGAGTGAAAACTTGTATGGACACGTTTGTTAAAACATAGGTATAAACATTTGCTTTCGCATCACGCTTGAATCAGTAATGCATACCTCACAGCATATATTGTTCTTGGATATATCTAGACTGGAAGTGATTACTTCTGAACAGCTGATTTCGCACAATAGCTTCAATATCATTTCTACTTAGGTTATGTTTATTGTTCTTGTTAATCTTAAAATGTGTATTTTCTAAATTTGTATAGTTACATTTTTTAATGTATACGACCTATACCAATTTTTGAATGCCAGAATCACACATATTATATTTATTATAATACTTACAAAATATAACTATCAAAAGGGTCATAAACTGATTAATTATTAAAGTCCCTTATATAGCCTAAGATACTCAAAGTCATAGTGTGTACAGTTTCAGTTAATTTTTAAGTTGTGTACCTACACACACGCGAAATTTAATACGAAAATAATTTTGAAGAATTTACCATTCTTGCATGCATCCAAATGTTTATAAAAATAATTGAATCATAATAATGAAAAAGTATACAGTCAGGAATGCCAAAAGAAGTAGTCTCTTCTGTCGGCTAGTCCCACACTAAGTTTTTTTTTGTTTTGTTTAAGTTGGTATCAAATCAACCTTTCATTTACCTCTGTGAAAGGGCATCAACACTAGATGAGATGAGTCATGATCTGGACTTGATACTGAATGGCTGTTAGCTTGGTAGGGTAGACATTTAATCACTTTGATCTCCGATATATTTAGTGCCGTAAAGTTGGCAACATCGACAGTTGAACATACAGTATTTAATAATGACCGCTCGGTGTATATAGTTTTATAGAGTTGGCAGCAACTTCAACAATCAAACTTGAGATATTAGGCTAAGCACCTAACCATACGCGGAGTTGTCGGATTGGCAGCTTAATAACCGTGCCTGTAATTACGGAGGCCAGAGCTTAACAATCATAGTCAGTCTTCAGCTCAACCTTTTTGTTACTATCGAAATTATAAATCGATTTTACCAATGCGAGTTCTGTTGCAATCGTGACGCGAGTCCTCTCGGATCACGTTAATTTTGGCGGATATTTTATTATTGCGGCAGACATTATATAAATAACTACCACGCAAGCCGTTCGTCTAACTAGTTTTACATTTTTTGCAGTTTCGTAAAGATCCTTCATTTTGTTTTGTAATTACGACAGATAGGTGCAGATAAGAAGTACGGCATGTAATTTGTTGCAGGCACGCTTAGGGCATGGATGATCAGTCAGCGATACGTTTTGCAATCAAGAATGCAAAAGCGAAACATTATAAGCGAATTTTCACTGAAAAATGAGTTTTTGGGCAGCCATACTCAGACTCGGGACCTTGAATGAGTGTCGCTCCTGACTTCCTAGATCACTTTTTAAAGGGTTATAAGTGCGCGCGTGCATATCTCCACTATCCAAGTTTTTAAGTGTAATTTTAGCAAGGCGGCAGTCACAGTGTAATACTGTATATACCAATACCCGTGGGTGGGCCAGGTTTTGATTTATTGTTACAGTATAGCCTTTGAAAAATTTGAGTCTTCAAGTTTGGATATCTAGCCTATCTAATATGTAACAGTCAATAGCAAAAATGGTTTATAGTACCAATAAAAGTAACAACTACATATTACATCACCCTATACTAAATTTTAACGTGGAAAGGGGTTGTATATTTTTTTCTAAAAAAATTCTGCGTTTTGGATAAGTAAACATTCTATAACAAATTATTACAGGCACGGGGGTAAAATTAGCGAAACAGTTTTTATATGCTAGTTGTTAGGCGACTGTAGGCTATGTGACGCAAAACCAAGACGAGTTCTATTTCGGTTATTATCACACAGGCAGTGCGACAAGAATACAAGATTACGTCGGCTTACGTAGTAATAGAGGTTTCCTGTATATATAAATGTGTGTGGGACTTGTGACGTCACTTAGACCTGACCACTATGACTGTTACCGCAAGTGACAAGTGAGTGATCAGTATCACGTATCAGTCTGTTGTAAGTGTTTGTGAAGTTATCACATGTCGTACAGTCTTTCCTCAGCTGATCTTTGGATTTATACCGATCAGCTGTTCTAAGTATAAGGTAAATAATCTATGGTATGTAGTTACTTGTTCTGCGAGTTCCACGAGTGTCTGAATTGTAAGTTTTAAAAATAAGAAAAACGTTTTGTGAATACAAAGGATGATAATGAGTATTTCTTACAAAAAAAAAGTAAAACCTTATGCCTATTTAGAGAGTGATTCTAGCATGTGGCAGTGATTTCGGATTAATCGAGGTGAACTAAATATGGAAGCTGATTCCGGGGGTGGATGAGGGGTATGAAATATTTTCGAACAAAATATAGGTCCTTCCTCGGAAATTTTTTGAAAATTTAACACTCAGAAACGGAGTTTTAACAACTTTTTCAATTTAAAAGTAAGTTAATATTCTTTGAGTTAATATTCTTTAACGTTGAGACCAGAATATAATGAGTTTTACGTATCGTTTGGCCAAACCAAATTTTATCGTGTGTATTTTAATCGTGTAAATTGTGTTTAGTGTTTGTGACGTGTGTTTTCCATGTTTTGTTTACCTTTGTGACGACCTCGACAGAGGGATTTGATATTTTGCATTACTGCCTG
The DNA here is from genome assembly GCA_022606455.1 of Callitettix versicolor. NCBI lineage: Eukaryota > Metazoa > Arthropoda > Insecta > Hemiptera > Cercopidae > Callitettix > Callitettix versicolor. The sequence goes on from CM040187.1 coordinate 2,472,536, forward strand.
AAGATATACAGTAAGGTTTCGAAACGCAGTAGCCCTTACGATGTGAATAAATAGACCACTAGAAGGAAAAATAGGCCATAATTATTTAGTATTTTTGTTTGTTCAGAACGTGACTTTTAAGGAATAATAACTGTAATAATGTTACGAATGCTTTGTGATAAATATTTTTTTATAATATTAACAAATAATAAAATGTTCTCGTAGCGTTATATAATAGGCCTATTTTTTAATTATTCTTAGTTTGTTATATCATGAATAATTTAAAAATTTGTAAAACGCAGTAAGAAAGTTTTATTATTTCCTCTTATATAAAAAAAAAAACAATTATCAAAAAGTACTTTAAACGTCTTTACAGTGATTATCAATTAAAGTCACGTTTTGTAACGTCTGGTACAGAAATATTAATATACGAAAATAACATACCAATTATTTTAACTGTTTTGTCGCATGTTAGTTTTAAGTAACTGTAATTTAGATGGAAACTAAACAAATATGAATCAATAGTTAAAAACAGTGAATAAAATTATTTTATTACTTCTATGCAACTGACGGGGCAAGGGGCTCCATAAAATCCGACCGTATAGACTAGTATTTTGTGTCGTGGAAAAGGTGTGCTTATTTTTCATTAGACGAAGTATCTTACAGTACTGTATATGATCTTGAAAAATCGACACACACACACATTTTACTGACTTGGACTTAAGTCTTATAACCACCTCAGTTATTGGATAGTAAATAAAATGTTATATTTTTTACGGTTCAGGAAAATGAAGTTTATTTAATTAAAGGGGTCTGTACAAGAATATTCGTTAAAATATTGCAGTAAGGTATCAGTGTTTTAGAGCGCCAAGAATTGTTTTCACAATTTTATTCAGGAAAAAATACAGCCTGTATTATCAAGAATGTTTTGCGATATCGTTGGTCATGCTAAATCTAGACTTTTTACTTAGACGAAGTTAGCCATTGTCTTTGTCCCTGCATGAACGGCTATGTTTTGTCAATGCCTTCTTTATTCCCCAGTATTGATTAAATAAATGCTGAGTACAACAAATCAAGTAGGTTGTTTTGTTTTCTATAGTCAGCTGATTAATGAACGCTTTGTTTTTCATATCGTATCAGAATAATTATTACGAATCACTGTTTATTTAACTACTAAAGTCGACGGAACATCTGCACATTTTTTAAATAGACTACAGTAGAGAGTCGATTATCCGAAACAATTGGTGCAGGGGGTGTTCGGATAATCGATTTTTCGGATAAACGAACATATTCGAAAAAAGGTAGTGTGATATAATTTAACAGTGGTAGAACCAATTTAAGGAGCAAGTAGACACGTACAGCACATAAATTCATCCAGTTGTTTAATGACATATGATAAATATAAGCTGTACAGTATACAGTGTTCTGTACAGCAAAACAACTCTTTGATAATGAAAAAATAAACATTAGGTAAAGTAAAATTAAACATTCGGTAAAGAAAGAATAACATTTGGTAATTACATTCGGTAAAGAAAGTTGCAGTTCGGTAATTACACATCAAAACAAACAGAAGCACAAACGGTCTAAACAACACGGAGACTGACTCGTCACTGTATGTGCTAGTGCACACTCTATATTGAGACTGTACTGCTGTCGAGCTGCCGCGCTGGCTCTGTCTGGCCGCTGCGCTGTCAGGTTTCCGCGCCACCGCTTTCGGTTAACCGACGTTTCGGATGACCGGGCTTCGGATAATCGACGCTCTACTGTATTTAAAAATGTTTTTGTTTTTACATAAATGGTTCAGAAACGTTGCACTACTTTCTCACATGGAAGTAAATTATAATATATTATAATATTAAATAAATTGTAATTATAATTAAAATTAAAAAATTATAATTTATTTTATTATTTATTAAAATTTATTATTGTTATTTATTATTATGAAATAAATTATATATTATAATATATCCAAACAAAATGATTGTTATGGTAAGACCGAGACCCAGAACGTGCACACACATACACGCGCGCGCGCACACACACACGCATACGCATATTAGCACTCTTTTCATTTGGTCCCAATTTTGGTTCGATTTGATTCAAAATTAGTATAAAAAAATATTTTGGTAATAGTTTGGATAACTTTGTTACCCAGCAAAATTCGTTCTGCAACAGTTTCAAAATGGCGTCCATTCAAATCTTTAAAAAATCGTGACTTACCACTGTATCTTTGAAAATCTGATTTCACCACTGTAATCACCGTTAAAATTCTACTTTTTAAATTTTCAAATTTCGTTGAAATGACAAAAATGAATCTTCATGAATGAACCTTGTAAATTAATGTTCACGTTAACCTGTGCAGTATCGTGTTTCAGGGCTGGTTTTGGTGTTGGATTTTGCGTGATAAGGGTGCACACATTTATATTGATATGTAATAATATGTTTTGCGCGTCGCATGTGTCATATTAAATTAGTTATAATAAAAATTGCTTGTGTTTCTGCCGGGATCGAACCAGGGATCTTGTGCTTGTGATGCGCATAGATAACCACTACACTACGGAAACTACGAAGAAGTTTGACCAATGTAAATATGTGAAATTGGTCTATAATTTAATTGTAATAAATATATAATAGTAAAAGATCAGTTATTTTATATTAATTCGTAACGATCAGCTGATTTCATTTAACAGCTGATAATCTATAATAAGTTTCAGGTTATGTTACTAAAAACTAGCTATGGTTATTTATCATTTTTTAAAATAAATTATCGTAATTAAAATAAAAAGGAAGAGAAAACATGATCCATGATTTTTATTTTTTGTGTAATTTGAAAGTTTAAGTATGATAATTCATAAGTCGATTTCAATCAAACTTGGCATACAGATCGCCTAATTGGCGGGAGATTTTCGTAATTATGAAAATGTTGAACAGATTTTGATAGAAACGAACCTGCCCAAGTTCTGTCAGCTTCTTTTGGACTATTTTTTTCGGATACTCCCAAATTTCGCCTAAGTAGAGGGCTACATTTCATCAGAATAGTTAGATTCGATGTGATCAGCTATTTGTTTTGACTTGAAGCACTAAAAAACTGCCAATACTCATAATTTTCGTACTTACCGATTAAGATGGTCGTTACAGACGATCGCGCGAAAACATAGAATTTGGTTTATTGAACACCTACGTACACTACAAAACAGATTTTTTTCTGTAGTACGATTTTAGTTTAGCACGGATTGTAGGTCAGCCGCTTATAAAACAGCCTTCTAAGAACACCAGTGAGGCAGAGAGAAAAAAATGTGCGAGTTAGAGGTCGAGTCATTACCCTCTCACCTCCTTCATTATCGTTGAGTAGTAACAGTTTATAAACTCAGATTGGCACACGTGTGTCACTGGATTGTAGAGGGAACTGGAGGGGATTCCCCTACATGCGCAAGAAATTCTCGCGCATGCCTTTTACTAAGTGACTGGACTAGTTGTATGATATCCATTAGACTACTATTCATGTTAAAAATATTCACTGTACAATCTTTAATAAAAAAATATGTTTCTAAACCTTTGTATTAAGGTTTCAGTTGCTCTAAATAGGTCTTTAACGTTTTATATCAGGAAGGAGGTATGGTCTTAGTGAATTTTATTGCAGTGTAATTAATATTCACTTATTAGACTTACGAATAAAGAGTCTGTATTTATACTTCTCTTGTATTTATGAGGGTCGGCATTGTAATGGGCTTTTGAAGACACGTTATTAATTACCCTTAGTGTAGTCTGGCATATGGCTTAGGTTTGCTTAACGGTTTCTTGTGTACTTGGGAACTCCGCAAATTCTGAAATACAATACTAGTTTGGGGCACCAATCTGCTGAACTAGGTATTTCAAGAGGTTAAGTTACACAAGAGGTTAAGTCGATCGCAGTGCCTGGGGTTAAATTATCCCTTCCTCTAGTACGTAATCTAATCTAGGCCAAGTTAATATTTGAATAATTCTTAGTATTATTACTTTTAAATTAAGAGGTATATTACTTTAATTTCCGCCAAAATTCATTTGTCTCGTGTACAAACAAGAGCAACTCTGTCACAAAAACGTTTCGAAACAATCGCATCTTAAAACAGTCACTCCATGTGCTTTGCACCCAGTTCAGGTAAACAGTCCAAGACCTGGATGACGTCACATAACCTTGGCGCATTGTTCACGAAGGAAGTGCAGCTCAGTTGTGGCAATAGTAACTCAACATTAAGTAATATTTTATACAAGGAAAACACGGCCGTTCTGAAGCACAAGAAATACAGTATTGTAAAACCACTGTATTTCCTTTAATCAACAGTACTACCCACCTATTACCGGAAATTATGAAACCGGAACTCCTACAATCAGTATTTATTGTTTGCGATTTCTATTGGAAAACAAATTCTTGTAGCGGCCATCATAGTAAGACCATGGCCATCATAGTAAGACCACGGCCATCATAGTAAGACCATGGCCATCATAGTAAGACCACGGCCATCATAGTAAGACCACGGCCATCATAGTAAGACCACGGCCATCATAGTAAGACCACGGCCATCATAGTAAGACCACGGCCATCATAGTAAGACCACGGCCATCATAGTAAGACCATGGCCATCATAGTAAGACCATGGCCATCATAGTAAGACCATGGCCATCATAGTAAGACCATGGCCATCATAGTAAGACCACGGCCATCATAGTAAGACCATGGCCATCATAGTAAGACCATGGCCATCATAGTAAGACCACGGCCATCATAGTAAGACCACGGCCATCATAGTAAGACCACGGCCATCATAGTAAGACCATGGCCATCATAGTAAGACCACGGCCATCATAGTAAGACCATGATCTTAAAATGAGCGCCGATCCTAAAATCTAGATCAGTTTTTAAGGGTTCTTAATAATTATCTGTGTGTGTGTGTGTGTGTGTGTGTGTGTGTGTGTGTGTGTGTGTGTGTGTGTGTGTGTGTGTGTGTGTGTGTGTGTGTGTGTGTGCGTGTGTGTGTGTTATGTGTATGTGTGTGAATGTTCAAAAATTTTGGTCCGATTCGATTTAAACTGCCCAGAAATTGTTGTATTTTGTAATACATAGCTTGAAGCATTGAATATAAACTTACTTGAATGAAGCATTGACATAAACTTACTTATGAGAGATATATGAGCGCTCGCTGCTGGGTTCATCTTGCGGCAGAGTATTCAACCACAGTTAAATAGATAATAAGTACTGTCTATTTTCTCAAATGTCTTCCTTTGTCCTTGCAGCTTGCAGCGTTCTTAGCGGCAGATAGTCCAATTACTTGGACTTTAGCCGCTAATATCTATCACGCTTTTTGTAATGGTGGCTGTATTTCTACTCCGTTTTTAGTCAGCGAAACCCGTTCGTTCAACAGTTTAGACATTTTAAAATTAGCACATTTCCCAGCTTAGTTTCTTTTTAATTTGATTCCACATTCGTATCCAGCTACAAATTAGCATTTAAAATTTTCAAATTACGTAGAAAACTCGAAAATGAACCTTCGATTGTCCATTATCGTGTTTTTAGTGCAAGTTGAAACTGTCGGGACTGGCCGACAGAAGTGACTACCTCTTTTGGCATTCATCACTGTATACTTTTTCACTATTATGATTTAATTATTTTTATAAAAATTTAGATGCATGCAGGAAAGGGCAACTCTTGAAAATTATTTTCGTATTAAATTTCGCGTGTGTGTAGGTACACAACTTAAAAATTAACTGAAACTGTCACAGACTGTGAATTTGAATGTCTTAGGCTGTATAAGAGATTTTAATAATTAGTTTACAACCCAACTTTTGATAGTTATACATGACATTTATACTATTTAAGTATAATAATAAATTGGCATTCAAAAATTGGTGTAGCTCTTATAGGGGCCTACATTAAATAATTTAACTACACAAATTTAGAAAATACGCATTTTTAAAATTAACAAGAACAATGAACATAAGTTGAAATGATTTTGAAGCTATTGTGCCAAATCAGCTGTTTAGTAGTCACTTCCAGTCTTATATATATATATATATATATATATATATATATATATACACACACACACACACACACACACACACACACACACACACACATGCACGCACACAAGAACAATGTATACTGTGATGTATACATTACGGATTGAAGCTTGACGCGAAAACAAATGTTTATATCCATGTTTTGTCAATCGCGACCATACAAATTTTCACTTCAAAAATACATTTTATTAACCACTAAACAAAAGTTAGAGCGTTCCGTGACGGAAAAACTGAATTATTTCCCCGGTGCAAAACATAAACTCTTACCCCGCGATAAGAAGTAGTGATTTGGAAAAAAATATTTCCAATCGTTTATGTTTTAAATTATGGCATGGGAACTTAACGTTTAAACATTATGTATGTGTTACAACTCGATGATTTCGGCATTGACGGAATGATACGCACTGATTGGTGCAAAGCTAAATCGTGATATCTGAGAAAGTAACGTCTACTTACTACGGTACTACGGTACTGGGAGAGGAGAAAGGTTAATACTTGGCTGGGATGTTCTTGTCCTGTGTTTCAAAGCCAGGCTGGCCGTACAGAGTTGTGTCCTTTCGGAATGCGCAAGGGAACATCAGTGTTGCCCATAAGCACTGTATGTAGCCTGTGTAACCGCTTATGACTCCTGAACTAAAAGTGAAGAATAGTCGGTTCACCTACAAACTAGACCTTTAGAAACTTACAATATTGGTTGAAACCGAACTTTTCAAAATGCTCTTTTCATTGTTTGCACCAGTATTAAAATAACTTTAATGACATAGTTTAACTTTATAACTACGTAGCCTACTGAGGTCGGGAGATCGTCGGGAAGGAGCAGACACTGTTTCTTGTATAGTTAAAAGTAGTGCGATTAATATTTCAATATATTAAAAAATGGCGGCAAACAGTTTTTTCACTGACGTGATGGTAGCAAATTCCTTAAAATAATTTTTAATTATAACCTTTGTTTTGTTATTCAGATATCATAATCATAAACAGCATTAAAACCTGCGTATATTAGCATTGTAGCATTGTAAACTTTCGAATTCACTAAAACCTCAACGAAACCCGGGTTATCCGAAACGCACCCGGAATTGCAATTACGTTAAAAAAAATAACGGGGAATAAATAAAATGTACGGGAATATAAGGGCTAGGGGCTAGCAAAAAAAGTAATAAACTCCTGACCTTGAGTTAACTTCCCCAAACATTGATTTCCGAGTCTAAATATAGCTACAGTGTCTCTCCGCACTCCTAGCTGTCAATACTGAAGTGCGGATTGCGTTTAATTTCAGCACTAAAATTTGTTAAACAGTGCAGCAATGTATGTATATATGTGATTTCTTTATAGGCTCCTACATTTCTCAACCGATAACAACCAAATTTGACACACATACCAGAAATTTCCCTAGAAAGAACACTATGAGATTTTTAATTTGATTTTAACGCTATTAAACTACTTACCCAGTCCAACTTTAATAATCAACGTACAGCCGAGACCATTATAGCTAGGGACTTGAAATTTTCAGAGTGCCTTCTTACAACAATATCGAGGAGCACTAAGAAAGGATTTAGCAAAAGTTTGATTTTCACGTCATTAAACTACTTACTCAGTCCAATGTTATTAAACAATGTACAGTCGAGACTATTATAGCTAGAGACTTGAAATCTTCAGAGTACCTTCTTACAACAAAGTAAAGATGCACTGAGAAAGGATTTTGAAAAAAAAAGATTTTTAACGCCATTAAACTACTTACCCATTTCAACTTTAATATTTAACGTACAGCCGAGACTGTTATAGCTAAAGACTTAAAATTTTCAGGGTACCTTCTTACAACAATGTTGAGGTTTACTAAGAGAGGATTTTGCAAAAGTTTGATTTTAACGCCATTAAACTACCTACACAGTCCAACTTTAATAATAAACGTATAGCTGACACTATAATAGCTAAAGATTTGAAACTAAAAATATTGTTTATCGAGGTGTATTAAACTGAAACATCAAACAGTATTTATTTAGGCTCTTACCTAGACAAAAGGTATCACTTAAAAAAATTGTAGATATCCTTATTTTTTTTAAATGAATAAATATTTTAATGCGTTGTTGTTTTTCTAACATAACCTCACTGTTGCAAAAACATTTCTTTCCCGTGCAACGCCGGGTACTTCAGCTGGTAATGAATAGATGGAGGGACATTGTGAGGGACGTAAGAAGTAAACGACAATTTGAGTTTTTTTTAATGAATAATTAATGTGCTATAAACCTATCTATCTTAGTACAGTATACAGTTTATAATTGTGAACCTAAACATTTAATATTTTAACGCAAACAAAGAAGATCAGTGTATAGCCAAAAAAGAGGTTTAATCATTTGACCTTCAAAATCTTCTAGAATATTTTAGATATAAGGAAGTATTGGGCTACAGGCGCATGACTCAACCGAAAAAGTCATTATCCGAAAAGGCATCCCACCCCATTTATTTCCCTTTTTATTGTTTAACGTCCGACTATTGTGCACACTTGGGCTAATGCAGACGATGGGATGATTTATAGCGTATGAAAATGCCAAGCCCTCGCCGGGAATCGAACCCGGGTCCCATAACCGGGGGTTGTACTGTACATTGAAAATACGGAAATAAACCCTGCCGCCGTCAAAGTTGATTTCCTTAGTTCAAAGATTTCGAAAAATTCAAAATTTATGCAATTTTTTTAACGCAGATTACAGTGGCGTTAAAAACTTTAAGGCAAAAAAGTTGTGATTTTTTAAATTAGAAATAGCAATTATTAAATTTTTTGTTTTCTAATTTCGTTGGATAACAAATGTGTTCGGACCCAAATTGCGAACGTATTTGTACTAACACACGAGCACGCGCACGCACACATTCTTAACAGTCATAGAGTAAAATCTGATTACACGCAGATCTCCGGCAGACAGATAAGATCTACCAAGTAGCCAGGTTATAGGCCTACAGCATCGGCGGCCGTACTCCTACGGGCCCTTTTACGATGTTATCTAACGTCAATCACTCAGCTACCTTGTACCTTGCTCATCATATGATCGACAGAAGTCGCGGAGGCGTTCGAGGTAAATTAATTGCTGTGTTTCATTTAATCCGAAGCCAGAAGGTCCTTTTTAGGAAGCGCCCAGTTCTAGACTTCAGCAACGGATTCCGGTTTCTTACTTATTTAAATGTTTCAAACTAACTCCACGTGTCCGTTAGTGATGCAGTATTTAGCGAGCCTACTTCATAAGAAACTGCTGCTTGAGAAGTTACTTGGTTTAAGTTCATCTTAAACATCGGATTAAAAATTTAGCGCGCGCGCAACAAACACACACACACACACACACACACGATCTAACGATTAATGATGTGACAGATCAATATAACATTTGGCGAAAATAGTTTTTGTAGCGGTTGGAACTCAGGAAAAACATATTTAGAAGGTAGTTACGGGAGAAATCGTAAAAAAATTTCACTTTTATTTTATATAGGCTATATAGTTTTTGCATATAAAGAGTTTATGTAGAGCAAAAAATTCGAGTTTTCTTGTTTAAGCCTCTAAATTCGATATTGTAAATCAGAAAAATCTCGAAAAATTTATAAATTTAGTTTGTATCAAGACATAATACGTGTTTTCAGGTTTTTTTTTTCGATATTTTACATATTTGTATTTATGGATTCCAACAGAAACGTGTTTTCAAAAATTCACCAACAACTTTAGAACATTCCTTATGCCGCTTTATCTTTTGAAATGTGGGTTTGTAAATATAATACACGATTTAAGAGTCATTTTATGGTTGGTCGTGAAATACGTTTCAAAAAGAACTTCTACGGTACGCTATAGGGAATAGTCCGCGTCGCGGTAGTGCATACGACATGCAAGTCAGCTGATCCGTTATTTTTTTATGTAGTTTATATTTAATATGTAAACGCAAGTTGACATTTCATTGGACGATACAATTTACAAGGACAATGAACAAAGCGCCTACAGATTTTAGGACTTTGCGAACATGATTCGAAATGGCATGATATTTTTACTTCTGTTTTGTATTTTTGTTGTTTAATGACTTTAAAAAAATCATTGAGAATATCTTGATAGCAGTTTACTCATTCAATGGCAGTGTTTTAACGATAATTATTACAAAACACGGTATCCAGTTTATCAAATTACCTATTGCTAGTAATACATCACTCGTGTAACTGGTAAATAACACCAATTACTCGGTACCAGGATCATTGCCGACAAGTATTACTTGCTTAGAATATTGATGCAGTTGGAAATGCCATCACGATATATCTTAAGGTTGACGACTTCATCGTATACTTTCACATTGGCGCTGCTTTAGCTGGAATATAGTTTTAAACTTACAGTTGTTGTGCTAAACTATTTTTAGAAATATTAAATGTAAAGTACGCAGATAGCTGACCCTTCTGCAGTGGATTTTCTTGCCGATATAATGAGTCTCAAAACCAGTCTCAAGGCATAGGAAGGGCATTGGTAAAAGAAGGTTATGTTTGTTTGCATTTCTTTGCATGATTAGGTTTAATACATACTCTATTTTATTTTGTGCCATTGTCTGCTGAAACCATTTAAGATACATTATTTCTAGAAAACTCAATACTGTTCATGTAAACCATATCGGAATAACGTTGTTTCTAATATCGCAATACCATTCTTTATTCAGCATTACCAATAATCGGCAATAGGATAAATGTTATAATTATGTTGAACTTTAATAAGCGTATTCCTGACAATTAATATTACTTCTGTTTCATCTAATCTTGGTGTCCTGTGTTACAGATTTCGCGGTGTGGAACAAAAGCATATCCCAGAGATGGCGAAGGCTACGTCGTCGTTGTTCTTCCTTCACTTCCGGAAGTAGTTCTAACGGAAGTAGCAGTCAAGAATCGCCTCAGCAGCAGCTAATCGCACAGGAAGCTACTCCTAGAGTCGTATCCCCGCGGCCTCCAAGAGCGCCTTCGCCCGAACCCTGGTCCTCGTCCGATCCGCCGCCCAGACCGAGCAAGATGTTACCCGACGTCCAACAGCTGCTCAGGTCCAAGTTGAACAGGATACACGACGGCCTGAGGAAGAGTAGGACGTTCTCAGTGCACGAAGAGCAAACAACGAAACAAAACCCAACATTCTATGTTCCTTCGCCGCTACACGTGAAGTGCGACTCGGATGGCGACTCCGACTGCGCTGAATCTAGGTTAACCAGTCTACCGCCGTTCCCGCTCTGCGAGGACTCATCCCCGGCGCGAGAAAGCGGGAAGACTCCAAGCACGTGTTCCTCCGGTAGAGGTTCCAACACCCCGACTGAAGATCTCGACAGGAGGAGTACCAACAGTAATCGATCGTCAGTGTCTTCCAGCGCTTCCAGTAACCACCCTAGGCGGTGCGATATAGAGCCTCTACGTTACCCGGACAGCCAATGGGACCACGGATACCACAGCATCGAAGGAACGCCCGCTTTTGACGAGTACAACGACGGTCTGAAAGAAAACTTCACGAAGAACCGCAGGAACCGTGTTAGCTTTGCGGCGGACTACGCAGAAATCAAGCCCGGTGGTTATCGGAGCGATAACTTTACCTTGGGACAAGATTACGCGGACTACAGAACGTGTGAGTATCTTCAGGATTCCTTATCGGCAAGGAATCAACCGAAGACACGATCGTGCAGGAGATGGTCGCAAGCGGATACAATAGCTTTACAACGATTTGTGGTAGGCGGCCCCGTCAGGAGTGAAGCTACAAACGCGAGGGAATCAGGTCCGAAGTCGCTGCAGTACTCGCCGGCGCCGCAGAGGCCGGAGGAGGCCAGGCAGCTGACCAGGACTCCAACCAGGAGTAGCGGCGACTTGCAAAAACAGATCCAACCAAAGCATAAGGTACGTTACAGCAGTCTTTTATCTATTACTGTATTATCATCTTTACACCTTAGATCAAAATTGATTTTTGACTTATCTCTTTCCGTCCGTTTCAGAAACTTTGCAGTTTTGCTAAACACATTCATCTAGTCACTAAACAAACTCTAAACACTTAAAACAAGGCGTCATATCGATTTATAACTTCTCAGATTGTTCAAATGCCATAGATGCTGTTTCTGTCTTTAGCGAATAATATTGTTTGACTAGTACAATTGAACATTAAGGAATTGTTTGTTGAATTAAGTTGTAACTAGACATTTCTGTAGATAGAATAAAAGGACAAGGCGTCTAACTAGCGACGTCAAAGTTCACTTTGGTGTGTGACTAAATACCGATTTGGAACGGGATCTCGTAGATGGTGTTCACTTTGGTGTAACGGATTTGGATCTCGTAGATGGTGTTCACTTTGGTGTGTGACTAAATACCGATTTGGAACGGGATCTCGTAGATGGTGTTCACTTTGGTGTGTGACTAAATACCGATTTGGAACGGGATCTCGTAGATGGTGTATCGTTGTTCGTTAATCGCCGAAAAACGTTCATTGGTGATTAAAATTGATCTGTACCAAATAAATATTTCTTTTTAAGTGTTTAGTGAACTAGAGTTGTGGCAAGACGTTGTCAACAGAAGAAAGAAATTTATGCTTACTTTGTCAAGGAACGACGACCACAGATCACCATTCTTGAAAAGTTTAGAAGAAAATAAAATACAGAATTAGAAAATTTATAAAAGGTTACATTTAATGGCAATGTGATTACGGGCAGAGTTGCAACTATCAGAGTCACTCCTTGATCTACATTTTATCTAGTTCAGTATCTTCTTGTTCTTTGTCAACCGAAGTGACGTTAAACAAGTGTTTCCAGTTACTTTGTAGCGCGTGTGCGGCTTGTCGCCTTATACAGGCTTGGACAATTAGCTGACCATTGACCGGTACATTGATAGGCCCTACAACTAGGACGATCCACTGTCCTGTCATTGGTTGATAAGCTTGCGCAATACAATGTTCGAGCCAGCTTGATTGACATCCATGTCAGATTTATCGATTTAATTGCATACCTGCCTTGGTGCATTAACTTGTATTTAATTGATATTACATTAATCTGGTTCGCGGCTTATAGAGATTTGAGAACAAGAAACCCATTGTTGCCTCTCGGATCTGATCTTAAAACAGTAACTAAGAGATTCCCTGTATATACTTGAAATAATAACATTTTTTTTTGTGTTTTAACGTCCGACTATTGTGCACACTTGGGCTAATGCAGACGATGGGATGATTTATAGCGTATCAAAATGCCAAGCCCGGGCCTGGAATAGAATCCGGGTCCTCGGGGTGAAAGCCTAGTACGCTATCCACTAGGCCACCGAGGCCTAGGCTACCTGAAGTAAATAACAAAGAAAGTTATGCAGATAACACATACCCTGTGTTATATGTGAACTTCTCAATAGTTTTTCTTTAATGGGAAACTTATTTTACAAATGCTTGTATAAATTTTGACTTCAACAGTTCTGAAATATCGCAATTATTACTTAAAGTACGTCAAAAAACGGAAAATCGACCAAATATAGTGCACCAATTCATTCATAGGCCTAAGTAATGATTTAGTTGTCATAAGTGGTAGAAATTTGAATGCAATCTGTGACAGTATCTTTTTCCCATTAATAACTTTTGAAAAGCCAGATATTTTTTTTTTAGATTGTGTTAACGGGAATAACTTATTATAATTATTATTTATTTATTTATTCAAGTTTGAAGAATTTTATTAATCTTTTTGCTACGAAGTGTAATATTTTCGAAATTACTTTAGTTCTTATATATGCATCCCCCCAAATAAATAAACTAGACGAACATAACCTCAATTATTTTTCCCTGGAATAATAACCATAAAATGTGAAACGATTGTAGCTAGCCAAAAATAAAAACAACATTACGTTTCCCAGCGTAAATTAGATTGAGATAATATTTATGGAAAAAAACAAAAATCCCCTACTTTCTCTCTCTTGCAATATGCAATGTGATTTGTGTTATTCTGGACTGTATCTTGTAGACAGGAGCAGAAGCACTTACAAGTTCCAAGATAATGAATGACTGTTTTCAGTCAGGTGCTGCGAACTGGCGGAAGCCCCCTTCCTGACCACAAGGACTTACGTAAGCAGTCTGAGGCCTGATGTGACTCATCAAACAATAAATTAGCATCCTTCCTTCCTTCTTGTGTCTAGGCCCGTGGGTGCTTTAAAAACGAGAATGACTTGTAATTTAAGAGGATCATAATGATCGACGATGAAAACATATTTTTTGTAGACAATGTTATACAATTGTTTTGTTTGGTTTATTGTTGCTCGATCCTAACAACTGGATATATAATTTGTGACACCAGAAAATGAGCAATACATATGCTATAGCAAGTAGACGATAAGGTCCAAACCTAGAACTACCAGTGTGCACCGATTCTGAACTCTATATTTAGGCTTACCATAATTTCTGGGTTTCTATTTTTTAAGGGTTTTTATTTTAGTAAATAATATACAAAATATTTTTTGTTCATTTATTAATCATTTTCCGTTTGAATGCATTGGTTTACAAGTAACGTAATTATTTTATAAATTATTACTTTTAGAATAAAATCTTAACCAAAAGTAGGCACAAAAACATCCAAACATTTACTTAGAACTGGGTTCTGCGATTATAAAATCTTTATCGGGTTCTTAGATTAGATTAGAGACTAGAGGAAGGGGTAGTACAACCCCAGGCACTGCGATCGACCGATCTATTGTGCAAATAAACCTCTTAAAATACCTAGTTCAGCAGATTTGTGCCCCTAATAAGTTCCAGCAACCCACTGACTAGCTCACTCTGCTGAACATCCCTGGGGCCTTGGAAACAAAAACCCTAGCTCCTACTAGCAAGAGCCTCACAATCATGAATTATATGATCTGCAGTTTCCTCTTCCTTCGTGCACAACCTACACACGGTTTCTCCATGGTACATACTTATCCTGTTCATTGTGCACCCTCAGACCACAGTGCCCTGTAATAAACCCCATGATCCTCCTGAGTTGCGTTCTGCCCAGGACATCTGCTGCTCCTTTGAGTCATCCAAAAGGAACTTTGCTTAAGAGACGTAGGCTATACCAGGCAAGCACATCCTGAACTCCACCAATTTGAAAATGTTTTTTAATTCAATGTTGCACTTGAACACTGAACCATAAACTTCCTTCCACTTTTCTTGAGTGCTGAGCTTTCTTTCTTCAGGCAGACCTTCTCACTTTGACTTCAGTTTTACCAAAACGGAGCTATATTCCCGGCCGACGTCTTCACTCAGCTACCCGAAAATTCCAGATAATCGTTTATTCAGGAATCAAAATTCCCTATTAATTTATAGTGGTCCAGGACCTGTACACTATAAATTACTGTAAGGCCTATTATTTACTAATAAATACAAAGTTTAAATGTTATAGTCTAGTCCAGAATGTAGATAATAAAAAAAAATTAGGTTTAAGTGTACTCAAAAACACGATTTGCATGGCTTTATTTAGGCCTAACTGAATAATACAGTATTGTAATTTAGTGTAGATACGACTGTGCGCCCAAACCATTTCACAGTAGCTTTGTTTTTCTGAAAGAATGTGTCGTAAGATTTATTACTGGGATTCTTTCCTGGCAGAAGGTGAATTGTTACAAAGAAAACCACTCAAGAAAGAAAGGTTTTTACTTGGGATTTCAATAAGGCGTTTAACTAAAGCCCAAGGCAATATAGTAAGGCACTCCATTGTTAAAAGCTAACTAAACATTCTGGGTGATACATTGTCCCAGTTTGAATCCACCAATGTAAAGTGAAAACAGTAAAACATTTTTTATTTTTCGTGGGTGCAGTTCCGGTTTTGCTTGTCAACATTTCTTCATTTAACTTATCTGATGTTCCTTGATCGAATTGGGACCCGGGTTCGATTCCCGGCCAGGGCTTGGCATTTTAATACGCTATAAATCATCCCATCGTCTGCATTAGCCCAAGTGTGCACAATAGTCGGACGTTAAAGACAAAAAAAATGTTATGAAATTTATTTGGTACATGAAGTCATTATATGAATAACAGTTGTGAATACTCAACACTTTAGCGAGTTTCAGTTGGAAAATGAACTGTTGGAACGGCCATCATGGTAAAATACAGACCAGGAACCTTGAATATTTTGGATTGTGCGTGTGTATGTGTGTGTGCGCGCACGCGCGCGTGTGTATGTCTCGTTCACGTTTGCAATTCTGGTTGAATTTGATTCAAACAGCACAAAAATCGATTCGGGTAAAAACTTGAACAAATTCGTTACCCACAAATCCGTTCAACAGTTTCATAATGGAGGTCATTTCAGATCTTAAAAAAATCGAAACTTAAACTTTAATGGATCTAATAGCCTAAACTTTTTTATTCTCTTTTTGAAAATCTGATTCGCTCGAATTTACCAGAGTTGAAATCTGCGTAAGTAAGCTTTTTCAATTTTCCGAACCTGTTGAAATGAAGAAAGTTAATTTGATGGGGGTCAGGGTTCATTTTCAATGTAATTTTAAAGTTTAAAATGCTAAAATGTACATATTTTATTGTTTATCATTTTGGAAGCGTCCGAATAATGGAAGAAATCTATAGGCTACGTTCTAATCTAATGGTGGTTAAAAAAGTTCGTCTATTAATTTCGTGTTCTAATTATGCAAAATAATCCAATCGAGAAACAAAACCCAAAAGCTTTGTTTGATTTAGTGTTGCTCGATTGTAATGTTAACATGCTTAGTAAACGGGCTGCATTAATAGACCAGGTTGCAAAAACGATGTAATTTAAAAAAAAAATTGTAAATATGTACCTGATAGATATCTTCAGTATTTTAAATTTTTCCAGTTGATAGAAGAAGAAGCTGAAGATGAGGATGAAGAGAGTAAGTTCTGCACTCTACCGCGAGGCGGCGGCAAGAACGCTTCCTTCACCATCCTCACTGCCAAGTTCAGTAAAGGTCCCGGTCAGAAAGGTCTCGGGTTCAGTATAGTTGGCGGCAGGGACTCGCCTAAAGGCAACATGGGCATTTACGTGAAGACTGTTTTCCCTCATGGTCAGGCCGCCGACGGCAACACGCTTAAAGAAGGTAAGAAGAGAGTTGTGATGGACTGTAGCAGTGAATATAAACGTACTACAAGTATAGCCACCATTGTAAAAAGCGTGCTTGATATTATTGGACTGCCGCTACTAATGCTGCAAGGTTTGAGAAAATAGACAGTACTATTATATATTTAACTGTAGTTAAGCACTCTGCCACGAGATGCCACCAGCAGTAAGCACTCATACCTCTCGTAAGGGTTGTCATTTTAGTACGTTTATATTCAATATTAGTAGTCATGTACGCGTACAACACTGTAGGCTTACCTTATATACGTAATATCTGTAGTTAAGCACTCTGCCACGAGATGCCACCAGCAGTAAGCACTCATACCTCTCGTAAGGGTTGTCATTTTAGTACGTTTATATTCAATATTAGTAGTCATGTACGCGTACAACACTGTAGGCTTACCTTATATACGTAATATCTGTAGTTAAGCACTCTGCCACGAGATGCCACCAGCAGTAAGCACTCATACCTCTCGTAAGGGTTGTCATTTTAGTACGTTTATATTGAATATTAGTAGTCATGTACGCGTACAACACTGTAGGCTTACCTTATATACGTAATATCTGTAGTTAAGCACTCTGCCACGAGATGCCACCAGCAGTAAGCACTCATACCTCTCGTAAGGGTTGTCATTTTAGTACGTTTATATTGAATATTAGTAGTCATGTACGCGTACAACACTGTAGGCTTACCTTATATACGTAATATCTGTAGTTAAGCACTCTGCCACGAGATGCCACCAGCAGTAAGCACTCATACCTCTCGTAAGGGTTGTCATTTTAGTACGTTTATATTCAATATTAGTAGTCATGTACGCGTACAACACTGTAGGCTTACCTTATATACGTAATATCTGTAGTTAAGCACTCTGCCACGAGATGCCACCAGCAGTAAGCACCTTATATACGTAATATCATTACCTCTCGAGATGCCACCAGGGCACTTGTCATTTTAGTACGTTTATATTGAATATTAGTAGTCATGTACGCGTACAACACTGTAGGCTTACCTTATATAGCCTACGTAATATCGTGTTTAATCAAACAATACTGTCTACTGCCTAACGTGAACCATTCAAATCATCACGCGTTTGGCTACTAGCTAGGCTAAGCTTATTAGAATTTTTTTTTGAAAATAATTTATTGAAGTGGCTATCGTAATAAGTCCCAGACCCGGAACCTTGAAATGAGATTTGATCCTGAAGTATAGATAACGCTTTTTTGACGTCTATGCTTTATGCCATAGGACAGGGGATGTTAATGGAAAGCCACAGCAGTAACTGCGTTTCGAACCCATGATCTTGAGCGCGCGCGCGCGCGCGCACACACACACACACACACACACACACACAAACATACAAAACATTAGGTTAATAGGATTAAAACAGTGCATCGAGAAACACCTAGATAGAGAGACCTCTTTAAATATTTGCGCTAGAAGTGACCTCTTTAATCTAGAATGATAGAAGGAGTCTTTCTGAACATTTAATCTAGAATGATAGAAGGAGTCTTTCTGAACATTTAATCTAGAATGATAGAAGGAGTCTTTCTGAACATTTAATCTAGAATGATAGAAGGAGTCTTTCTGAACATTTAATCTAGAATGATAGAAGGAGTCTTTCTGAACATTTAATCTAGAATGATAGAAGGAGTCTTTCTGAACATTTAATCTAGAATGATAGAAGGAGTCTTTCTGAACATTTAATCTAGAATGATAGAAGGAGTCTTTCTGAACATTTAATCTAGAATGATAGAAGGAGTCTTTCTGAACATTTAATCTAGAATGATAGAAGGAGTCTTTCTGAACATTTAATCTAGAATGATAGAAGGAGTCTTTCTGAACATTTAATCTAGAATGATAGAAGGAGTCTTTCTGAACATAATACTGTGAATAGGAATGATGACAAATGCACTGTGTAGGTTTTGGTTGTAATCATACACACACTCATGTCTACTGCACTACAATGTAGGTGAATTTGTATTAATTTCCATAATTTCATTTATTTTACTTGTATTGAAATGTTTAATATTTATGCCTTAGTTGGTTTGTATATTAAGAAAAGTCACACGAGTTGCTCTATACTGTAGATAAAGAAGGTTGAAGGATTATGTTCACTCCAGTGGAAGACTAACCCTTTTTCCAAGAACTTGGCGGCAAGTCCTACAACCTACTAGAGGTGGGCTTTTCTGCTATTTTTACAAAACGTCAACAAACTGTTTGTTGAGGAAAAAAGCTGCTTTTTAAAACAGTTGGAAAAAACAGGTTTAGAAAACTGAAACTCAAAGTTGTATTAGCAGCTAAAACATAAAGTACATACGTTCAGTTTTCTAAGACTACTTTTTCATTCCCTTTACCACCATGTCCTTAAATTGTTTTTGGGTATAAAGCATTTAGAAAGGATAAAAATAATCTTTATAAGTGTAGTAATAATTAAATTACATTCTCAAAACGTAATAATTATGTATGCCATTTTATATTTACAAAATGCAATGAATTTCTAATAGAAGCATTCTTTTTTTACTTAAAAATTAAATAGTCCTTTGAATATTTACCAAAATGCAAACGATTTAGAATATTTTTAGTTGATTAAAAAATATTGATGATTGATAATAAATATAAAAAATATGTTTAAATAAAATTAGGCTCTGTATCTACAAAATGTGAGAGGTTGTTACTACAATTCACAAAAAAATAGAGATAAACGTTGACATTGACCAAACAGTTCTTACTTCACTACAAGCATCTGTGGTACAAGCAACTTGTGGTCAGCGTCTGTTCACTAGTAAAAGTTTAGTTTTCTTTCTGGATGCAGTCATTCGAATGGGATGTTCTAGAGATGGCCGAGAGACACCGACACTTTCATTGACACAGTGACTTTGATATCTGATGTGAACTACCAATTAAAACCATTGAACTTAGTAAACATTTTTATAAAATGTATTTTCATTTATTTCTTTAATAATTTTGATCTATATTAATTTCTATATTTAATTTTATGACACATGACATAGGTGATGTGACTAAAGCACCTGCCAGTCTGCTGCGCCTCTGAACTGCGCACTTTAAGTTTTTTAGTTCTAGCAGCAGTTACTCCCGTTGCTTTTTCCTTACCGTTAATGTTTATCCCTCGTCCTCATGCTGCAGATAATAGTCACGTGACACTCTGATGTAGTGGAGATGAACAGACAACAGGTAGAAAGTCAAATAAAGACAGTCAAAGCAAAGAAAAATAAAAACGGAACCCTAACGTCAATGTAAATAATGTTAATCAGATTTGCGAAGCTTTGCACATTCAGCACTAGTCTGCGCCACTGTAGCAACACAAAAAGCAATGTTGCCAAATCGCCTCTTTTCCATAATTAACATTAGAGTTGGAACAGAAGGGAATGGTAACATTCACCAATGTACAACTAAACGGCATATCAAGTACACTGCGCCATATTCCGTTCTAAATCTTTATTGTTCATTACTGTCTACGCCTAGATTCGTAAATGACAGTTTACTGTCAACTTCTCAAGTAACAAAATATAAATTATTAATCACAGATTTTAAAACTGCAACTTAGATTTTGTTAACGAATGTGAACACTAGTCATTTCTAATGAGTGAATGTCAGGATTATTGATATAATGAAACGAATGAACTCGTCGTACTTATGGAATGCTTGATTCGAATTCCGTATCCACACATTATTATCTGAATATGCAAACTACGGGCTAATTGAGCAATAAAAACTGACCGCGATGTAGTTTAACTGCAACTTGCATGAAGCGAATGTTTATTACTAATAAACGCTTCACTGTTCTTGATCTCCACACACCTAACTCGCTTTGGATTATTGCAATCAAATAACGGAAGCAGACTACGTTCATTCCATGTTATTTCACAGTGAATCATAACAAATCGATGGCTGTTTGGCAATTAAAATTTAGTGCGTCATATCAAACCTGTTCCAGAGTGAAAGGTAATACAGTACGCTTTAATATTAGGATACGTTACAAAGTATACTTTTTAGTGCTTAAGAATACCAATAACTCAATTCCTTCATATACCTAATTTTAGTAGATTGGTTCGAATACTGTTAGTACTTACGACAAAGCGTGCCAGCCGCACGTCTCTTATCTCTACGTATACTTGCAACTAATATGAAATAGACTATTTCTTATATATAGCATGTGTGTAGCCACCGTTATAAAACGTACCCTCGATGCCAGCAGCTAAAGTCCATGTAATTGGACTGTCTGCCGCTACGAACTCTGCAGACTGCAAGGACAAAGAGGAAATCGTTTAAGAAAACAAACATAACTATTATATATTTAACTGTAGTTGAATACTTTACCGCTAAATGCCACCAGCAGCGAGTGCTCACATCTGCATAAGAATTATTATTCTATTACGTTTGTACTCAATGCCTACAGTTGGAAATATCAGGCACGGACGATTGTCGTGCTACTACCACTTCTGAAAACATTATATTTTTCTAATTGAATGTACGTCTACAAATCAATAAAAGTTTGACGGTAAAAGTTGCTAAAACGAATAAAGTAATTTACCTTTGAATGTGAATAATATTGTGGTAATTATATGCATGCAGGATAAGAACAAATTTAGGACCTGTTTTATTTAAGTTCAAAGAAATAAAAAAAAGAAGTGCTTGTAATTTAAATACTTTTGATAAAAGTAGGTTAAAACTTTTTATTCTTGTAGCACAGACGATTATACGTAACTAAAACAATTTTGGTTTTCACAAATACAGTTGCTAACATTTATAGCGGATTTTCATTGAAACATGAATATTTGGAACGGCCATCATGTTAAGACTGAAACCCGGCACCTTCGTGCGTGCGCGCGCGCGCGTGTTTTATACAGGTACCGTGCAGTAGGTAGCGTATTACTCATATTATGTGATAAAGTTGAAGTAACATAACAGTAACTAGTCAGACAGGAAACAGCTTATCAGTAGCAGGTGGAATGATTAGGCCAGTTTCCGGTATGAAACGCGAAAACGCCTTCAAGGTATTGCTTCTAGGCTACAATCTGACCTAGATGATTTCACAAATCCTAAAGGCGCTCCTTTAAAATGGTTTCTCAACTGATAACATGTCTTACCGGGATTCGATTTACGCTGTCGGAGATTTTACATTACCTTTCGTAAAAATTCTATAAAATTTTATTAGTTTTTAGATCATTTTATGTAAAAAGTGGTTTTTATTTTGATGAGGTCTTGTGAGTGCGTTCGTGTATGCGCAAGCTTTAGTGTGCTTATGTTCAAGAAGTACAGCCACCGCAATAAAAAGCGTGCTCGATATTAGCGGTTAAAGTTGAAATAATTGGACTATCTGCCGCTAAAAACGCTGCAAGGAGTAGGGATGGAGACGTAACTGTAGTTGAACACCCTGCCGCAGGATGCCACCATTCTCTAATAAGGGTTGTCATTCTAATACGTCTATACTGTATTCAGTGACTAAACGCTCATCTTGACAAATAGGTTCAAGACAATTTTTCAATGTTTTTTTAGTTTAAAAACCCCTTAAAAATAACAAAAAAGCCCAAAGAAAACTTAAGGTATACACGGGAAATCAACTCATTAGATTTTTTGCTCAAATATTCGCCACGTTTGGTATTTTTTATCACCATTCAGTAAACCAAAATAAAAGTAAGGTTCGGGAATAGATGAACAAAACTTGAAGCTCGTTTTCGTATTTTTGTAAGTTTTCAAACCTTTATTTTCTGAGATACTGACCGCACGTTTTGTTTTGTTTTTAAGGGCTTCTAATGAACTCATTTTAAATAATTTTATTAATTATGCGAAATGTTTCTGCACCATCACCTAATGACCACGCGAGTTGTTACACGGTGGTCATATTTGTACTTTCACACAACCTTATTGGTATTTTATTTTATTTACAGTGTAAGTACGTGCAAGACAGACAACAAAACCCGTTCATAATAAAGTATAGTTTGTGATGGGGGCCGGAAGTGCGTCACAATAAGGTTCACGCTCCCTTTCCCGTGATGTGGTTCAGGTGGCATTACACCTGGCTACACGTTCAGTACGCATATAGGCCTACACTGGCTAAAGTTTACCTTTACAGCTGGGCAAATATTAAATTACTAATGTACGGCTACTTCTTTTGTAAGGTGTAGACTGCACCAAGGGCACAAAGGGCACAGTAGTCAGTCGAAGTTTACTTTAATGTATTTTTTTATGCCAAGTTTTCCATCTTTATACCTTTTTTCTGTTTGTAATGTTGCGTTGTAATGGCCAACCTTCTTCAGGTTCTTCTTGTTTTCGTTTCCGAATAACGTGGCCACCTCTTTCTAGAAAATAATAAACTCATTTCGCAACACAAAAGCCTAGCTTACAACAAACCACCGGATCTATGGATTTATTGATTCTTTAGATGTTATGTAGTGTGGTGGCTTCTGGCACTGTAAAATAATTTGTGCAACTAGCACCTTCAGTGAGTCTTAGAAGTCCATTGACTAGCTCATTCTGTTGGAGGTCTTCAGGATCGTGGAAGCAAAACACCGTTGCTGTCCCGAACAGCCTAAACACGGTTTCTCCTGGCTAACACGCCCTCCAGTCTTGACAGGTTCCCTTTAGTCCCGTCATCCCAGTCATATATGGTTTGTGTTTGTCACCTCCAAGGTATAATCCCTGGGAAGTCTTCTGCCTTTAGCATTAATTGGAAGCCCTTTTGCCACTGCCCACTTTGCGGTTTTGCGCTCCCGATAGACGTTTTCTACTGCTTCGAAATGTTCGACCCCCATCTCATATTTCCTCCACTGCAAGTCGGGTAGGTCCGCATAGTGTGATGCTATTCGCTGTTTGTGAGTCCCATGGGTTAAATTTCCACAGCCATGTACTTCCATTCCCCAGGTCCACTTTTGTCAGTTAGTCTTTCCGGTTTGTTTCCAGTAATCAGATTCCCATAAATAACTTGGGAAATAAAACATCCAAGTAGGTTATTTGAATCACCTTATCATGAATTGATAACGGTCCAGTGTTCTGGTTTATAATACATCGTGAATGTTGTTATCGCTTATCAGTCTGTCTGTAGGCAGGACTTATCAGAGTCTGTCCGTCTGTCCTTTAAGCGCCAACACGGTTTGGTAAAATGGTGAGTAGAAGTGTTTAATAACCATTTTAATATGCAAGTAGTTGGCTTTGTTTTCAGATTAAACTTTCTCAAAGAAAAACACAAGGTTTGTTGACAATGCACGGTCACTGTTTATTTTAACAGTAAATCGAGCTATAGGCTATATTTGTTTTTTGTTGCGTTTATTTATTAACCAGGGGCCCGTGCGAAATTACGCACTATGGAAGTTTTAAGTAAACACAGCCTTTTCAATAAGAGTAGTCGTTGGGGTGAGGGCGGCAGTTGGAAGGAAGGGAAAGCATGTTTAAAAAATGAATCGAAAAGCGATCAGTTTGAAATAATAATCACAAATTTATGAGTCATTGTACAGTATATACATTTTAATACAGATAATTGCTTTTTTAATAGACGTTTTTACAGTGCATTACAATACCTCGTTGTAAACGATATTTGATGTAAGAATGTAACCTTCTTGTACTTTTTGTATTTCATTTTCTTTAATGGATACAAACATGTTAGTTGATTTAGTTACCTTTGAAAAGGCTACTAACAACTGTCCGTGAGTAAAGAAGGCGTTTGGTAAATACAATCCTGCTCTTTGAAATTACAAATATATTTGTGTAAAAACAGTGTCCAAAACGTTTGGTATTCGAAATGCTTGTCCCGGCTTGTACGACGGGTAGTAAATATTGAAATTGTTCTAAGCACGTTATGGAAAAAGTGTAATGGATTGTCTATTCGTGATTAATAAGTTAGCTTCGTAAAATATGCAAAATGTTGTCCGATTCGTGATGCCGCGCATGCGTATGCGAGCTGCGCGTCCATGATGCCGTTTACAATTTTCTTTTAAAATTTTCCACAAACAGTAAGTTGTAGCACAAAATCGTTTTGCAATGTCAGAAGCCGGTTAAAAATTCTTTCTAAAGATACTTCATTTATGCTTGTACGAATAGTATGTGCTGAGAAAAAGGGATGTTGTCTCGAGAAATGATATATACTCGTATGGTCAGCGGTATAAAATTTTAGTACGAAAAAGAAAGAGGAAAATAAAACGGAAATAAAATTGTCTACAATAGGCTTATTACAGCGGCTGTCTCTAAACATTTCGGTTCAGGATCTATTTCTCCAGCATGACCTTGATGTTATAGTGTTATAAATCCTAAACAAATCCATTACATCGCAATAAGTCACAAGATCCCAACCTATTTCTTGCATCCGTTACGGAGCTGTATTTTAAGTTTGGTACACTTTTTGAGTTGTGAATGTTCATTTATGAGGCTTACCAAAATTTGTGTAAACCACTAGGAACCGATTTCCCGACATTTTTGTCGCTATATTCTGATTACACTGCAGCCTAAATGATTTGGCTAGATTTGAAGCAGGTTTGATCAAAATAGATGAAGCGTTTTGTTAATTTCTAAAAAGTGTTTTTACTAAAAAATAGCTTGTAAATTTGAAAGAACGATCCCGAGATATGGAAAAATCACACGAATCCATCTGAGTCGACTTTTAGATTCCAGTGATCTTATTTGTTTTTCATTATACGGTGTAGAGTGAAAGCACGTGCTGTGGCCGCAGAGATGTTCAGTTTCAAACAACGCAGCCCACTGTGCTTGTGTGCCAGACAGAGTCACGGTGCGTGAGTTGCAACGAGCGTGACGCATGCATGCACGCACGGTTCACTAGCCGCTCATCACCGTGCTGGCGGCCCAAACCTAAAGAGCGGGCTTTACAAGTGAATCTGATGAATTTAGTAATTCGTAATTACTAAAAACGCTTTAAGTTTAATGTTTACGCGCCTGTGTTGTTGCCTAATTACTGTAATTTCGTTTAAATTTTAAAGCTTCGTATTTCTGAACCTTCTTTCGAGGTTTTTTTGTAAAAAAATACTATGGCGTAAGAATTTAGAGTATAATTGCTCTTGATAAGAATTGTTATCTAAAGTGATTTCAGTGAGTTTGATTAAAATTGGTTCAATATAGTCCGTGAAAAATAAATAAATGCATAACCTGAATAATAGGCATTATCTTCAATCGGTCATTATCTTTCAAAAATACAGATATATTTACCAACATTCGTGCACGTTAAAAGTTTCTGAAAATGAAACTTTTTTTCGATGAAAAACATCGAGGGATATTTCAAGATCAATTTTTTAACAACCTCAATATTCTACTTAGGCCTACTGACAAATTCATAATCATTCTGTTCAGGCGTTTAATTTTTTTACCTTGTATCATGTTCTAGGGCTGGTTGTGATGGATTTTGTTTGTCGCGTTTTGCGAGTGCACACATTTATAGCTATAGTAAAAGACCAGTTGTTTAATATTAATTCGTAACGATCAGCTGATTTCATTGAATAGCTGATAGATAGGCTGTATATAATACGTGTCAGGTTATGTTGTTAAAAAACTAGCTGCCAGTTTGTCGTGTTTTCGAACAAATTATCGTAATTAAAATAAGAAAGGAAGAGAAAACATATGTGATTTTTATTTTTGGTTCAGTAACAGATATTTTCATTGACGAACCTAATTATATTTAAAAAAAACTGTTTAAGTCTGAACATCTGATCCCGGAATTATTTCCTACAAATAATCAGACTGTAGTGTATACAGTCTGCACAAAGGACTACAATGTAGGAATAATTGCCGCTAAATTAGGAAATTGGTGGATCCTGGACGTGAAGTGACGATTAACCCTTCCATGGAATAGTTGACCTTGAACTTGTTGGGCTAAGTGGGTAGATGAACAAGACGAGCGGTTAATTAGATGAAGAAATTCAAGAGCTCGAAGCTGTTAGGCAAGCCGGAACTAGTCTATTGTTTAGTGTCTGGTAATATTTTACAGACCTTGAAATTTTGGTTGAGGATAAAATAAATATTTAATTTTATTTAATTATTTTTGTCTTGCTTAACGTACTTTGTGTGCCAGTCAGACAAATGAGGAAGAGGGATCTGCGTCAGAGGCAAGGGGAAAGTTTACTCCAGTAACTCCGAACTGAAATGCAGCAGAAGGAAGAATGAAAATCAAAGATTCTTTTCGTGGCATTATTACGAAAATAATGCAATTCTCTCTCTCTCTCTCCCCCCCTCTCTCTCCCCCCTCTCTCTCCCCCCTCTCTCTCCCTCCCTCTCTCCCTCTCCCCCCTCTCTCCTCTCCTCTCTCCCCTCTCCCCTCTCTCTCTCTCTCTCTCTCTCTCTCTCTCTCTCTCTCTCTCGAAAGTTGTCTTAAAACATTCGAAATGCCAGTTTTCTAATTTGCCAATCCATAATCCGGTTTGTTTAAAATTTTAAAACTAGGTTTTTACTTCTTTTATATCTTCCTTCGATGTGTTTTTTGAATTATCTTTTTAGCCCTAACGGTTTATATATATATATATATATATATATATATATATAAATAAAAGGAATGTGCAGAGAGGGTCGGTCTACAGATCTCGTTTAAAAAAACCAAATTCTTCTGTACAAAATTAAATATTCAAGAACTAAACACAAAATATGGTAAGATAAACAGAGTCAAGCACTTCAAATATCTGGGAGAAATTCTTGAACCCACAGGTGGCGAGAAGGCTGCGCAAAAGTTTCGGCTACTGAGAATGAAGGGGGCTGAGAATGAAGGGGTATAACGCGTGATATCTACAATAAGAGATGTATGTCGACGCACACAAAAATCAGACACTACAACACAGTCATAAAACCGGAGGTGTTATATGCAAGCGAGACGCTAGTACTCCACACAAACGCTACCGTGGAGGATATTTTGAAGGAAGAACGCAATATCTTGAGGAAGATCCTTGGCCCGAGATTAACAGAAGATAGATGAATATAGGTTGCACTCCCGGAAGACCACAGAGAAGATATCGAACCTGGCAGCAGATATCAGAAGGAGGCTTCGGTTCTATGGACACATCAGTAGACTCCCAACAACGAGACTTGCCAACAGAATCCTTAAGTATGTACAAGGTGTCAAATCAACAACGTCGTGGATCGCACAAGTCAGAATAGACCTACATGACGCAGGAATAGACTCAACAGATGTTGAAGACAGGCGCGCATACAGGAGAAAGATGCTCGGTTGGAAGGTCCCAGAGAATGAAATCCCAAAGAGAGCAGGGGTAAAATGGACGGAGGAGCGGAAGAGGATCCATGGGGACAGGATGAGGGAGGTGTGGAGGATTAGAAGGAACAAGACATGAGTCGGAGTGCTTTGCGTGATCCAACAGGGTCTATACGCAGATAATAATAATATATAAACAGTTTAAGTAGTAACTATTAAATAGGCTTTAGTCAGAATTATTTCCTTTTTTGATTTTTGTTTTGTGACTTTTTCAATATTATTTTGTATTTCTGGTAGTTTTTATTCTTAAAATTTTATTAAAATCTATCAGGTGGATTTTTATAAATCGAGATTTAGATTTTCTCCTTGGGGTGAACCAATCATTTGCGTATTGCAGTTTTATTCAAGGTATACTGACGTGTTATCTAATATAAAGTTATTGTGGCTTGCCTTACAGTTTTATTTGCCACATAGCGAACTCTATGTAATAACTAACAGACTTACCGTTTAAACGCCACAACAGTCTGCGGCGAAGCGTAAATGGTACTTTGCCTGCTTCATCATCGACAACACCTAACAACCGGATGTGAGGTCGGAGCCGCGTTTCCTGTCCTCTGCTCCTCCTTTATCTGACTCTCTTCTTATATTTTCCTGTTTTTAATGTCTAGACTGTTCGCTTTTTCTGTTCCGTAATGATTTAGACCTTCGCAGTTAATTGATTATGTTGCAATAATGAATTAGCGTGGTAGGCTTGAAACCGCACGTAATTCTTCAGTTCGGGCAGGTGTACTGTACACCCGGCGCGGAAATATTTGGCCTACAGTATTACACACTCGAGTTCTTTAAAAGACTTATAGCCCTTCATCACCAGCACTTAATGGGACCTAAAACTGGGGTAATACAGTAGGCAGTGAGAGAACGTCTGTCTATACAGGGTAATTTGAAGTCATGATATATGAAAACCTGTTAATTTAAATTTAAATAATTATTTAATTTTTCAATTAAATTAACCAGTGAGGTTGATAATGTATTCAAATGAAAGAAATTGTGAATACTTGTTGAATAAAAATAATTTAATGTGATATTTTCAGTGTACACTAGTCAGTTTAAAAGGAGGAACTAATTTAAGGACAAACCCGGTAACTCAAAATATTATAAAATATAATAGTTTCGTTCTTGAAACTACATTCTAGATCTACTTCAGGGTAATAAATTAAATCTTTATGATAAAGTTAAATATATTATTGTAGTACACATGGTTCATTTGGAGAGTCCTTGTCACATAGAATATATAAAAAAAAAATAATATAACTTCTTTATTATAAAAGAAATAAATGAAAATACATTTTATAAATATTTTTACTAAGTTCATGATTTTAACTGATATAACGAAATCAAACTTTATTTTTTTCAACTTTGTCTGGGTCGATTTTATCCGCCCCGACAAACTCGTGTCCATCGTGACCTGAGCGAATTTCTTCCGACCCGCTGTACCTGTGTATAGGTACAGGATTCAGACAACCCCCGTTCTTTATTAAACATAAAGAGTAAAATTATGCCAGTAGTTGGCATTTTTATTTTACTTAAAAAGGCATCTAATTCTTTTTTTCTTCGAATTGTTTCCAATTGCAAATTGGGGGGGGGGGTCTGCAGACCCTCCAGCCCCCATAAATCCTCCAATGACAGTGTAATACAATAAACACAAATAAAAAACTTTAAAAAGTACAAAGCAAAATTATAAAATATAGTTAACATAAAAAACACACCTTAATTAAATCACATTGCGGTTATAAACTTATACACTTTTAACAAGCCTTTCGTCCATAGTTTCTTACATTATCGCCACGTATTTTTTGCTGACGCTACTTCACTCTACTGGCGACGCATCGCAGTACGTTTCTGTACTACTGTTCTCACAACATTATGCGCTTGGCTATAGGCCTACAGCTGCACTAATGCGAATATGCTGACTGTGTTTTTATGCTCGTCTATCTTAAAACACAGCGGCATTTAGATGTTTTTGACGGGCCACATTTTTACCATTGGTAGACTTTTTTTATAGCACTGTACTGTACACAATCCAACGGAATGACCTTCATAACTGTGCCGGAAGTTATGTATCAACCTCTATATATCGTCATAATCTGTACTACTGTATACAATATCTGTTTTTCTGTACTACTGCAGCTGTTTCATTTCAGATAGCCTATCAATTAAATTAAAGAAGTTTCATGCATGAAAATGAAAGTTAAAATAGACTATTATTTTTCGGTATTTTCTTAAATCGTGGATCACGTCGGTTAATACGGAAACTCGGTTAGTCGGGGCTCCATTGCATTGGACCTTTGTTTTTAAATGGCTCCACACATTTTGCTAATTTATAAATACATATGATAACTTACGAGTAAGTAAATTGAATAAGTGTACTAAATTTAAAATTTAAAAAAACAATCAAAATACACAAACACACACACACACACAAACACAAACAATAAAGAACATCAGCAGTAAGTCGCGACAAATTAAAAAGATATAAAAACATCGCTGTTGCCCAAAGTTTTTCAAAAATCATAAATATAAATTCCCGTCGAGTGACATCTCATTTTAACGTCTAAACAAAGAATAGCGAAAACTAGAGGTCTCAACTCTATAAAAAATGGCAGCCGATTAAATTTGTGTAACAGACAGATCTACATTACAGAAATCAATGACTTATTTAAAATGAAAAGTCTGTTTAATTATTGAGCATTGAAATAATAGTGTTTTTTTCTTGTGAGATGAGCATTTCCTTAAACGTAACGCAATTAAGTTTAAGTTGAGAAAAACGCTCACATTCGTGGACTATGAAGACACATCTTAAGATTTCAATTAGTTCTCTATTCTTCGATGGGGCATTACAATTAACATTTTTAACATTCCATTAATTCCTCCATTTTGGGAGCAAAAACAAAGTTAATCTATACTTCGAACAATTTGGCCATACAATTTAAAAAAAAACGCATTTGCGTAACCCTCTATATAATAGTAATATATATATATATATATATATATATATATATATATATATATATATATATATATATATATATATATAGAGTAGAACTATATTTCGCTCATTTCAAGTTGGGGTACTTTAAATGGGTTTAAAAATTTAAAAAAATGTTTTTTAATAATTATAATTAAACACTAATATGTAAAGAACTGTGTGGTATTTTATTACGTTTTTATTACAAATTATTTTCTAGGTAATTAATTAATTTACGTAAATGTTGAAAAACAGAAAATACACAAATTAGCGGGGTTATTTCGCCACTAGGTGGGGCTATTCCGTCTATGAATGTTTCGTCTAAATTCTACATACATTTTCCACAAACGAATTGTTTTTTACCAACAGCACCCACACAAATTTCGTAAAACCATGTTTCACAACTTTGACACTTTATCCAATCACCTTTACGTCTTGATTCTTCAGATAAAAATTTATGCATACAAAATCCACAAGGAACGTTGTCATTGTCATCATTATCAGAAGGCAGTGCTTTGGGATCGTCTTCATCGGAGCTGAAGTCTTTACAAATTATTTTGGTGGACTTTGAAGTTTTCCTCTTCTTGAAGTAGGCCTATTATCTCGCTCTCGTTTTAATATTTCCCACTTTGCTCAAGAATAAGCTGCTTTTCTCACTTGCATAGGAGTACAACCAAAACCCCTACTTGCTAGATCCATCAACCTATCTGCCAGTCTTTTTCATCAGCCTCTGTAAAGACTGTAGGGTGAAAACTTTTTTAAATAAGGTTTTATACCCTAAAGCACGTTGTGTTTTTGCAATATGCACACGATCCTTCAATGTAGAATTTGGAACGTGGTAATGAGCTTCAGCGCCTCTAATACTAATCGTGCCATTAATAACGCTTGAAATAGCTTCAATCATATTTTTATCACTCCATTTCTTATAAAGACCTTTGTTTTTGTACGTACGGACCATCTGAAAGACACACAACAGACATAAATAGTTTTTCTTTGCAATATATATTTACAAATACATTACAAAATAAAAATTAATGTGAGCGAAATAACCCCCTTTTCAGTGGGCGAAATAGCCCCAATAACATGGTTTTACATAACGAGTATTTTAGTTGAAACCGTTAAAAATAACACAATTATAAAGCCGTAGCTGAAGAAAGAAGAAATTAAATAACCTACAATAAAAGCATTATCAGATAATATTACAAAATGTGCATCGCACAGCTAAAATTGTTTACGCTAAACGTTAATTATTGCTACTTCAACATAGTGATAGTCTTACCTCAGCTTATAGAAGTAGGGTTCTTCCAAGAAAATAAAAACTTATAACACAACTCGCACTTGTAGTGAACACAAATACTGCTACACAGGAACTGAGCTGAAAATGGCTGACAATGTGTGCAGTTTACATGTGCAGCAGTACAAATTAGTTAAGTTGAGTGAAATAGCCCCGTGTGCGAAATAGCCCCGCTCTACTCTCTCTCTCTCTCTCTCTCTCTCTCTCTCTCTCTCTCTCTCTCTCTCTCTCTCTCTCTCTCTCTCTCTCTCTATATATATATATATATATATATATATATATATATATATATATATATATATATGCCTATATCGTTGGGCTTTGTACGCTGGTGCTAAAAACAGTTGTTTTGTAGTGGTAGCCATATCATTACGCAAAAGGTGATTTTTTATTTTTGTTTTGCAACCAATAGGTTAAGTTAAATGCTTAGTTTGCATTTTCAGTACAGTGCAGTTCAATACTTTAAACAGTTCTGTTATGTTTTTATTCTGTTATTAGTGCTTAAGAAATTTTTTTAGTGAACCTATCAAAGCTAGTTTATATTATAGGTATGGGTAGTACATACACATGACCCTTGAGTGACATCAGAGCACTCTGAATTCGTTTTTCTACTAGGGCCTACTTGAACACCCTTGAGTAAATTGCTGCAGTTACATGGATTTATTTCACACTCGATTAAGATGTTTAATTAATATCATTAGCGATTCATACATTCATTAACAAATAACCTAATTGTTGTATCACAAGTTATCCTAAAATAAATGGTTCATTTCCCTTCTGATAGATAGCGCTCTACATTTTCAGTCACACAATTTCCTATGCAGTGAGATATAAACTCAAGGATATGACCTATAAACACGTGTTTCCGGTCTTCCGTTTTTTCCGTTCTTTCTTTCCGGTCTTTTTTAAAAAGAAAAGTCAATATTAACATAAAACAAATTATGCTAAGCATGGTTCTTATGTTATTCGTGCGAAGGCCTATGTTGCTTCAGTATAATTAGTTTATGAGCAAAATGGGAAATGTAAATAAAACCCAGAACGTCGTGAGCTTTGGAGTGCTTCGATTTTATTTTACTCCATTCGAGCCGCCATTTTACAGTTATTTGTGTTGCAGGTGACGAGATCCTGGCCGTGAACAACAAGGCACTGCACGGGCTGAGTCATCAGGAAGCCATCAACATGTTCAAACATATCAGGAGCGGCGAAGTGGTCCTCCACATCGGCAGGAGGGTGTCCAAACGACGCCGGGAGCCATGCGTACGTCCAGTATTATAAGTACACTCTGTTTAATAGTAATGTACAGGACAACATCGGTGGTCATGTCATTCGGCCACAGTGTCAGACATTGTGTTCATTTGTATGTCGTGATTGTGTGTGTGAGGAATGCAGCAGAGCAAAGGGAAGTTGGGCTGTTAGGGGGGAAGGGAACGGTGTTTGGTGGCCAGATTAAAAAAAAGGCTAACCAAACATGAGCAAACAATTATTTCCAGTCCCGCGGCAATCAATAACCCTGGTTTCCCCTTGTACCGAAGAAAATGCACTCATACTAGTTGCATAGTATGCCTAGACTCTCCCTTACTTTAATGTACTTTTCTACTACAGTTCTAATGTGTGTGCATTTTGTCTTCTTGTGTGAATTCAGTGCTTGTTAATTACAGTAATTTATGAGTTGCAACAAGTAAATTTTCATAACATTTTACAATCTATAGCCTAAACGTATCAAAATATAGATTACAAGTTCAAAACCATAAACTAAAGTGTGCATTTAAACTGTACATATTAATTTTAAATTTAACAACGTCGTTTCTACAGCAATCAGTTGTTTATTGCAGAATTTTTTAAATCGTGTTTGATTTTTTTTTTCATAACAGTTTGTTTCATTTGTAATATAAACTTGTGAGCTTTTAGCTCTCAGCAAAGATTATTTTGTTTATATTTATAACCTGTGGTTATAATAGTGTATTTTATATATAATTGTATGTATTAAAATATAACCAAGTTCTGTACATTTGTATAAAATATAGAAAGAAGTGTTTTAGTTTTTAAGTTTGTAAAATTGTAAAATTATTGTTTCTGTATTTTTTATTTTTATGTTGACAATTTTGTCACGAAATCTGCTAGTCTTAAAGAAGGCAACTTTAAATTACCATTTACTTTGTATGTACTTATAAGTTAGACCAGCAATAATGAAAATGGGATCTTGTACTTTTGTGCCTAAACATTTTTGGGTGTAATTTTGACTGTGTTCATTATCTATAATTCCGTTAAAATATCAAGCGCTAAAAATTATTTTGTATTTTTATAGATTTCTATCTAATGTGTGTGTCTTTGTAAAATTCTGGTGTAATATGATAATTGTTTTTTTTTTATTAATAAAATATATTTAATTTGTATTTGTATGGGATATATTTAGTTTTCCTTTGAAATGACAAGCAAGTTATATATTGCATACTTGAAAATAGTTTGCATTTAATATAGTTTTAAAACATCTATGTCATCTATCTTAATAAAATATGTACTATTTGAAATTGTGGCAATATTTTGATTGTTATTCAATATTTTACCAGCTTATGCAGTCTGCTTCACAAATAATATCTTTATCTTGCCATTGAAGTCAGGTTTAAATTTTCCTTCATCATTGCTGCTGAATTTTATGCCATGCAAATTCTTCTTGAGAGGACCAAAGAAGGAGCATGGTTATATGGGGGTGAAGCAGAATCTCTTAGTCGAAGTTTTTATATGCGTTGAGAACAAAAGCGACACACAGCTGTTTTGTAAGTGGACACACATTGTCATGAAGAAGGATACCTTTACTTTGCCATCCTAAAAATGTGTTCTTCAGTGCAGACTTTTTTTACTTTATTTCCAGGTGTGTCACAGTAGTACTAGCTGTTAATTGTCCTCTGGTCTTCAAGGTAATCACAGAGAATTGGACTGCTGGAGCTCCAAAAAATGGTTATTCACTATTATGTGCAGTTATCACGTTACAAACTGATGAACAACATTTTTTATTGGTGAACTGTCGTGCTTTTACTCCGTGACCTGTCACTTTGACTCAGGTTCAAAGAATGTATCCAGGTTTCTAAATATAGCGATTCTTGAGTTCATACATTTGGAAAGTCTATTAGCTTTGTGATTATTGGTATTTTTGTTATGAACTTACATAACACAAGTTTTGTGGTAATTAAGTTTGATGTGAATAGCAGAATCAAGTGTATTAACACTCAAGTTACATTCTTTGGCAATGTGATCTTTTGACTGTAACTCATTGATCATTTTAAATAAGTGAATCAATACAAGTTTCAAGCAAGCACACAGGTTGAAGCTGCACTAGTTTTCCAGAATGTTGCTTGTAAGCCAAGCACATTCTGATATTTAAAAATGTTTCCACACAAACGTAAAAAACTTGCACAGTTTGTGCAACACTACCTTACTGTTTATTCATGCGGGAGAATATTTCTGAGCATTTTACACTTTCTGAAAACAAATCGAACTATTACTGTTGAATAAGCAGACTTACATTCAACACTTGGAGGACTCATGCCAGGAGTAGAAAACTTGCTGGTCTCGTGGGGAAGTGAAATAAGTGCTTTGGTATCTTAGGATGTGAGTACGCCTTCGACTGTGCTTTCTGGAATTCTTATAAACTACTTTGAGAACAGGAAAATTATATTAACAGATGGTGAGAAGATTGACTTCATGCATAATATGGGCAGAATCCCAGAAGGACTTGTCTGGATACTTTGGGATGAAGTACCTAGTTCTAAGAGGAGTGGACTTGGATGCTAAAGCAGTAGTGGGTATGAGCTCCACACCACTGGAAGAACAGGAACTTTCAATATTGAAATATTTAATATCCCATTCCACCATCAAGTTTTGAAACTAAGTTGTTTGCCATCTGTAAGGTTCTTTAGTTCTACAAAAAATACAAACTATGTGAGTTTGCCTTTAATAATTCTAATTTATCTTTTTTTTTGAATTTGTATTTTATAAACCAACAGACAAAACTGGCATTTCTTCTGGTGTATCTTATCTATACACTTCTTTGAACCAATATGAATACATTGTCCGGTGTTTGAACCAGTCTGTGATTAAGTAACTTCACATAAAAGTTTAGTTTTAAGAAATACACCAATGTCCTTTTGAATTAAAATCAGACTTTGTAGGAATAATAGTGTAGATTATGAGAATAAATTGTGAATTTTCACTAAGAATATTATTTTTTTGACATTCCTGTCTCCAGTGCTGGCACTCATTCTAAATAAAATTTAAAAAAATATATTAAGATATTCTGTAGATTTGTTGTCATTTTTGTGGTTATATGTATGAAGTTTGAAAAATTTGGACAGGTGAAGAAAGTTTGAGAGATATCAAATATGTTTCTGGACCCAGATGATGAGGCCAAGGGCATTCATTGAAACTGGTACATTAGTTCCATTGGAATCAATGTACCATATACTGAAGAAGAAAACAAAATTTAAACTTTCTAAACAATTTTCTTACATAACAAATTATAATTTACATTCCAGTTAAAGGACTTCAATAGCCTTAACCTGGAGTTAAGATTGCAAGTATCTGGTTTCATGCACAGAACTGTAGGAAAAATCTTAATTTTGGACTTTGCAAGACAATTTACTAATAACCAATATTGCGTTGCTCTTTTGGATGCTTTTGAAGTTTTCCAGATGTGCAGCCTGTAATCAACATATAAACTTTGCTAAAGATGTAATAGAGATAAAAATATTGCATCATGTGGTGCCATCTTGCACTCGTCACTTGAACCTGTAGTGGCCTAATTATTATTGCCTTAAACCTAATACTCGTAGATATTAAGAGCTTATTTTTTACTATTTTGGAAGTTCTGTGAACTTTATAATTTGCAAATTTCAGTGTTAAAAGAAAGTTGTATTCTTCAAAATTTTTTATTTGGTTTTATTTGTACAAATTTAACCAATAAAATGTGACAGTTTATTGGTTGTTTACCAAGAATTACCAAAAACAATATAAACTTAAAGCTATTAGGTCTAATTTTTTAAAACATTTTTGAACATACAAAATTTATTTGTGTCATTAGTTTTTCTTCATGTAAGTTAATGATAATTTAACAATCCATTTTTCACATAATTACTTAATCATAAATCTATATATTATTATATTGAATATATAAAAAGTAATAACTAGGCCTAGTTTTAAATTGTGTGAAATTAATGTCTACTTGCATAAGAATAAAAAGCACAAAAATAATATTCAGATAATTATTAAGTGTTGAAAGGTTTAAAAATAAAATTGTTTGGTACTATACTAAACGAAATTTATTATAGTAATTTAAACTGTAATTGTTGAAAGTACAATACAATTTACTTGGTTTAGCAACAACATAGTATTGTTGGTATAATCCAATCTATCAGAAGCGCCACCAGTCGCGTTGTATATGTGTTGAGCTTATGAAATTGTACGGCAGATAGCGCAGTGCGCATCATCTATAAATTTTCTCACAATTGAATTAACTGATTTGATTTGAACAGAAAACGCAAAACTGTAATAACGATTATAGTTAGTTATTTTATATTTTAAGTAAGTATTTTAGTTTACTTAATGAAAAGGACGATTGGTAAGGAATTACGTCAGTAAACATATAAGGAAACAAATAGGCTTATTAATTATTTATAATTATGAATTTGCAATTTGTAAGCTATATAATTTTACCACTGCAGTATACATCTATATATATATATATATATATATATATATATATATATATATATATATATATATATATATATTGTATATACATGTTCATATACATATGAGATGGTTATAATTATGAATATAGTGGAAATAATAGTCGTCAGTAACAAATGAAATTAAGATTTCCTTGAACATATGATATTTATTATTAATGACTATCGAGTTCATATATATATATATATATATATATATATATATATATATACACACACACAATATGCCAATGCCAGTTAGATTAATAAAGACTAGAGATCGACAAGGTAGTAACTAGACTCCAACCTGCGTACAGGTGAAAATTCTAGCGAACTCTGCAAACTATCCTACCGACTGAGCTACTGTTACCATATTAATGGTCCACCGTTCCATTAATATTTAATGGATCATCTAT
Source organism: Callitettix versicolor (assembly GCA_022606455.1). NCBI lineage: Eukaryota > Metazoa > Arthropoda > Insecta > Hemiptera > Cercopidae > Callitettix > Callitettix versicolor. Next base: position 2,511,237 of record CM040187.1, read on the forward strand.
GAAATATGTTCTAGCAAACTCTGCAAACTATCCTACCGACTGAGCTACTGTTACCATATTAATGGTCCACGGTTCCATTAATATTTAATGGATCATCTATGAAATATGTTCTAGCAAACTCTGCAAACTATCCTACCGACTGAGCTACTGTTACCATATTAATGGTCCACGGTTCCATTAATATTTAATGGATCATCTATGAAATATGTTCTAGCAAACTCTGCAAACTATCCTACCGACTGAGCTACTGTTACCATATTAATGGTCCACGGTTCCATTAATATTTAATGGATCATCTATGAAATATGTTCTAGCGAACTCTGCAAACTATCCTACCGACTGAGCTACTGTTACCATATTAATGGTCCACGGTTCCATTAATATTTAATGGATCATCTATGAAATATGTTCTAGCAAACTCTGCAAACTATCCTACCGACTGAGCTACTGTTACCATATTAATGGTCCACGGTTCCATTAATATTTAATGGATCATCTATGAAATATGTTCTAGCGAACTCTGCAAACTATCCTACCGACTGAGCTACTGTTACCATATTAATGGTCCACGGTTCCATTAATATTTAATGGATCATCTATGAAATATGTTCTAGCAAACTCTGCAAACTATCCTACCGACTGAGCTACTGTTACCATATTAATGGTCCACGGTTCCATTAATATTTAATGGATCATCTATGAAATATGTTCTAGCAAACTCTGCAAACTATCCTACCGACTGAGCTACTGTTACCATATTAATGGTCCACGGTTCCATTAATATTTAATGGATCATCTATGAAATATGTTCTAGCGAACTCTGCAAACTATCCTACCGACTGAGCTACTGTTACCATATTAATGGTCCACGGTTCCATTAATATTTAATGGATCATCTATGAAATATGTTCTAGCGAACTCTGCAAACTATCCTACCGTCTAAGCTACTGTTACCATATTAATGATCCACGGTTCCATTAATATTTAATGGATCATCTATGAAATATGTTCTAGCGAACTCTGCAAACTATCCTACCGTCTAAGCTACTGTTACCATATTAATGGTCCACCGTTCCATTAATATTTAATGGATCATCTATGAAATATGTTCTAGCGAACTCTGCAAACTATCCTACCGTCTAAGCTACTGTTACCATATTAATGGTCCACGGTTCCATTAATATTTAATGGATCATCTATGAAATTCTAGCGAACTCTGCAAACTATCCTACCGTCTAAGCTACTGTTACCATATTAATGGTCCACCGTTCCATTAATATTTAATGGATCATCTATGAAATATGTTCTAGCGAACTCTGCAAACTATCCTACCGTCTAAGCTACTGTTACCATATTAATGGTCCACGGTTCCATTAATATTTAATGGATCATCTATGAAATATTGATCCAACAGTAATACAATAATACAACATTTAAAACAAATATTCATTTAAATTACAGAATGTGTAGTAGCAGCATTAAATATAAACGTACGAGAATGATAACCCTTATGAGATCTTTGTGAGCGCACCTTACTAGTGACACTTTGCTGCATTTGTCTATTCAACTACATTAAATAGATAATTTTACTGTCTATTTTTTCAAAGTCTCGACCCCTATCCTTGTAGCTTTCAGCGTTCGTAGCGGCAGATAGTTTAATTAGTTGGACTTCAGCAGCTAATATCCAGCTTTTTATAATGGTGATTGTACTTTAAGTCTGTTTATATTCAATGGAAGCAGTAACACTTTCCTTAATTAAATTAGTAAATTATGGGGGGGAGGGGTTTAGTTCATTTCTGAAACTATAGCTACAGGATGGTTGAAATATTAAAAAAAAATGTTTTGTTACAAATTCAGGAACACAGATGTTCTCCTTGCTCCATATAACTTTAAAGCAATTAACTCAGCATCCGTGCTCTATAATGAGTTTATTGGAGTTGATATCGCAGGTTTTTTGATCATGTATCCTGCTCCCGCCTTTGGGGGAACCAATAGCGTAAATCTTTAAAAATGTTCGGTACTTTGTAGTTATAATTTCAAAACCTTTCTGCCTTAGAGTGTTTGTTACCTGAAGTAAATTTATTTAAAATGTACATCTCCCATCTGCCAAAGTGGCTCAGAGAAACGAGGAAATTAAAGGTACTGTAACTTTGTCTACAATCTACCGTATTTATTTTTCAATGAACTCTAAAGTTTTGAATTTAAGCCTGAAATTATCAAAAACTTTAATTCTTCGCTAACAATTCATGCTTTTTCGTAAATGTAAATCACACTTATAGATTGAAAAAATAAAATCCAAGGCTCCAAAGATTTGCAAGACAAATATTGGACTACTAAAAACTGAAACTAAAATATAAATTTGATGACAGTCCCCAAACTAAAACTTTTGATTATTTTTGTAACCCTACCACAACAATTTCAACCAAATTAATTGAAACATACATTTTTTATAAGAACAATTGTAATACAAACTGAAGTATTATAATATAAATTTCATAATAAATAAATAACCATATCTTGAGGTATATTTTTGACTATGTATTTACAAGAGAAAGTGTAATGCGTGATATTAATCATTTTGTTACAAAACCAAGAAAATATAGAAAAGATTTAACGCAGTTCGCATTATCTGTAACACCGATTATCAAGTTGATAAGGTTAAGATATAATCATTTGTAATATTGCTTAACAGTTGGCATGACTGCGATGCTGGCCTGAAACAGCAGGTAAATATTTTGTTATAAATAATTAGTTGTTCAATAATTGTTCAATAATTATTAACCCGGTTGTTCACTATTGTTGTATAACAGTAGGCTTAGAAAATTATTAGTGTTAAAAGTAAGAGGTATGAACATACGTTATGTGGTATTAGGTTGGCATATCTTAAACAAAACAGACCCATCACGTAAATAAATTTGCCATGAAAAGTATTTATTTCCTTAAGACTATTAATGTATTTTTCATAAAACAAAAATAATGTTTATTGCAAACAGAATTAAATAATATAAAGTATCAAAAACGGGGCAACGTTCCGCCATACCAAGTCTCTCAAGTTCCGTAGTGTATTTATACGGGAGATGAGAATTAGCAGTTTTCAGGTATCCATAACTTAAAAAGGAAAGTTCCTATAGAGTTGTCAATACTAATTTAAGGGACGTGACAAAGTGATAAGAAAAAATGGAAATCAATGGACTCAAAGCGTAGAAAAACTATTGGAAAAATCCGGATCTATAGTTTTTCCTTTCCACTATTTTACCTTATTCAATGTCTTTTTGCATAAAAGTAAATAATATTGGCATTAAAAGTTATTAATTGAAAAAAACCGCCAAAAATTAAAAAAAATATTAAAATTAGAAACATGTGGCGCTCCTACAGCCTAAACTATTGAACTAACCATCAGTCATTTTATTCGTGACGATTTTAGTACAGTAGAGCGTCGATTATCCGAAGCCCGGTCATCCGAAACGTCGGTTAACCGAAAGCGGTGGCGCGGCGGCCTGACAGCGCAGCGGCCAGACAGTGCCAGCGCGGCAGCTCGACAGCAGTACAGTCTCAATATAGAGTGTGCACTAGCACATACAGTGACGAGTCAGTCTCCGTGTTGTTTAGACCGTTTGTGCTTCTGTTTGTTTTGCTGTGTAATTACCGAACTGCAACTTTCTTTACCGAATGTAATTACCAAATGTTATTCTTTCTTTACCGAATGTTTAATTTTACTTTACCTAATGTTTATTTTTTCATTATCAAAGAGTTGTTTTACTGTACAGAACACTGTATACTGTACTGCTTATATTTATCATATGTCATTAAACAACTGGATGAATTTATGTGCTGTACGTGTCTACTTGCTCCTTAAATTGGTTCTACCACTGTTAAATTATATCACACTACCTTTTTTCGAATATGTTCGTTTATCCGAAAAATCGATTATCCGAACACCCCCCTGCACCAATTGTTTCGGATAATCGACTCTCTACTGTATTTGCCTATTTTATAGAAATTCTTAAAATAATTACGTCTACAATTATACCACTGCAATAAACTACGAAAACGTTCACCGATTTTGTTTCCCGCCAAGAGATCCGCGGCTCGGGAGAATGGCAAGGTCTGATGTTTAACAAGATAATATTCGGGCAGCTAATAGTTCCATTTACAACAATATTTACAGTACTCTGGATCTGGGTAACTGGCCTTATCTACACTGCAATGTACAATTATCAAAACTGTGTTGAAATGTAGGACAGAATTATTGTACTTGAGTTACAGACCTTGGGTGGACGGGAAAAGTTTTGAATACTCTTTATGTAATCGAAAAGAGAAAAAAAAGATTTCATTTCGTGGCAAGAAGTCCAATTTTGTAGATTTTTAGAAAAAATATTCTATTCTATTTTTATTTTTTATAAAACAGATTCTATTTTCAAAAAAATAGGACTATCAAAAGGACTATCAGCAGGAATGGCGGTATAGGTACGATTTAATGAAGGCATTTAATTATTATTAATAGTGATAGTATTTATTTTAATGGCAATTATTTTGTAAAATTATTAAACTATAAAGTAATATTAAAAAATATATTAGATATTGATATACTTAAAATGTATCTAGATGTGTATAAGGTTACAAAAAGTAAACCAACTGGCAGACAGTTTATCTGACAATTGGCTTATAACAATAATAATAATAAATAAAGCAATGTGTTTTATATATATATATATATATATATATATATATATATATATATATCCAAATTATATATTTTAAAAGTTACCTCTTAGAAAGTTTCAAAGGAACTGGAAGTTCTATCTTAGAAAGTTAGTGTTAAACAGATTTTGCTATCACTGTAATTAACTACTCGTTAAAAATAACGATAGATTAAATCGGTGCAAAAAAATTAAAGCCGTCAGGTACATGTTTTCGCTTTGTTTGTGAAATATAACTTGCTTCTGTCATGTTTCAATATACGTTAAAGAGAAAAATGTGTGACATGTGTTACGTGAAAAACAATTTTCGTTTATAACTTTCACCTTCGCTAAATTCAATTTATTTTGACCACGACATCCGAAAAGGTTTTGTAAAATTATACAGGTTCATACTTAGGCATAGAACGCTCCGAGTTGTCATGGATTTGGGAGTAGCCTATTATTTAAATTTATTTGGACTGATTCCAGAGCAATGTACAAGTTAAAATGAATTTCGAGATCGTGGTGTTTGCCATGCTTTTGTTATCACATCGTTCTGAAGCGTGGCTTAACCAGAAAGAACTGGTTCAAGATCTACTCAGTAAGTAGTTGACGATAAAATTAAGTTTTTAAAGTGTTTTTTCACCCAAATAAAAATTGCAAAAGTTCATAATTCATAACAAAATACTGTAATGTGAGTAAAAATACATTAAAGACATTAAAGACAAATGTGATTATAGTAGACTTAATGTAAAAGTTTCTTTTGGTATTTATATAAAAAAAATATATTTTATTCCTCATTTTACGAAGTTCATATACAAAAATATGACAGTCAGGACATTGTTGATTTGAATTGGACCAGTTACATTACTGATCTAAATTACACATAACTGATATTAAGGAACATGGACATTTATCTACATCATACACAAATATAAACATTAGTCTTGCACAATACATTCAACTGTTTTTGCTCTAATAATTGTGATGGCTGAGCTGGGCATGTAGTATAATGTAGTATATGCTCTAGTTAATTGTACTTTAGTTCAAATATTTATTAGTGAAATTACTTTATATAAAATATAAAAACTATTAACTGTGCTTCATTATTGAACTTATTTTTAAACATAAATTTTAAACAAATAAATATTAAAAATAAAAAACATTCAAGTCAGTGGTACATGTTGATCTCCCCTACCTTAGTTGCATATGCAGAAATCATATCACTGAGCCAACTATGTAGACCATACAGAAACACTCTGCTCACTGGTAGACTTAAATTCACTTCAGTTACTAATAATGTGTATACGGCAAGCGTGACGCTATTTTACATATTATTCGTGCTATCACGAATTTCTATATTTTCCCTCATATAAAGTAAACGAGTTTTAGGATCGCCCAAAGAAGTTTTCACTTAAAAAATGTGTTGATCGTGAAAATCTTACACATTGTTGTAGACTAAATGATTTGAGATAAACTATGATGAAATTTTGCTTGTAACCAAAACAAAATTAGATGCAATTATTAAGTCTTGCCGACCAAAAAGAAAGGGGGTGTATCTAACCCCATAGCAGGCTATGAGAACGCTAAGAAGACCTACCTAATCTGCAAGAGAAGAATTGAGAGATGAAGGTCGAATCTCACGAACCAGTAAGGCTGTCTACAAAAATAACAAAATGAAAGAAGAGGAGACGGTAGGAAAGGGATTTCCAATAAGCCTAGAAGCAAAAGACCTTCCAAGGATTAAACCTTTAGGATGAGAAACACACCCTTATGGGGCTGAAATTACAGGGAACCGTACTCTAAGACAGAGGGCTGTCAGCCAGAAACATTGTAGGCAGGAGAACAGTGCTTCGGTAGTGCGAGTTGTGGGTAAGGAAACTGTAAATACCAGCAGGAGGCAACGAGAGTTTGGCTTCCAGGACTCTAAGATAGAGAGCTGTCAGCCAGAAACATTGTAGGCAGGAGAAACCGTGCTTCGGTAGTGCGAGTTGTGGGTAAGGAAACTGTAAATACCAGCAGGAGGCAACGAGAGTTTGGCTTCCAGGACTCTAAGACAGAGGGCTGTCAGCCAGAAACATTGTAGGCAGGAGAAACCGTGCTTCGGTAGTGCGAGTTGTGGGTAAGGAAACTGTAAATACCAGCAGGAGGCAACGAGAGTTTGGCTTCCAGGACTCTAAGACAGAGGGCTGTCAGCCAGAAACATTGTAGGCAGGAGAAACCGTGCTTCGGTAGTGCGAGTTGTGGGTAAGAAACTGTAAATACCAGCAGGAGGCAACGAGAGTTTGGCTTCAGGACTCTAAGACAGAGGGCTGTCAGCCAGAAACATTGTAGGCAGGAGAGCACCATGCTTCGGTAGTGCGAGTTGTGGGTAAGGAAACTGTAAATACCAGCAGGAGGCAACGAGAGTTTGGCTTCCAGGACTCTAAGACAGAGGGCTGTCAGCCAGAAACATTGTAGGCAGGAGAACAGTGCTTCGGTAGTGCGAGTTGTGGGTAAGGAAACTGTAAATACCAGCAGGAGGCAACGAGAGTTTGGCTTCCAGGACTCTAAGACAGAGGGCTGTCAGCCAGAAACATTGTAGGCAGGAGAACCGTGCTTCGGTAGTGCGAGTTGTGGGTAAGGAAACTGTAAATACCAGCAGGAGGCAACGAGAGTTTGGCTTCCAGGACTCTAAGATAGAGAGCTGTCAGCCAGAAACATTGTAGGCAGGAAAAACCGTGCTTCAGTAGTGCGAGTTGTGGGTAAGAAACTGTAAATACCAGCAGGAGGCAACGAGAGTTTGGCTTCCAGGACTCTAAGATAGAGGGCTGTCAGCCAAAACATTGTAGGCAGGAGAACCGTGCTTCGGTAGTGCGAGTTGTGGGTAAGGAAACTGTAAATACCAGCAGGAGGCAACGAGAGTTTGGCTTCCAGGACTCTAAGATAGAGGGCTGTCAGCCAGAAACATTGTAGGCAGGAGAACAGTGCTTCGGTAGTGCGAGTTGTGGGTAAGGAAACTGTAAATACCAGCAGGAGGCAACGAGAGTTTGGCTTCCAGGACTCTAAGATAGAGAGCTGTCAGCCAGAAACATTGTAGGCAGGAGAAACCGTGCTTCGGTAGTGCGAGTTGTGGGTAAGGAAACTGTAAATACCAGCAGGAGGCAACGAGAGTTTGGCTTCCAGGACTCTAAGATAGAGAGCTGTCAGCCAGAAACATTGTAGGCAGGAGAAACCGTGCTTCGGTAGTGCGAGTTGTGGGTAAGGAAACTGTAAATACCAGCAGGAGGCAACGAGAGTTTGGCTTCCAGGACTCTAAGACAGAGGGCTGTCAGCCAGAAACATTGTAGGCAGGAGAACCGTGCTTCGGTAGTGCGAGTTGTGGGTAAGGAAACTGTAAATACCAGCAGGAGGCAACGAGAGTTTGGCTTCCAGGACTCTAAGACAGAGGGCTGTCAGCCAGAAACATTGTAGGCAGGAGAACCGTGCTTCAGTAGTGCGAGTTGTGGGTAAGGAAACTGTAAATACCAGCAGGAGGCAACGAGTTTGGCTTCAGGACTCTAAGACAGAGGGCTGTCAGCCAGAAACATTGTAGGCAGGAGAAACCGTGCTTCGGTAGTGCGAGTTGTGGGTAAGGAAACTGTAAATACCAGCAGGAGGCAACGAGAGTTTGGCTTCCAGGACTCTAAGATAGAGAGCTGTCAGCCAGAAACATTGTAGGCAGGAGAAACAGTGCTTCGGTAGTGCGAGTTGTGGGTAAGAAACTGTAAATACCAGCAGGAGGCAACGAGAGTTTGGCTTCCAGTACTCTAAGACAGAGGGCTGTCAGCCAGAAACATTGTAGGCAGGAGAACAGTGCTTCGGTAGTGCGAGTTGTGGGTAAGAAACTGTAAATACCAGCAGGAGGCAACGAGTTTGGCTTCCAGGACTCTAAGACAGAGGGCTGTCAGCCAGAAACATTGTAGACAGGAGAACAGTGCTTCGGTAGTGCGAGTTGTGGGTAAGGAAACTGTAAATACCAGCAGGAGGCAACGAGAGTTTGGCTTCCAGGACTCTAAGACAGAGGGCTGTCAGCCAGAAACATTGTAGGCAGGAGAAACCATGCTTCGGTAGTGCGAGTTGTGGGTAAGGAAACTGTAAATACCAGCAGGAGGCAACGAGAGTTTGGCTTCCAGGACTCTAAGACAGAGGGCTGTCAGCCAGAAACATTGTAGGCAGGAGAAACCATGCTTCGGTAGTGCGAGTTGTGGGTAAGGAAACTGTAAATACCAGCAGGAGGCAACGATAGTTTGGCTTCCAGGACTCTAAGAACCTCCAGCAAAATGAGCTATGCAATGGAATATTAAAACTCATACTGAACTAGAATCCAAGAAGCTCAGCTGCACAATAGATTCCTTGATCGCTGTGCCGGTCCTCTTCCTGTGCCAGTAAGTCCTCTTCTGTCCACTAGTGTTTTTGTATTACAACACATTATAGTGTCTGGCTGTAAGGTAAAATTGATGTAGTGACCTCTAAAGTTCTTCTTCGTTCTGGGATATAACTGCAGCGTAGTACTTGCAATATTGTAATTTTTTTTATTAGTTTTAAATTCATGAACATAATTGGGTTGTAAAGTAAGTAATATGAGTGTCGACCTAGTGAGTCTCTCTCTGTCTTGTTCCTGGTCAGTTGGTTACTTCTTTTGTCAAGCTATTATTAACAAGTATGAGGGTGGTTGTGTTGAAGTTGACGGTTTCAACACTTTTAACAAATAGTCGGTCTCAGTATGGTTGTGACATCGTTTAACCTAATTCGGTTGAACGCTTCGGTCAGATCTGTAAAACACACAAACACCGGTTAGTTTAATTCAATTAATTTCTCGGCTATTTGCCTGCAAGAGATCTGTCATGGACCCATTTCCTGCTGTTGTTATTCCTTGTGCAGATGTGTTATTTCTTTGATTAGGTATAACATTTTCTCGTACTTTTAATACTTAAATCGGAGGCAAAAATTTAATTATTTTCTAAGAACGGTAAATCACACCCTGACATAAATTACTTCTTTTTATAAAGCAGTTACGTATTTAGTGGCACGAAATGAATTTATTTGAAATATTGTTTCAGATTACCGCCACATTACAAAAGACAGAGTCGCCAAAGTGTTGCTGGAAGTTGACAGGGGGCGCTATGTTAAACAGTCGGCCTATGATGACCTCGAAGAGCCCGTCCATATTGGATGCGGAGCATATTTCAGTCTTCCGCATATGGTTAGGTCTGCTTATGCTTATTCTTATATCATGTGATTACATCTTCATTTCTGTAAACAAATAAGTTATCAGATACTTATTACATCATAAGACCGGGCGGAGCGGACTACGCTTTCAAAACGTAAAGGAGTCAAGCGGCGTAGCTTCGACTCTATCTAGCTTTGGTTTTGAAACTGACTCCACTTCCCCCTACAACGCTGACCACGCCTCCAAACTTATTATTTCTCGTTAACTAGGTTACGGTTTTTAAATATAGTAGTTTCTTAGAATTCGTTGCAATAATAAGCATAAATGATTAGATTTACAAGATGCTAAAGAGTTTTTTAAACTGACTGAGCGCCGCTTCTGGTTGGAAGCTCGGCACAGCTAAGCTCCGCATTTGGTGGCCGCCCGGTGCGAAGAATCACAGCTCAGTTTACAATTTAAGAATATTGATTGCTCTAAATGTCCCCGCAGGGGGTGCAGACTAGCTCTGCACCTATTGAGAGGATTTAGATGTCCCTCGCGGTACCCGAGTCGAACACACACTTACAATATATGTTCGTAAGGAGGCGATAATAGCCTCAATGTGCTTTTCGCCTTAAAATAACAAAAAACAATGCTCTATATGCATGACTTTAAAGCAGAGGTTCCAACTTTGATAAATCTCTTAGATTTTCCATTATGCCTATTTTCCAGTTTATCGAACACAGACAGACAGTGGAAGATTGCGAAAAGATTTTTGGCTTTACGACAAACAAGCGAACACAGTCGTGTTAGAGTAAAACTCTTTTAGAACTGCTGCTATTATTCAGATGTACGAGTTGCTAATTTATTACAATTATCAAATCAGTTCTTGTGAAGTTCTTATTTTCGAAATAATATAAGATAAATGCCACTACTGTTTATTGTACAGCGCCCCTGTAATTGCAACGAGAGGTTATCTACTGTTACCACGGCGGAGGCAGCTGAAATGAGTAGCTGATGGGTTTAGCGATCCCACCGAACCTCTAGCTCATACTACTCTCATTCACCTTACACTACTCAGAACACACTTACACTTACACACATTCACTACACTACATAAAATTGTTAATTCTAAAGTGTAAAGCGACCCGTGCTGATGGAGTGAATGATACCGGCCTAATAGCGTTTCAAACGGAGCTCTGCCAGTGTACCTTCGCCTTACCCATGTTTGCGGGGCTCCGTGTGGGCGGATGCAGTTTCACTAGCTACTCATATGCCCATGAGTAAGAATGTAAATAGAATGAGCGATATATCATCGCACAACAAAAAACTGGACAATGGAGCAAGACCTCCGTAATAAGAGTCTAGAGAAAGAAAAACTGAAGGGGAATTAGCAGAGCAAACACCTGCAAGTACCTCAATAATGAATTGTGACGTCACCAATTAGAAGTGGGGGGAGTTACCCACCTTGAATCCTTTCCAAATCCTTTATGAAGAGACTGGGTTTAACTGAGCAATTTAAGAATCTATCTAGAAAGGAGGCTTGACAGACCTATAAAGATCGCAATGCAAGTAGTAACCAACTGCAATAGGTCAAAAGTGCTTCGTTCGTAAAGAACGGGTTAGAATGAACTAATCTTGCAAGTGAACTACTGAACGATATTGTTCACAGAGAAAATTATAGTTTAGTCAATTAGGTCGAATAACATTTTTACTGAACGAAGTCATTTATTGAAGAAATTAATTGCAGTGTTCCGCGTTAACTACGATCTAGTTTGTTTAGTTGATTTATTGAGAATAATTCAGTAGTTCAGTTTTATAAGTTAGTTCGCAAACGATTTATTTTTACAGTTTATAAAAATACACACTGTCGGAATTAAATAATAAAACAATGTAAAATAGGTTATATTTATTGATTCATGTTTGCAAAATTTTATTTAGATTTATATTGTCATAATTGACTCTCGCCTCGGTGGCCTAGTTGATAGCGTACTGGGCTTTCATCCCGAGGACCCGGGTTCGATTCCCGGCCAGGGTTTGACATTTTCATACGATATAAACAATCCCATCGTCTGCATTAGCCCGTGTGCACAATAGTCAGACGTTAAACACAAAAAAAATTGACTCTTAATTAATTAAAACAATGTATTCTATATTTTTTCTTTTTTTATTTCTTTTAATTTTAAATACGTTAAAACTTGATCGTATAGAAAGTGTTAAAATGAAGGGTCCTGGCTATCGAAATTAGCTTTAAAATCTTCACAAATCAAAAATAAAATATTAAAGACTTTTATTTTTTCTTGGTGTATTCTTCTAAAAGAAAGTTTATGTTAGAATATACAGTTTTTTTAACGTAAAAAGATTGTCCTATCATCTGTGCCATTGTCGTAATTCAAATATTTACTTAAAGTGGCAAAAGTTATAAAACAGATCATTTGATTTTAGCATGCGTTTGCATTGGAGTCTTTAAGTGACCACCTGCAGGAAGGAAACAGAGCCTTGGATATCGGATCCGGAAGCGGATACTTTGACTGTCTGCATGGCTCTGATGGTTGGCAAACACGGATACGTTCTTGGCGTAGAACATATGCAAGAGCTGGTGGATTCGGCAAAGAAAAATATAATGAAAGATAAGCCGGAATTACTGACGTCGGAGAGAGTGAAATTTCTAGGCAAGTATCGACGAGCTTGGGGTAAATTTCATTTGGTGCGATTTTATTATTGTAAAAAAAATATGACAGTCGGGAAATTTGTAAACAAAAGTGGAACTTAAATAGTATTACGGATTGGCACTCATTGTTAGAGTTTGTCTTTTTTAATTTTTCTTACATACTCAATAAACCACTATTAACAATGAACCTAAGCAAAAGTATAAAACTGTTAATGCTCTAATAATAGGGATGACTAGATTAAGCATCATGTGGTAGGCTTACAACAGCATATTTATTAATGAACTTATTTATATACAAACGCTCTAAAAAAATTGTTCTAGATGGGTCGGGTATGTACCACAATGGCCTTAATTATAATTTAAATATTTATTATTTAACTTATTTCATTTACATACATAATCTTAAAGAAATTAAGGCCGAGCAGAGGGGGCAGAGAGTCTCTGACTAAAATTCAGAGGCTTGCCTGCCTTTGCATTACCGACTGTATGAACACGACACCAACAGCGGCTATAGATGGTTGGTGTCGTTCTTGGGGACCATTGACATTCACGTCATGGTGGAGGCAAGTAAAACAGCATATAGACTGCAGGTAGGTGGTGTCTGGCTATCCTCATCTTTGAGACGTGATAGAATCACAGAAAATATCAGTTATCCAATTCTATTGGTGTGGACTAGTAAGATGGTCAAGCGACACATAGTCTCTATACCCTTTGAGTTGGCGTTTGAGGGTGAAAATCGTGTGGAGACATAATGTGGTACACAGATGGCTCCAAGACAAAGACAGACTGGTGCTGTGAAAATAAAATAATACCTAGCACGCTTTTTATTAAGATGGCTGTACTTCTAGTCATCTTATATTCAATGCAGGCAAGGTATGTGCAGCTCCACTAGAATAGTGTAAGCGAGGAATTAGGGAGGTTTTTATGCGACACCTGCATGTGCAAGATGTATTTAACTGTAAAAGCTCTAACAATTTTGAGCTTAATGGGTTGGGTATGTAGGATAATTGTGTCAATTTTAATTTTAATATTAATTTATTGTTGAACATATTTATATACATATTTCTAAAGGAGATTGAAGTACGTGGTATGTGAAAGATGTATTTAATTAACTAAAAACACTTAAACAATTTTGTGCTAGATAGATTGGTATGTTGTTAGATTGGAATGGTGTTAAATAAATATTTATTATTAAACTTATTTATGTAATTAATTTTAAACATCTGACTATTAAATACAAAACTAACACTTATAGAAGTCCTTTCGTGCCTCGATACTACTTATGTGGGTATATATGTAACATATAAAGCAAGCTATTCACTTTTTATAAATGTTATATGCTCTCGCGAATTTCTGAATTTATCCTCATACAAAATGTGTGCTTCGGACACGCCTATAGAAGTTTTCACTTGAAGAGCTATAATTCAGATGTTCACAGTGTTTGTACTGTTTAGTCTGACAGCCAAGTTCAAAGGTTTAACACCCTCTTACTCTAACACACATTTGCTTTAAAATTTTGTAAAGGAACCTTTTAAAACGATCAAAATTAGAGTTTCGTATGTTTATTGGTAACATTTTAACAAACTATGAAATTTGTAGACATAATTTTTGGACACGCTGTATAAAAATAGCAGTTTATGTTATATGTTACCTGTTATCGAAAAACAGCTGTGAGTGGAAATCAGGTACTTCATGAAAACTATTTCCGCGCGCCGCAGTACTGTAGTGCTACATACAAATATACGATATGATTTTATATTATTTAATAGATCTGCATTACAATCAGATTTACTTGTCCAATATCTGTGATAAAATAGTTGATTTTCTTATTGATGGTGTAGGCTAATAATATTTATTATTAGACAGATTGGTTGTCTTTGATGAAATTTGGTATACGTTTATATCAAAGTTCTTAGTGACAGAACATTTGATCAAAGACTTGAAAACATAAGACAGAAATGTTGTCAACGAAATTATTTAAGTATGAATTGCACAAACTTTCACCGTTGCTAGAAAACAGAGTCAATGACAGGCGATCTTCAATAATACTGATACTTAAATGTGCGTTTTTCCCAAAATATGAGCAGGTATTTTTGGTAGCAACAAAAAATACCTTTTTTAAATATTTCTTCATTTTGCAGTTCTTTTAAACACCTTTTTACACCTGGCAACTCAATCCTAACCAATGCACATTTCTTTTTGAACGCATTTTTAATACAAATCTAATACGTACACAAATTATAGCTCTACAAGCATAAATTAGTTGGTCATACATTTTGATTTGTAAATACTTAATCAAATATTTATGTATGATTTTTCTATGATCAATATTTTAATGTAACTTCTTTAATAGAAAATTTGATGCAAATTCTTAGACAAGCAAATTTAAAGTGTAATACTAGCTTTAGAGAAGGTCGTATTTAGAACTGGATCGAACTTTAAATGAAGTGTAATATTTCAGTTCGAGATGGAAAATTTGGTGTTCCTGAAGAGGAACCTTTTGACGCAATACACGTGGGGGCTGTAGCTAGTGAAATTCCAGAAGTAGTAAGTATATCGAAAAGAAAGTTTATTAATATTAATACGACACTTATTCATGTTTGAATAAGACCTGTAATAAAAATGTTTTCGTGAAGATAAACCTTCCTTTTGCTTCTTCGAATACAGAAAATCGAAGAAAAAAATTTACAGAACGATAAATAAAATTTTCTCTTTATGTTGCGAACAATCATCTTCATAATAAACGTTGAAGAGGACTGCGTCTAATACCTCTTCTTATCGCTATATCCTCGGACATAACTCCAACATTCTTACCACTGTTGTTTAAACCACGATTACAGAACGATAAATAAAATTTTCTTTTTATGTTGCGAACAATCATCTTCCTAATAAACGTTGAAGAGGACTGCGTCTAATACCTCTTCTTATCGCTATATCCTCGGACATAACTCCAACATTCTTACCACTGTTGTTTATACCACGATTACAGAACGATAAATAAAATTTTCTTTTATGTTGCGAACAATCATCTTCCTAATAAACGTTGAAGAGGACTGCGTCTAATACCTCTTCTTATCGCTATATCCTCGGACATAACTCCAACATTCTTACCACTGTTGTTTATACCACGATTACAGAACGATAAATAAAATTTTCTCTTTATGTTGCGAACAATCATCTTCCTAATAAACGTTGAAGAGGACTGCGTCTAATACCTCTTCTTATCGCTATATCCTCGGACATAACTCCAACATTCTTACCACTGTTGTTTAAACCACGATTACAGAACGATAAATAAAATTTTCTCTCTATGTTGCGAACAATCATCTTCGTAATAAACGTTGAAGAGGACTGCGTCTAATACCTCTTCTTATCGCTATATTCTCGGACATAACTCCAACATTCTTACCACTGTTGTTTAAACCACGATTACAGAACGATAAATAAAATTTTCTCTCTATGTTGCGAACAATCATCTTCGTAATAAACGTTGAAGAGGACTGCGTCTAATACCTCTTCTTATCGCTATATCCTCGGACATAACTCCAACATTCTTACCACTGTTGTTTAAACCACGATTACAGAACGATAAATAAAATTTTCTCTCTATATGTTGCGAACAATCATCTTCGTAATAAACGTTGAAGAGGACTGCGTCTAATACCTCTTCTTATCGCTATATCCTCGGACATAACTCCAACATTCTTACCACTGTTGTTTAAACCACGATTACAGAACGATAAATACAATTTTCTCTTTATGTTGCGAACAATCATCTTCCTAATAAACGTTGAAGAGGACTGCGTCTAATACCTCTTCTTATCGCTATATCCTCGGACATAACTCCAACATTCTTACCACTGTTGTTTAAACCACGATTACAGAACGATAAATACAATTTTCTCTTTATGTTGCGAACAATCATCTTCCTAATAAACGTTGAAGAGGACTGCGTCTAATACCTCTTCTTATCGCTATATCCTCGGACATAACTCCAACATTCTTACCACTGTTGTTTAAACCACGATTACAGAACGATAAATAAAATTTTCTCTTTATGTTTCAGCTGTTGGAAAAATTGAAGAACGGAGGCAGGATGGTGATACCGATAGGTCGGGCAGAGAGCCTGCAGCACGATATGATGGTGATTGACAAGTCGATCAATGGCACCGTCTCCATGTGTCCGTATTTCAAAACATATTGCGAGCCTCTAACTGAAGAAGACAGACAATGGCCGCAGAAGCCAATTTGATATCGTACGTTTGAGGTGAAGAACCTACTGGGCAAATAATTTTATACAAAAAACATGTTTTTAAATAAAGTTTGTCTAATGTTATAATATAAGTATACTTGCTACGACATTGGTCAGTCTTCTACGTCGCTGAACTCGCGCAAACCACTGTGGTTACTGCCGTAAGATGTACCCTTTCCATAAACGCCAACCACTCGTCCTAATTAGTCAAACTGTTCGAAATCGTAATTAAAGCACATTTATTTTTAAGTGAAAATAATACAAAAATAGTATCCTTTAAAATGTTTGAAGTTTTAATAATAATTGTTGAACTGACTTTGAGTTTTATTTTATTAAAGAATTACACATTTTTCAAAATTTATTTGTTCGTTTATAAATTGTTCGCCAATGAACAGATAAATTTCACAAGCAGAACATACTTTCGAAATTTCTAAATGTTTATTAACAAGAATGGGAAAGTCGACAGTTAAGACAAGGTATGGAAGGGACCAATCAGATGCGAGCAGGTGGTTAACAAACGGTTAGCGAATTAGGTGAGATTAAGAGGGGAAGTAGTTCAATCAGTGTAAACAAAATCATATCTAGAGAAGCAGTAGAGCAATAAATTTTGATAATAAAGGTAAATCCGAATCGGGTCAACAAATAACAGTAATAAACATAATAATAACATTTCTAACTGCAATAAAGAAGATTGTATAAATACCTTTAATTTAATTATTTTTTTATTGCCATTTTGATTAGTGTGTATAAAATTTTTGTTTACGCTACAAGGCTCATTCCTAAATTTTCTCCTTTTCAAGTTAAAATTTTCAGTTAGACTTGTTGATTAAAAAATGTCAGTTTTTCCTATACAGTGATACCCCGGTTAACGGTCGACATGAACAACGGTCTAATTCATGGAATGGAAAATGACCCGCATAACAGTTTAGGTTTCGAATAAATGACTGAAGATATTATAAGAGTGTTTTCATTTTGTTAAATTATTTCTAAGCAGTGTATATATAGAGATAACATATGCTGTTTTACAGATATAAACATTGTGCTAAGTTAACACAAAACTTTGATTGATAGGTGTTTGGTTGATAGGTGTAGGACCATAACTTCCACAATATTTCTTTGTTATTTGTTCTCAGAACGCTCCCACTCATATTCTCTAAAAATATACAGTATTGATTTGTCCTGTATATATATATATATATATATATATATATATATATATATATATATATATGACATAGTTACATTTGTACGAATTTAGTTAAAATAAAGTGTGAGTTCTGGTCTATGAATTTTCTTCATTCATTATCTTTGACATATTAATCGTGAAACCTCAATTATTTTTTTCTATGTAACAAATTAAAATGTTTTAGTAAGACTCGCACAGCAGTCTGCTCACATAACAGTCTTAGTTCTGAAATGAATTAAGAACGTTAACCGGGGCATCACTGGGTTATTTTGTATTCTTTTTTAAACGTAAGCGCATGTTACACGATGTGAAAAAAATCCGCATGAAAGCTTTCCAATTAAAGCACAGTGCTTGATCCAGCGTCTCGGCTATAATGTGTACACTACAGCACGGTGCTGACCTGCTTTGGTTACTAACTCGAGTACATGCGATGCAGTATTGCAGTAAAACGTAACATTAATTTACATTACCAGTAAGTTCTCTGAACTGTATAGACCACTGGTTTTGTTTTACTTTCTCACTAATAAAACGTAACATTAATTTACATTACCAGTAAGTTCTCTGAACTGTATAGATCACTAGTTTTGTTTACTTTCTCACTAATAAAACGTAACATTAATTTACATTACCAGTAAGTTCTCTGAACTGTATAGATCACTAGTTTTGTTTACTTTCTCACTAATAAAACGTAACATTAATTTACATTACCAGTAAGTTCTCTGAACTGTATAGATCACTAGTTTTGTTTACTTTCTCACTAATAAAACGTAACATTAATTTACATTACCAGTAAGTTCTCTGAACTGTATAGATCACTAGTTTTGTTTACTTTCTCACTAATAAAACGTAACATTAATTTACATTACCAGTAAGTTCTCTGAACTGTATAGATCACTAGTTTTGTTTACTTTCTCACTAATAAAACGTAACATTAATTTACATTACCAGTAAGTTCTCTGAACTGTATAGATCACTAGTTTTGTTTACTTTCTCACTAATAAAACGTAACATTAATTTACATTACCAGTAAGTTCTCTGAACTGTATAGATCACTAGTTTTGTTTACTTTCTCACTTTCTCACTAATAAAACTAGTTTTGTTTTCACTAGTTTTGTTTACTTTCTCACTAATAAAACATTAATTTACATTACCAGTAAGTTCTCTGAACTGTATAGATCACTAGTTTTGTTTACTTTCTCACTAATAAAACGTAACATTAATTTACATTACCAGTAAGTTCTCTGAACTGTATAGATCACTGGTTTTGTTTACTTTCTCACTAATAAAACGTAACATTAATTTACATTACCAGTAAGTTCTCTGAACTGTATAGATCACTAGTTTTGTTTACTTTCTCACTAATAAAACGTAACATTAATTTACATTACATTTCTCTGAACTGTATAGATCACTAGTTTTGTTTACTTTCTCACTAATAAAACGTAACATTAATTTACATTACCAGTAAGTTCTCTAAGAACTGTATAGATCACTAGTTTTGTTTACTTTCTCACTAATAAAACGTAACATTAATTTACATTACCAGTAAGTTCTCTGAACTGTATAGATCACTAGTTTTGTTTTTTCTTTTTCTCACTAATAAAACGTAACATTAATTTACATTACCAGTAAGTTCTCTGAACTGTATAGATCACTAGTTTTGTTTACTTTCTCACTAATAAAACGTAACATTAATTTACATTACCAGTAAGTTCTCTGAACTGTATAGATCACTAGTTTTGTTTACTTTCTCACTAATAAAACATTAACATTAAGTTTCTGAACATTACCAGTAAGTTTTCTCTGAACTGTTCTCTGAACTGATAGATCACTAGTTTTGTTTTACTTTCTCACTAATAAAACGTAACATTAATTTACATTACCAGTAAGTTCTCTGAACTGTATAGATCACTGGTTTTGTTTACTTTCTCACTAATAAAACGTAACATTAATTTACATTACCAGTAAGTTCTCTGAACTGTATAGATCACTAGTTTTGTTTTACTTTCTCACTAATAAAACGTAACATTAACATTAATTTACATTACCAGTAAGTTCTCTGAACTGTATAGATCACTAGTTTTGTTTTCTTTCTCACTAATAAAACGTAACATTAATTTACATTACCAGTAAGTTCTCTGAACTGTATAGATCACTAGTTTTGTTTACTTTCTCACTAATAAAACGTAACATTAATTTACATTACCAGTAAGTTCTCTGAACTGTATAGATCACTGGTTTTGTTTTACTTTCTCACTAATAAAACGTAACATTAATTTACATTACCAGTAAGTTCTCTGAACTGTATAGATCACTAGTTTTGTTTTACTTTCTCACTAATAAAACGTAACATTAATTTACATTACCAGTAAGTTCTCTGAACTGTATAGATCACTGGTTTTGTTTTTTTTACTTTCTCACTAATAAAACGTAACATTAATTTACATTACCAGTAAGTTCTCTGAACTGTATAGATCACTAGTTTTGTTTACTTTCTCACTAATAAAACGTAACATTAATTTACATTACCAGTAAGTTCTCTGAACTGTATAGATCACTGGTTTTGTTTTACTTTCTCACTAATAAAACGTAACATTAATTTACATTACCAGTAAGTTCTCTGAACTGTATAGATCACTAGTTTTAATTTACTTTCTCACTAATAAAACGTAACATTAATTTACATTACCAGTAAGTTCTCTGAACTGTATAGATCACTGGTTTTGTTTTACTTTCTCACTAATAAAACGTAACATTAATTTACATTACCAGTAAGTTCTCTGAACTGTATAGATCACTAGTTTTGTTTACTTTCTCACTAATAAAACGTAACATTAATTTACATTACCAGTAAGTTCTCTGAACTGTATAGATCACTGGTTTTGTTTTACTTTCTCACTAATAAAACGTAACATTAATTTACATTACCAGTAAGTTCTCTGAACTGTATAGATCACTAGTTTTGTTTACTTTCTCACTAATAAAACGTAACATTAATTTACATTACCAGTAAGTTCTCTGAACTGTATAGATCACTGGTTTTGTTTACTTTCTCACTAATAAAACGTAACATTAATTTACATTACCAGTAAGTTCTCTGAACTGTATAGATCACTAGTTTTGTTTACTTTCTCACTAATAAAACGTAACATTAATTTACATTACCAGTAAGTTCTCTGAACTGTAACATATAGATCACTGGTTTTGTTTTACTTTCTCACTAATAAAACGTAACATTAATTTACATTACCAGTAAGTTCTCTGAACTGTATAGATCACTAGTTTTGTTTACTTTCTCACTAATAAAACGTAACATTAATTTACATTACCAGTAAGTTCTCTGAACTGTATAGATCACTGGTTTTGTTTTACTTTCTCACTAATAAAACGTAACATTAATTTACATTACCAGTAAGTTCTCTGAACTGTATAGATCACTAGTTTTGTTTTACTTTCTCACTAATAAAACGTAACATTAATTTACATTACCAGTAAGTTCTCTGAACTGTATAGATCACTGGTTTTGTTTACTTTCTCACTAATAAAACGTAACATTAATTTACATTACCAGTAAGTTCTCTGAACTGTATAGATCACTAAAACGTTTTGTTTCTCTGACTTTCTCACTTTCTCACTAATAAAACGTAACATTAATTTACATTACCAGTAAGTTCTCTGAACTGTATAGATCACTAGTTTTGTTTACTTTCTCACTAATAAAACGTAACATTAATTTACATTACCAGTAAGTTCTCTGAACTGTATAGATCACTAGTTTTGTTTACTTTCTCACTAATAAAACGTAACATTAATTTACATTACCAGTAAGTTCTCTGAACTGTATAGACCAATGGTTTTGTTTTACTTTCTCACTAATAAAACGTAACATTAATTTACATTACCAGTAAGTTCTCTGAACTGTATAGATCACTAGTTTTGTTTTACTTTCTCACTAATAAAACGTAACATTAATTTACATTACCAGTAAGTTCTCTGAACTGTATAGATCACTAGTTTTGTTTTACTTTCTCACTAATAAAACGTAACATTAATTTACATTACCAGTAAGTTCTCTGAACTGTATAGATCACTAGTTTTGTTTTCACTTTCTAACTTAATTTACATTACGTAACTCTTAATTTTGTTTACTTTCTCACTTACCAGTAAGTTCTCTGAACTGTATAGATCACTGGTTTTGTTTTACTTTCTCACTAATAAAACGTAACATTAATTTACATTACCAGTAAGTTCTCTGAACTGTATAGATCACTGGTTTTGTTTTACTTTCTCACTAATAAAACGTAACATTAATTTACATTACCAGTAAGTTCTCTGAACTGTATAGATCACTAGTTTTGTTTACTTTCTCACTAATAAAACGTAACATTAATTTACATTACCAGTAAGTTCTCTGAACTGAACACTGTTTATAGATCACCAGTAGTTTTGTTTACTTTCTTTCACTAATAAAACATAACATTAATTTACATTACCAGTAAGTTCTCTGAACTGTATAGATCACTGGTTTTGTTTTACTTTCTCACTAATAAAACGTAACATTAATTTACATTACCAGTAAGTTCTCTGAACTGTATAGATCACTGGTTTTGTTTACTTTCTCACTAATAAAACGTAACATTAATTTACATTACCAGTAAGTTCTCTGAACTGTATAGATCACTAGTTTTGTTTACTTTCTCACTAATAAAACGTAACATTAATTTACATTACCAGTAAGTTCTCTGAACTGTATAGATCACTAGTTTTGTTTACTTTCTCACTAATAAAACGTAACATTAATTTACATTACCAGTAAGTTCTCTGAACTGTATAGATCACTAGTTTTGTTTTACTTTCTCACTAATAAAACGTAACATTAATTTACATTACCAGTAAGTTTCTGAACTGTATAGATCACTAGTTTTGTTTACTTTCTCACTAATAAAACGTAACATTAATTTACATTACCAGTAAGTTCTCTGAACTGTATAGATCACTAGTTTTGTTTTTACTTTCTCACTAATAAAACGTAACATTAATTTACATTACCAGTAAGTTCTCTGAACTGTATAAATCACTAGTTTTGTTTACTTTCTCACTAATAAAATGTAACATTAATTTACATTACCAGTAAGTTCTCTGAACAGTATAGATCACTGGTTTTGACTTTCACTAATAAAACGTTGTTTTTACATTACCAGTCTCTGACTAATAAAACTAGTAACATTTTATTTCTCACTAATAAAACGTAACATTAATTTACATTACCAGTAAGTTCTCTGAACTGTATAGACCACTGGTTTTGTTTTACTTTCTCACTAATAAAACGTAACATTAATTTACATTACCAGTAAGTTCTCTGAACTGTATAGATCACTAGTTTTGTTTACTTTCTCACTAATAAAACGTAACATTAATTTACATTACCAGTAAGTTCTCTGAACTGTATAGATCACTAGTTTTGTTTACTTTCTCACTAATAAAACGTAACATTAATTTACATTACCAGTAAGTTCTCTGAACTGTATAGATCACTGGTTTTGTTTTACTTTCTCACTAATAAAACGTAACATTAATTTACATTACCAGTAAGTTCTCTGAACTGTATAGATCACTGGTTTTGTTTTACTTTCTCACTAATAAAACGTAACATTAATTTACATTACCAGTAAGTTCTCTGAACTGTATAGATCACTGGTTTTGTTTACTTTCTCACTAATAAAACGTAACATTAATTTACATTACCAGTAAGTTCTCGGAACTGTATAGATCACTAGTTTTGTTTACTTTCTCACTAATAAAACGTAGCATTAATTTACATTACCAGTAAGTTCTCTGAACTGTATAGATCACTGGTTTTGTTTTACTTTCTCACTAATAAAACGTAACATTAATTTACATTACCAGTAAGTTCTCTGAACTGTATAGACCACTGGTTTTGTTGATTTGTGTGGGCGCATGCGTTTTATTTCTGTTGTTATTTGACTTTAAATACTTTTCTTTAATATATATATATATATATATATATATGTATATAAATATATAAAACAATGCAGCAATTTGATTATGATTAACTTAAAAACGCAACTACTACTATTTAGTAATTAAAAACACAACTACTTTCCAGCTGTCTTTGGGTTTTAATTGAATCTTTGGTTGCTGTAGAACAGTCATACTGAAACCTGGTGCTGTAAGTGTCTACTTAAATACTGTTTGCAGATCGTGCAGGGGAAACTAATTATAACGAGAAAACGCTGGTAGCAATATACACCGCGAACAGATTGTTAATATCTTTTTGCCAAACCAGTGATATTCGAAAATATCATATTTCTTTCGATTTACAATTAAACACAATATTGTTATATTCTGCACAACTATATCATAAATCAATTAAACCTTATATATAAGGTGGAAGTCCTTTTGTCCCCACATCATCTCCTTTCAGTTTGCGATTTTGCGCTTCCCATAGATATTTGTAGACACCTTCCTGATTTGAAATGTTTAACTATCAATGGAAGCATTGCAGGTTGGGTTTGCCTAACGCCTCCCCACAGTCCCTTGTTTGTGGGTATCATGGGCTTTTCTTCCTAGATTACCTCCATATTTTCACTTCGAAAGATCACTTTTGCCATTTTCAGGGTTTTTAAGCCTTTGTTGATTTCAATGGTTTGTTTGCAACCACAAAAATCCCACCAGTAGGTAGGGAATTAAAAGTCCACCAATGCAGAGACCCGCAAGTACAAGTAAGGCTGAAGGTCACCTGCAAGTTAGAGTCCGCACATTTAAGCTAAGGTTCTTTAATGACGCTTCTAATTGATGTAATCTAAGAGTAAATAGACAAAGAAATGTTAGATCCAGTAAGCAACTCAGGATTGCCAAGTGTGTACTCACAATGTCTGGGTATTTGAGTCGTGCGTGGAGACTGAATAACAGGCTTTATGGAATTGTGTAGGCACGTCCGGCTACGTCATACGTATCTCAAAACATACATCTTTTTATTTCTTAAATTTAAAATATTTGACTTCTTGTTATTTTCGGTAAACAATTTTGATCGATTTTGTTGTGTTGAAAAGAAAGTAGGCCTAAACAAAAAAAGTAATAGGAATTCTAATCCAATAATCGGGTTCAGAAGAAATCGAAAAAACTAATAAATCGGCTTGATTTCTCAAAACGTCGTCTCCGATAATTTGTTTCGTTAGTGCTTACGTAAGAAGCATATTTCTTGGTTTTTACGTAAATAAATATGATTCGATTAGATGATGTAAAAGTCTAAATTAAAGTTAAGTTTATAAAATTACCTTCCTCCAGCCAAGAGACTTTGATGGATTGATGTAGTTAGGCTGAGTCTGGATTAAATTTATTTACTTGCGTGTAAAATAATGACGTGCGCTGCGCGACATAATGGCAAAATGCGCAGGAATATTTATTAACAAAGAGGCTTTTGTGATTACACCAGTACAGTTTGCAATTAGCGAATTCCCATTGGACAATGAGTTGTTGGATCTGCCCCCTTGACTTTAAACACGTTTTGATATAACGGTCGTTCAAATTCATAGATGTGTCATTTCCATTTAATTTTTTGTGTTTAACTTCTGTACTTTATTCAAGTTAGGCCCGGTTGCAAGAACGTACATCTCTCGTTGATCTCTCGTTACGTAAAGTGACTTTAAATTTATGTTACTTTCTCTGTTGCAAGAACTTTTTTAACAAACTTTTACGTAAAGGACATTTAAAGCATTACTGAATGATTGTTTAATGACTATTAAAAATGGCTGCCCGAAGAACAGCTTATTATTTTAAGGTTATTTTTTCAACTGTTTTGAAGGTTATGTGTTTTGTTTACGTTGGTTTTTATTGTTTCTAGTAGCAGGCCTATTGTTAATATTTTTGTATTTTCAAATAAAATATCCAGAAACTATAAAAAAATGAAGTGTCTGCTTTTCACAAAAAATAATGGTTACTTAAAACTAAAAATTAACAAAACGATAATACAGCACTATAAATTTAATTTTTAATTTCTAAAAAATTGAGGGGCACTTTTATCGATTGTAAAACATAACCTCTAAAAATATATTTAAGCATTGTTCAAAGGAATGTAATCATATGTTACAACAAGCGTATAACCGTACTTTAAATTTTAACAGATGCATCAGTGCATTTAAATATAGATTAAAGCTTTTTTTAAAGCTCTGTTATTTTAAAGAGTGATTTTTTTAAACTGATGTTCCTGCAATCAAATTCTATGTTTAATAAGGCTTTAAAATTACTCTAAATATAAAGGTATTTTAAATAATTTAGTGAACGTTTTTGCACCGGACATAAAATTAATAAGAATGAGGGAGTGTCATTAACTATAAAAGTAACTGAAGTAACTGCGTCTCGGATCCACGACCTTGAGGTGTGCACTTCAAAGACGCAGCAGACTGATCGCTGTTTTAGCCACATAGACAACCGTACCGTTTCCATATGGGGTTTTCGTCTAATAATCGTCCAGTATTTGTGTAGGCTACGGTTGCCAATTTTCAAATCTGTATGTAAAACGTTTTAAGGTTTCCTCAAAACGTCATATTTAATATGCATAAGTTATAATAGCAATGAAAAAAAAAGAAATTAACGCTTGAAAAATTAATCGAACAAATTAAAATTTAACACTGACCAAAATCGGAAGTGTTTCGTTGTAACAACGTTTTTACAATAGCCTGTGTTACACTTAGTGGGACAATATTGGGTACAGTAAGGAACTAGGGTGTTCTATAATTCATGAGGACAGTGAAACAGCAGTTTAGCATCTCACATAGAGGGAGGCGGGATTAACGAAGCACAAATTAAAATTATGCAAATTTACCACCTCTGACGTATTTGCAGACTCTCTTCGCTTGTTTTTTTGGTTCAACGAATCGAATAACTTTCACAGCGACAATTATAATCCTTCCGAGATGTAAATTTTACACATTTTTGTAATAAATTATTTATTCCGTTTAAATTGTTTTGAATTTAAACTTTGTTACTGTTCTTATTGGATTTGGCGCTATTAGGGAAATATATTTAAACTAACAAAGATTATTTTTTAAGCGTTACAGGCAAGTGTCTAGAAAATAGGTCTGGCGGTATTTAAAGAATAGCTACTCGCAGCTGATTAGCTGACATGATGGAAGCAAAGTTTTAATAATTTGTTTTTCAGTCTAAACTTTTTTGAAAACATTATTTCTCAATAACAATTAAGTTAGAATATGCATTACTTATAATTTTAAATGTTCGATTAATTGCAGTAGATTCTCGATTAGTCCATCTAATTGGAACTGACAATCGATTAGCTAACCGAAACAAAAATTGAAGCAGTTTAGTAAGAATTCAAACGTGTCTAATATAAAAATTGTGTAGAATATAAATTAAAAAAAAAGTTAACAATACTTGCTAATAACCTAACATAAACAATTGATAAACGTTATTTAATGATAAAAACCAGTGGGCCGGTGCGAACTTTCGCAGTGATGGGGAAAACGAACAATAGTATATAACAACGTTCAGCAAGACGTTCAACAGTGTTATAGCACGTCGTTACAAACAATATTCGAAGTACATATGAAATATATGGCTACATGAACGAAACGGACAATAGTATATAACAACGTTCAGCAAGACGTTCAACAGTGTTATAGCACGTTGTTACAAACAATATTCGAAGTACATATGAAATATATGGCTACATGAACGAAACGGACAATAGTATATAACAACGTTCAGCAAGACGTTCAACAGTGTTATAGCACGTCGTTACAAACAATATTCGAAGTACATATGAAATATATGGCTACATGAACGAAACGGACAATAGTATATAACAACGTTCAGCAAGACGTTCAACAGTGTTATAGCACGTCGTTACAAACAATATTCGAAGTACATATGAAATATATGGCTACATGAACGAAACGGACAATAGTATATAACAACGTTCAGCAAGACGTTCAACAGTGTTATAGCACGTCGTTACAAACAATATTCGAAGTACATATGAAATATATGGCTACATGAACGAAACGGACAATAGTATATAACAACGTTCAGCAAGACGTTCAACAGTGTTGTAGCACGTTGTTACAAACAATATTCGAAGTACATATGAAATATATGGCTACATGAACGAAACGGACAATAGTATATAACAACGTTCAGCAAGACGTTCAACAGTGTTATAGCACGTTGTTATAATGAAATATATGGCTACATGAACGAAACGGACAATAGTATATAACAACGTTCAGCAAGACGTTCAACAGTGTTATAGCACGTCGTTACAAACAATATTCGAAGTACATATGAAATATATGGCTACATGAACGAAACGGACAATAGTATATAACAACGTTCAGCAAGACGTTCAACAGTGTTATAGCACGTCGTTACAAACAATATTCGAAGTACATATGAAATATATGGCTACATGAACGAAACGGACAATAGTATATAACAACGTTCAGCAAGACGTTCAACAGTGTTATAGCACGTCGTTACAAACAATATTCGAAGTACATATGAAATATATGGCTACATGAACGAAACGGACAATAGTATATAACAACGTTCAGCAAGACGTTCAACAGTGTTATAGCACGTCGTTACAAACAATATTCGAAGTACATATGAAATATATGGCTACATGAACGAAACGGACAATAGTATATAACAACGTTCAGCAAGACGTTCAACAGTGTTGTAGCACGTTGTTACAAACAATATTCGAAGTACATATGAAATATATGGCTACATGAACGAAACGGACAATAGTATATAACAACGTTCAGCAAGACGTTCAACAGTGTTATAGCACGTTGTTACAAACAATATTCGAAGTACATATGAAATATATGGCTACATGAACGAAACGGACAATAGTATATAACAACGTTCAGCAAGACGTTCAACAGTGTTAAAGCACGTTGTTATAAACAATATTCGAAGTACATATGAAATATATCGCTACATGAACGAAACGGACAATAGTATATAACAACGTTCAGCAAGACGTTCAACAGTGTTATAGCACGTCGTTACAAACAATATTCGAAGTACATATGAAATATATGGCTACATGAACGAAACGGACAATAGTATATAACAACGTTCAGCAAGACGTTCAACAGTGTTATAGCACGTTGTTATAAACAATATTCGAAGTACATATGAAATATATGGCTACATGAACGAAACGGACAATAGTATATAACAACGTTCAGCAAGACGTTCAACAGTGTTATAGCACGTCGTTATAATGAAATATATGGCTACATGAACGAAACGGACAATAGTATATAACAACGTTCAGCAAGACGTTCAACAGTGTTATAGCACGTTGTTATAAACAATATTCGAAGTACATATGAAATATATGGCTACATGAACGAAACGGACAATAGTATATAACAACGTTCAGCAAGACGTTCAACAGTGTTATAGCACGTCGTTACAAACAATATTCGAAGTACATATGAAATATATGGCTACATGAACGAAACGGACAATAGTATATAACAACGTTCAGCAAGACGTTCAACAGTGTTATAGCACGTCGTTACAAACAATATTCGAAGTACATATGAAATATATGGCTACATGAACGAAACGGACAATAGTATATAACAACGTTCAGCAAGACGTTCAACAGTGTTATAGCACGTCGTTATAATGAAATATATGGCTACATGAACGAAACGGACAATAGTATATAACAACGTTCAGCAAGACGTTCAACAGTGTTATAGCACGTTGTTATAATGAAATATATGGCTACATGAACGAAACGGACAATAGTATATAACAACGTTCAGCAAGACGTTCAACAGTGTTATAGCACGTTGTTATAATGAAATATATGGCTACATGAACGAAACGGACAATAGTATATAACAACGTTCAGCAAGACGTTCAACAGTGTTATAGCACGTTGTTATAATGAAATATATGGCTACATGAACGAAACGGACAATAGTATATAACAACGTTCAGCAAGACGTTCAACAGTGTTATAGCACGTTGTTATAATGAAATATATGGCTACATGAACGAAACGGACAATAGTATATAACAACGTTCAGCAAGACGTTCAACAGTGTTATAGCACGTTGTTATAATGAAATATATGGCTACATGAACGAAGCGGACAATAGTATATAACAACGTTCAGCAAGACGTTCAACAGTGTTATAGCACGTTGTTATAATGAAATATATGGCTACATGAACGAAACGGACAATAGTATATAACAACGTTCAGCAAGACGTTCAACAGTGTTATAGCACGTTGTTATAATGAAATATATGGCTACATGAACGAAACGGACAATAGTATATAACAACGTTCAGCAAGACGTTCAACAGTGTTATAGCACGTTGTTATAATGAAATATATGGCTACATGAACGAAACGGACAATAGTATATAACAACGTTCAGCAAGACGTTCAACAGTGTTATAGCACGTTGTTATAATGAAATATATGGCTACATGAACGAAACGGACAATAGTATATAACAACGTTCAGCAAGACGTTTAACAGTGTTATAGCACGTTGTTATAATGAAATATATGGCTACATGAACGAAACGGACAATAGTATATAACAACGTTCAGCAAGACGTTCAACAGTGTTATAGCACGTTGTTATAATGAAATATATGGCTACATGAACGAAACGGACAATAGTATATAACAACGTTCAGCAAGACGTTCAACAGTGTTATAGCACGTTGTTATAATGAAATATATGGCTACATGAACGAAACGGACAATAGTATATAACAACGTTCAGCAAGACGTTCAACAGTGTTATAGCACGTTGTTATAATGAAATATATGGCTACATGAACGAAACGGACAATAGTATATAACAACGTTCAGCAAGACGTTCAACAGTGTTATAGCACGTTGTTATAATGAAATATATGGCTACATGAACGAAACGGACAATAGTATATAACAACGTTCAGCAAGACGTTCAACAGTGTTATAGCACGTTGTTATAATGAAATATATGGCTACATGAACGAAACGGACAATAGTATATAACAACGTTCAGCAAGACGTTCAACAGTGTTATAGCACGTTGTTATAATGAAATATATGGCTACATGAACGAAGCGGACAATAGTATATAACAACGTTCAGCAAGACGTTCAACAGTGTTATAGCACGTTGTTATAATGAAATATATGGCTACATGAACGAAACGGACAATAGTATATAACAACGTTCAGCAAGACGTTCAACAGTGTTATAGCACGTTGTTATAATGAAATATATGGCTACATGAACGAAACGGACAATAGTATATAACAACGTTCAGCAAGACGTTCAACAGTGTTATAGCACGTTGTTATAATGAAATATATGGCTACATGAACGAAACGGACAATAGTATATAACAACGTTCAGCAAGACGTTCAACAGTGTTATAGCACGTTGTTATAATGAAATATATGGCTACATGAACGAAACGGACAATAGTATATAACAACGTTCAGCAAGACGTTCAACAGTGTTATAGCACGTTGTTATAATGAAATATATGGCTACATGAACGAAGCGGACAAGAGATTAGGACTTTTTTATAAAATCGCTATCAACAATTAAACGTTAAAAAAGTGAATGTTTTTAAATAACATATTTCTAATGATGCTGGTATTTAATTACTATAACACACTAACTTTTAACTCAATACTTGTATTTTAAAATTACTGTACATATCTTCCTAAGTAAAATCGTTGCAAAACCATATAGGCCTACTACTTCTTCTAAATTAACATCTGTGTTAAATTTAATACATGCACGACCTCTTAATCAATGTAATTCATTATATTTAGGTTATTAAATACAATATGTCTTACTTTGTTCTATTTTTGTACCTTAACCTATAAAATTAATCACTGAATTCTATCATTGTAGCCTAACATATTGAAATATTTACAAATGAAGCATACTAAAACTGGATTTTCTAATGCATACTTACATTAGGATTAATAAATAAATAAATGGTTAATATACTTCATATATTTAAAGAAGAAAAAAAATAGTGAAGTCGGAAAACCGAAGGTTGTTTAATGAAGGCTGTACATGGCAGATACGATGTAAACCCTGACCGACGTTTAAATATAAAATTTTCACCGATGCTTCAAACATATTCTAGCATGGATGCTATTCCAATTTCCCGAGTCCAAGTCTTACCATAACGGCCAATTACCAATGAAAATACACCGAAATAGAAGTTTTAAAAATATGTAATTTGCATATACTTCTTTAAATTAAATTATTTATTTCTAATGCGATTTCGAAATTTCGACTAATTAAATTGCTGTACAAAAGTATTTATCTTCCTGTGTTTTGTTCACAACAAGCAAAATGTTTTACAATTTGCAGTTTTGCGAGTTCCTGTTTTTAATAAATACCTCACAGCTTGGATGTTTAAGCAAGGGTTTTACGTCATTTTAATATAACTTTGTTAGATGCCGGGATATCTGTTGAAAGCAGCTCTACAAAATATCCAGGCAAGTAAATTACGTGCCTGAAGAACATTGAAAATTTGAAATTTAATCTCAACCAGACATAAATATTGTAACACTTCTGTTTGCGTCTTATTAGAGAACTTGATAATGAGCTGTGGAATAGTCATCATAGTAAAACCCAGGTCCGAGATGGTGTAACATGGTACAAGTTGTACGACTAACGTAGTCAGCGTTAAAATGTACATAAAGTAACAGTTCAAATTTGAATTTTCCACGGCTGTCAGGGTTTCGTATATCTTTCATACATTATTACGCCAAGCATTCTGATTGGTTTTGTACAAACAATAAGGACCGGCGTTATTGAAGCTACATATATGGGGTACATACACGTTCGTCAGAACACCAGGGAACTCTAACGCCTCATACTTCCCATTTTAAGACTTTACAATAAAATAAAACCGACTTAAACCCGATAAAAGGTTTGTAAACAAAATTCATGGAACAGAATAAATTGTTCCCGAGAGAGTGTAGCACATTGGAGGCATATGTGACAAATAGTTAATTATGTGTTAAAACAGTTGATTGCTAAAATTTTTTGTAAAAAGTAATATTTAAATTATTATTGTTCCAAAACTTAAATAATTAATGGCCGAATCAGTTTTGAAAGTATAATCGTTAAGAACATCCAGGTCAGTTTTAATGTAAATGTTATTAAATAAAAGACTCTGCTTTTAGTAAACATTAAATACTGTAGCCTAATTTAGACATGTAGTGTAAAATCAGGTTATAGTATGTTTCATTTGTAAATACTTCAGTAAGGTACAGCGTTAGAATTCAGTCATTAATTTTAAAGATAGTACAAAGTAAGGCCTATTGTATTAAATATACAATACAGCCCAAATATAATGAATGACATTACTTTATTAATAGATTATACAACTATTATATATAACTATAACGTCTATTTTACCAGAAGTTCATATTGGCAATAAATAGTAGGCCTGAGTGTTTTTGTAATGATTTTGCTTAGGAAGTTATGTACAGTAACTTAAATTACAAGTATTGAATTAAAAATTAGTATATTTTATTAATTAAAATTGATGTTATTTGAAATTTTGTTTACAGAATTCATGTTTTTTTACGTTCATTTACGGATAGCGATTTCATAAAAAAAACTTCATACCTCTTTTTCATTTTCGTTTATATACCCAACACGTTATGATTACCACATATCTCATAACTCATATATATTTCAACAATATTCCATAGTTTATAAAGAGGTGCTATAAGACTGTTCAACGTCTTGCTGTAGATTGTTGTATATTATTCATTTCGCTTTCCTATTAAACGAGAAAGTTTGCACAGGCCCACTAGTTAACTTTAAAACTCTAATTTTTACAAACGTTTACACTGATTATACATTGAAACTTGATATTTAAAAACTGTGAGATGATTGCATTATGTGATTAAAATTTGTGCTTTTTATAAATTCTATTCCATCAAAGAGAAAAATGTATGCCGATTTTATTTTGAAATAAAAATATAGTCTGAAAGTATTTTATTTAATACAAACGTACTGCAATTGGGTAACAAAATAAAACAAATTTATAATTGTGTTTATCAGTAAAGTTTTTTAATTTAAAGACTAATGTCTAGGTTACTGTAATCTGTAGGCCTCTAGCTATTCAATATGTATGCTACGTCAGGGGTTTCCAAGTTTGGCTACTAATATGAATATATACGTCATGTACAATTTGTAATGCAAATAACACTAAAGCTAAACGCTCCTGTAATGACCTTGAGAACAGCTTGATTTAGTGTTATGCTGGAGAGGGAATAACATGAATGTAATACAGGATCATCGTAATATAATTCACTGTAGTGAGGTAGGCTTGTACTGTGAATGAAAACTAAAGTACTTGTAACTGACGAATCTATGAATATGGTTAGCAGTTTTTAATATATTTTTTAAAAGACGATGTTAACTAATAACAATGTCTTTATTTAATATTGGTTTATTTAATATATCGTTAATTTTATATAATATTATTATTTAATATATTATAGTATTTAATATATTTAATATTGGTCTTTTATTTAATATCATTTACATAATAGAACTGGCCTACATTGTCTTACAAATTCTACTTTTAAGAATAAATAACTTTCTACTACAGCACGTTCACGCATTGATGAACTTTTAACTCATAATATGCACTGTGTATCCACCGGAACTGTTTAACAAATGTTTTTAAAAATTCGAATACAAAATATTATCCACCCACTTTCTACTACAGCACGTTCATGCATTGATGAACTTTTAACTCATAATATGCACTGTGTATCCACCGGAACTGTTTAACAAATGTTTTTAAAAATTCGAATACAAAATATTATCCACCCACTTTCTACTACAGCACGTTCATGCATTGATGAACTTTTAACTCATAATATGCACTGTGTACCCAACGGAACTGTTTAACAAATGTTTTTAAAAATTCGAATACAAAATATTATCCACCCACTTTCTACTACAGCACGTTCATGCATTGATGAACTTTTAACTCATAATATGCACTGTGTATCCACCGGAACTGTTTAACAAATGTTTTTAAAAATTCGAATACAAAATATATATCCACCCACTTTCAGCATTTCAAACGAAGCAATAATTACTTCTGTTGTCCTTTAATATCCGAAGTCCGTTAAACCGGGGTTCGTTAAACCGAGGGTTTACTGTAGTTTAATAACTGGCAGTGACATCACGGACGGTGTTGATCAATATTTACTTAAACTCAGACAAGGAACTGATATTGCTAGCCTTGAGGTATAATATTGTGCTGAGGGATGAGATTGTCTATAATATTACTTCTTGCGGTTCTTTGTTCAAATTTATTACAGCCGTCGCTCGTTCAATTTAAGTAAATATTGAAAAAATACAGTGAGATGTAATAATAGTTTTATCTGTATTCAGTAAGCGTTTCAGTATATTTTAACTGTTACACGATTTATAACAGCAAGTATTGAATCGGAATTAGAATTTATTCAATGATTTCTCTACAAATATCCCGCTAACAATGGAAAAGCGAAAAATCTGGGTAATTGTGGTAACATCATTAGTGTGAATGTTTTATTTTTAGAGAATATACGTTTTTCTGAATATTATGGCGAGAAGAGTGAATAGAAAAGAAGTCTGCGGAACAGAAGAATGTAACGAACGAACGAGCAAATGCATTTTGTTTCTCTACTTTTTTGTACTTTCTCTCTGCTCCTGTATCTTTCTTTTTCATCCTCCTTTTCGATAACAGTAAACGAGTATTATATGAAAACGTTGTGTTGCTTTGGTTTCGGTATTTTTCCTTAGTTGAATAACACGTGCACATTGTAACCGTTTATAATAAATTCGACAATAATATAAATATAGGACTATAATAACTTTTGTTAATATTGCTAGTTTTTAACAACATAACAGTAGTGATTCGATGTCCATTGATCCTGATAAAGCTACGACTCATAATCGTGAATCCGAAATGAATCCAGCTATATTTTAAACCTAAGCATTCAATGTCTGCATGTTCAAAAAATAATGTGATACAATGGAATGTTAATGGGGTAAGAAGCCATATTGAAGATCTGAAGGTTCTTGTACGAGATATGTCGCCTTTAATAATATGCCTCCAGGAGACTCACTTGCGTGAATCTCACATTTTCAGTTTCAGGGGTTATTCTGTTTTCAAGGCAGATTTCATCGCTGAGGAAAGAGCCAGAGGTGGTGTAGCCATTCTGGTTCACAACTCAGTCGAGTCGGTTCTTGTGAATATAGTAACTCCTTTACAATCTGTTGCCGTTCAAATAACCGTACCATTCAAACTTACAATCTGCAGCCTATACTTACCTCCAAGTTACAATTTCCAAAACCATGAAGTACGTAACTTAATATGCCAATTG
Source organism: Callitettix versicolor (assembly GCA_022606455.1). Lineage (NCBI taxonomy): Eukaryota > Metazoa > Arthropoda > Insecta > Hemiptera > Cercopidae > Callitettix > Callitettix versicolor. Next base: position 2,547,640 of record CM040187.1, read on the forward strand.
CCATCGCCGATATTATTATTAGGCAATTTTTACGCTCATAATACTGCATGGGGTTCATCAACCTGTAACTCTAGAGGAATACGCATTGAGAGGATAAGGTCCGAATTGAATTTATGTCTTCTTAATAACGGTTCCCATACGCATTTAGCGGCATCTACTGGTAATTGGACCGTTGTTGACTTGTCATTCTGCAGTCCAATTCTGACAACGAAGTTTGAATGGTCGGTATTACCAGATCTTTACGGCAGTGATCATACTCCCGTTAATATTTCATTTCGTAATTTCCCTCGTCGGGATCAGCGCCTGCCGCGTTGGATTCTGAAAAATGCAAATTGGGAGGAATTTATGAAGAAATTTGTACCACCAGACATTGAATATAATGACTGTATAAACACTATAGTGTCAAAATTTACTCAAAACATCTTACGAGCAGCAGAGAAAACTGTTCCAAAAACTTCAGTACGCCCTTCACGTCCACCTGTCCCTTGGTGGAACGAGGAGTGTAGGAAGGCGTTACGTCTACGTAGAAAAGCTCTGAGGAAATTCAACAGAAACCCGACATGTGAAAACCTTGAGCAATATAAAATTCTTCGTGCAAAAGCTCGTAGAATATTCAGGCAAAGCAGAAAGGATTCTTGGATCCAATACATCGGAACAATATGTAGAACAACACCTACATCTGTTGTGTGGAAGAAATTGCGTTCCATTTGTGGTCCTCCTCCATCTGTAGGACTGATGGGACTTCAACAGGCGAACGGATTATTGGTTTCTGACGGTTCTGACATTGTAAACCTTTTAGGGTCATCCTTTGCAAGTTTTTCCTCTTCTGCAGCCTATAACACCGCCTTTTGTAAATACAAAAGCGCATCAGAAAAATTGTCTTTCACTGTCGGTACTTCTGATGATTCTCCTCTGAACAGTCTGTTTACTCTACGTGAGCTAGAATCTGCACTGCTATCCACCAAGGATAACCTGCTCCAGGTCCTGATAACCTTGTTTACTCCATGATTAAAAATCTTCCACCGTCAGGTAAGCTATTTCTACTCGAAATATACAATCGTATGTACGAGGAGCGTACTTTCCCTGGCGATTGGTTGGAAGCTACAGTAATTCCCATTCTTAAACCAGGCAAAGAGAAAACTGATCCAAGTAGCTATCGTCCTATTTCTCTCACCAGCGTGCTATACAAGCAGGTAGAAAAAATGGTAAATCGTCGCCTTGTTTGGTATTTAGAAACTAATAAATTACTATCCAAAGAACAGTGCGGTTTCAGACAAGGACGATCTTCGATCGATCAGTTGGTTTTGTTAGAATCTGCAATTCAAAATGCCTTCCTCTTGCGTCAAACACTTGTTGCAGTATTTTTTGACCTAGAGAAGGCATACGACACGGCCTGGAGAAGAGGAATACTGAACATTTTAAAATCATGGGGTATGCAAGGCAGAATTCTAACTTTTATTACAAATTTCCTGTCTAATAGGTACTTTAGGATACGTCTTGGAGTTACAGTTTCAGATCGATTCCACTTAGAGAATGGTGTTCCACAGGGGAGTGTACTTAGTGTTACCTTGTTTGCAATCACAATCAATGGAATTACCGCTAATGTGCAGTCCCCTGTCCGATGTTCGTTCTTCGTGGACGATTTTGCTATTTATGTAAGCACCAGAAATATGGCAACAGCTGAAAGAACTCTTCAGCTGTTAATAAATAGGTTGCAGACATGGACGAGATCTACTGGCTTTAAATTCTCTGCTGCTAAGACTCAGTACATTGCCTTCAGTCGCCGTCGGCAGATCCAAGCTCCTTCGTTATATCTTGATGGTATACAGTTCCGGACTTTTCCATCCGTTTGGGTCTTCTAATATTTGACGAAAGGCTCTCCTGGAGCCCTCACGTGCGTAATTTAAAGTTACGATGTAACAAAATTCTCGATATGTTGAGGGTTCTTAGTAGTTCTCGATGGGGCGCTGATAGGACCAGTATGTTGATGTTTTATCGTGCTGTAATTCATTCGCGAATTGATTACGGTAGCATTGTATATTCATCTGCTAGACCATCGATTTTAAAGAAACTAGATCCCGTCCATAACTCTGCAATCCGTCTTGTTTCTGGTGCTTTTCGTTCAAGTCCCGTCGTGAGTGTTCTCGCCGATGCAGGCGAACCATCACTCTCTCGTCGGAGACAGCAGTTACAATTAAGTTACGTAAGTAATATATTATGTAAACCATGGCATCCTGCTCATAATACCGTTTTCCATAATAAATTTCACCAACATTATGAATCCCGACCGCACGCTACAGCCCCTGTTGGCATTAGAACAACCCGTGTTTTTGAAGACTTGCGTATTGAACTACCCCCAATGTTTGAAAGGTCCTTTTGTCTTGTTCCTCCATGGATAATCAATATGCCGACCTTTGATTTCTCCTTGTGTACATACCTGAAAGACAACACTCCTAACATTGTGTATCAACGTGAGTTTTTTCGACTGATTAATTCATATCCATCTGCTAAATTTATTTTCACAGATGGTTCTAAGATGAATAATAATGTTGGGTGTGCATTTTATTCACTAGACGAAACATATAAGTATGGATTACCCTCAATTTGTAGTGTCTTTACAGCCGAACTCTTTGCCATCTTAAAGGCTCTGAACACTATTGAATTCGATAGTTTGCATTACGTAGTTTGTTCTGATTCAGAAAGTGCCCTCCAAGCAATCCAGGATATGTATTCGGTAAACCCTCTGGTTCAAGAAATTCTGTGCTCTGTCCATAGACTTGAACTACGAGGTGCAAGAGTATCATTTATCTGGATTCCTGGTCACTGTGGAATATTTGGAAACACTGAAGCGGATAATGCGGCAAAGGAAGCAACTTTTCTGCCGCCATGTACTCCACATGTAATCTTGTCTGACTTTCTTTGTCACGTAAAACATTTAATTCTTCTACAGTAGGAAAATGAATGGGCAGCTACAAGCAGTAACAAATTGAGGGTAATTAAAAATACTGTTCGTCCTTGGGGGTCGTCAATACGTGCAAGTCGTAGAGAAGAGGTGGTGATCACTCGCCTTCGCATTGGTCACTCCATGTTAACGCATGGATTTCTGATGGAACGCGGGGACCCACCTAAATGCGAGTTCTGTAGGGAAACCATCACAATAAAACATATATTGCTCGATTGTGATGGTTTCCAAAATGTGCGTGTTATGTGTGGTCTGAGCAACTGTTTGCAGACGATGTTGGGAGATAATGCCTCGGCCGTTGACCGGGTTCTAGACTTCCTTCATCGTCTGAATGTTTTAAATAAAGTTTAATTTATATATTTGTTATTTCTTGTGTTATTTTATTTATTTATTTTATCTAAAAAACTTTATTTCTGTTATGTTTATGTATACTTTTACGAATTGTTATTAAATGTTATTCATTATTAATTGTTATTTAGTTCTTAAGTATTTATTATTGATATAGTTATACCTGTTATTTAAATTTTGTTTAATTTATTTTTACTATTATAGTTTGTTGTAGTTTTATATATATATAAGTAAATTTTGTTAATTCCATTTTTTTATACCTTCTTTTTGCATGACGGCGATGATGATAACCTTAACGGTTTTTCGCCGGAAAAAAAAATTAACAACATAACTTCAAACTTATTATAGTCTACCAGCTGTTCAATGAAATCAGCTGATCGTTACGAATTAGTATAAAACAACTAATCTTTTACTATAACTACAGTAAACAATATCTAAGCTAGGTCCCCGCAGAGGGGTGCAGACTAGCTGCACCTATTGAGAGAGTTTAGACGTCCCTCGCGGTACCCGAGTCTAACACACACACTTACACTTGCAACACTACACTTACGACTTTAACACTTTACATTCACACTTACATTTGCGGAGGCGATAATAGCCTTAATGTGCTTTTCGCCTTAAAATAAAAAAAAATCTACCTTCGCTTCTGTCGGTAACTTTCGGAGTTCCTCACATGTACTTTTGTTTAAAAAACAGACTTAAGAACCTTATGAACACGGTTCTCTCTCTCTCTCTCTCTCTCTCTCTCTCTCTCTCTGTGTGTGTGTGTGTGTGTGTGTGTGTGTGTGTGTTCAGAATCTAATTGTGTGTGTGTTGTGTGTGTGTGTGTGTGTTCAGAATCTAATTAACACAGTTGTGCGTGAAAAACCTAACACTGTTTTATATGTGTACTAGCTGTTACCCATTGCGGCTTTGCCTGCAATTATAATGTAAGCAATAAAATTTAAAGTCAATTTTCAAAATCAGAATAGGTCATTTCATTTTAATATATTGCTATATACAATATTATATGATTTATGGTTTTCGGCAACGACATATCAATTTTTGCTACTCGATACGCTAAAACAGGGTCATGTCATATTTTAATAAAATACAGTATTATTAAAAAGTCATTATTATACAAATAAACTGGAATAGTATTGTGTTTATCTCAGATACCTAAAACGTGTTCACACCAAATGTAATCTCATTTGGTCCAGTAGTTAAAGTGTATTTGAATAACAAACAAATAAACAAAAACAAACTTTCAGAAATATAATATGATTAGCTGTTACCCGTCACGGCTTTGCCCGCAATCATAATATACATTAAAGATCATGCATTACCGTGTTAGGACCAACAACCGTATTAGTTAAGTTTTGCAGTAACCTTTAAAAAAAATTAAGGTTTTTTTCCTGCATCACCGTTTAACCCAACAACCGTGTCAGTTAGGTTATGTAGTACTCTTTTGAAAAAAATAAATAAAGGTTTTTTTAATGCTTCACCGTGTTAGGCCTAACAACCATATTAGTTTGCTAATGGAGTATTCTGTAAAAAAATATAAAGATTTTTCACGCATCACTATGTTAGGCATGACAACCTTGTCAGTTAAGGTTTGGAAACTCTTTAAAAAAATAAAGGTTTTTTTCACACATCACCGTGTTAGGCCTAATAACAGTGTCAGTTAATATACTTAGTATTCTTTTAAAAATTTTAAAGGTTTTTTCACATATCACCGTAATAGGTCTAACAACCGTGTCAGGATATGCAGTATTCTTTAAAAAAATATAAAGGTTTTTTTACGCATCACCGTGTTTGGCCTAACAACCGTGACAGGATATGTAGCCAAATAATCTTTAAAAAAATATAAAGGTTTTTTCACGCATCACCGTGTTAGGCCTAATAACCGTGTCACTTAGGTTGCACTATTCTTTTAAAAAATGGGTTTCCTATCACCCAAACCCGTGTTAGACGTATTTTTATTGTTTTACTGATCTGTAGATCAGTAAAACAATAAAAATACGTCTAAAATCAGTACAACACGGTACCGATTTTCGCCGGTAGCAATTTTGAGGTTATGTTGGTCCCTTTATTTTCGAATTTTATCGTACTTCTTCTGCTTTCATATTTTGGATTTTTGCTTTTGGGCACATAATAAAGCATTTTAGTAAGAAAAATATCGAAAACTCCAATAGATGCTGCACTGCATATTTACCATTTTTTCATATAATGTATTTACACAAATATATATACTACCTTACAATTAAATTATCCTAATAAAATTGTATATAATATAAATATTCTGCACTCTGGTTTAAAAACATTGAATAGTCTTAAATGAAAAATACCAGATTGTGATTATTAGATGAAAATGTAACATTAAAAACAATAATTTTGCAATAAATAAAACATAGATTAAGATTTGTAAAATGGAATTAGATCTATGTCCATCTCAGGTGCCTAAATCTCATGTTCAGTAAACAGTAATTAAACCTAACTATAGTTAACAGATGTTAAAAAACTAAAAACTGATAATTATTTTGGGCTGGGTAAGTAGTATAATGACGTTTTGTAAAACGGGAATAGGCCTATATGTATCTCTGATACTTAAACCATATACGTACCAAATTTCATCTCAATTGGTCTAGTGGTTAAAGCGTGATTGAATAACAAACAAACAAACAAACAAACAAACAAATAAACAAACAAACAAACAAACAAACACACAAACTTTCAGAAATATAATATGAATTAGATAGATTAGATTAGATAGATTAGATTAGATAGATTAGATTAGATAGATTAGATTAGATAGATTAGATTAGATAGATTAGATTGTACATTTTTTATTTACGCTTAGTATATGCACTACAAAAAACATGATATCCGGTTGCGCTTGTGCTGCTTGTGGTGGCAAAGTCACTAACTGCACTGCGTTAAATATTTATTTAGTTGAGTGATGCAACAACAGGAATAAGAAATAAGAGGGAATATTTCATTGTAAATAGTTAATTGTTGGTTAAAATATTTGTGTAAGATATTAAAAAAAATACTGAAATTGTTATTAGAGTGTAATAAGCAGTGACTATATACATGCTAAAGTATAGTTTATGTAATATTTGTACTATTCAGTGATAAATCTTAAGTTTTATCTGAAATAAATCTAACATTTCACGCAAAGAAAGCAATTTTTCGAAATCGGTATATTATTTCATATAATTAGCAATTTTCAAAAAAATCGCTACGTTTGCAATTTTTAAGTCAACACAAACATTTTTTTCACCATAATACGAGGGTTGATCAAATATAAACGAGACTGATTTTTTAAAAAAATTATTGCTTACTTACAAATTATTCTTGATACAACTTATTTTTCTACATAGTCTCCCGCACGACTAACACATTTTTCCCACCGGATTGGAAGTTTTTTAATTCCATCTTCGTAAAAAGTTCTCGGGCGTTCATTGAGCCATTGGAGCACGAAGATCTCCACTGCAGAATCGTCTTCGAAACGCTGGCTTCCAAGAGCCTCTTTTAGTGGCCCAAACAGGTGATAGTCGCAGGGTGATAAGTCTGGACTGTATGGGGGATGTTCCATTGGTTCCCAGCCAATTTGATCGAGTTTAAGCCTCGTAGCGTTCGCCGAATGTGGTTGGGCATTATCGTGAAGAAGAATGACGTTTCTCGCCGGTTTAGATTTCCTTTTCCTACGAAAAGACTGTTTTGCGGCCTCTAAAACATCGCAATAATATTGTGCATTTATTGTGCGTCATTGATGGAGGAAATCGACGTGAAAGGCGTCTTGATTGTCGAAAAATACAGTGGCCATTACCTTCCCGGCCGACGATCGTGATTTGGCCTTCAGGTTTTCTACTGCTTCCCGTCCTTCGGCGAATTCCTTGTGCCAAGCAAAAACGCGAGCTCTTGACAGGGTCCTGTCCCCGTATTGAGCCGTCAATCTACGAAAGATTTCAGTCGGATTGACCCCTCCTTGGCCAAAAACTTAATAATAATTCTCTGCTCCACGGAAACGTGCACTTCACTCTCACTCATTGTATAGTTTTATACTGAAGGGTCCGAACGGAAATGTTGCCCGTCTACGCCCGTCCCAAACCTCCCAGGCTACCTGAAACCCCATCCTTTAGAGTTCAATGTCCAACGGAAAAGTTTTTAGAAAGTCAGTCTCGTTTATATTTGATCAACCCTCGTATTTAGAATAACGTATATTAAAACAAATTGTCTCGGATAACTCTGGTCACACTATTCTCCACAATTAACTAACATTTAATTAAATCTCTCTTTTTAACATCTGTCTCACGTGATCATTGTTTGAGAGATATTTTGGGAATCAGCTTTACCAGAGCGACATTTTCATTTCTTGTTGAGGTCTCTGTTCGCACAAAACGCTTCAAACTTGTCACGTATTTTTGCAATTATTCTTCTGGTAAATGATTGAGTTCCAAATTCCACTTGTCAAGGTGTTTGAACCTTTTGAACATTTTCAGTCTTCCAGTAGGACTATAAAATTCACTTATGTTGGTTAAAGGACAACTTCAATCATGTTTTTTATAGATTAAATAACGACAGGTTAAATTATGTTCATTACAGATTATTACAGACTATTTTCAAGGATGAGGTTTATTATTAAAAAACAAATTCATGTTTCAAAACAGCTGTGTATGTTTGTACCAAAATCTGTTTCTTTTTTAAAAAGCATTATCAGATATGTAAAATCAATAATTCAAATCAGTGTACCAAATTTGAAATAAAAGAAAATTTATTTTATTTTACCAGGACTTCAATGGTAAAAAGTCCTGACGGCAGTTGGGGTTTTAATTTTGTTTCAATGTTTGCTACACTGAATGCGAGTTTAAGCGACATTCAATTTGATTTGAATGTTTAAAATGCTAAAAATATGCAAATTATTATAAGAGCATTGAAAAAAAGTACAAAATTAAAAAAAAACAATTCTTAATATTCAGCTTCCGTCACATCAGCGATACGACGATTACAGGAATTAGCAGACTTGCTTTTAGACTTTTAGTTACATCTGATTGTACAATAGTTTATGACAGCTTTAAAATATATTTGGTGACAGCAACTTCAGAAAACAATGCTCTTATTAGGCCCACAATGTATAAAGTAATTGTTGTTAGTTTATACATTGAATTAATTATTTCAAAAATCTTACTTAATTTAGAAAATTTGTAAAATAAAGTTAAAAGTTAAAAAACTAAAATCCAAGTACGAAGTTTATAAACCAAAAATAAGCAAATAATAATTTTCCAACCGTATATTACTCACTGATTAGTATAATATTCAGTCATGACTTTTTATTGCTTTGTTTTCGTCTGTGATACCGGTAGATAGAATAGGCCTGCAGACCTAATTATGTCCTACAAGTAAGCTAGCAGTTCAAAGAACAATAGACTTCGTATTATATTCTTAATTAATATACAGAACACTCCAACGTTTCCGTCAATTTAACCGCTAACCGTAATAATTACGAACAATTTTATTGGACCAACTTTATTGGAGATTTTATACTTTTCCTCCTTGAATCGGTAAAAATTAAAATACGTTTTGGCATTCAATCAGTATTACAGGAAATAACCAGCAACGTTGAATCAGAGACCGCCATCTTGAAACAGATGAAAACGTGGAAAATCTCACAATATATCATTTGGAGTTTATACAAGTTACCTTCGCATCAAATTTCAAAACAATAGGTCAATGTTTTGGCTAAAAATGCGTACACTAGTTATTGTAAATCAGAGGCTGTCTTCTTGAAACGGAAGTGAATAAAACAAATCTTACATGTACGACCGTTGAGTTTTATACAAAGTATCTCTGTAACAAATTTCAAAACAATCGGTCAATGCGTTTGGCCAAAACTGTGTAACAACAAACACATAAACCACATGCCGAACGGTCGAGGTGTAAACACACACACACACACACACACACACACACACACACACACACACACACACACACACACACACACACACACACACACACACACACACACACACACACACACACACACACACACACACACACACACACACACACACACACACACACACACACACACACACACACACACACACACACACACACACACACACACACACACACACACACACACACACACACACACACGCACACACACACACACACACACACACACACACACACACACACACACACACACACACACACACACACACACACACACACACACACACACACACACACACACACACACACACACACACACACACACACACACACACACACACACACACACACACACACACACACACACACACACACACACACACACACACACACACACACACACACACACACACACACACACACACACACACACACACACACACACACACACACACACACACACACACACACACACACACACACACACACACACACACACACACACACACACACACACACACACACACACACACACACACACACACACACACACACACACACACACACACACACACACACACACACACACACACACACACACACACACACACACACACACACACACACACACACACACACACACACACACACACACACACACACACACACACACACACACACACACACACACACACACACACACGCGCGCATATGACCATGAATAGAACAGTATCTAAAGCAATATAACACAATCCTACATTACATAGGGCACAGGAAACATGTTTTTATTCAAAACTGTTATATAACTTAGAAGACGTACCTAACCTACCTACCTACCTAGTTTAATAATTATCATACGTACCTGGATCACAGTTGAAAACAAAACAATAAATATTTCATGATTTTATAACAGATCAGTGCTCATGAGGAACCTAATAAACGCATACAAAGTATTAATTCTGTTTTATTGTTTAGCTTTTTTAACAGTGAAAGCACCGCACTAAAAAATTTATAAATAAATAGGCGTGAAATGTTAAAACAAATGATAATATATAAACTAGTAGAAAACATTATTAATTAAACAGTTTGATTAGAAATTTAAAAAAATTGGAAATACAATTTCGTTCTGTAGATTTGATAATATTAAATGGAAATAAATATAAAACATTAATTTCTATAACTTAAACCACGACGAAAAACATTTACTACAATTTAGTAAATTACTTGGTCAGTAGTCCAGCTGTACGCAACACACTGTAGGGGCTCGCTGACTGTACTTGACTTTAGAAGTATGTTGTTAACACGCAATCTGCTGTCTCAGATATTTGTCACTGTTCTTGATTGTGAATTAAAAATATCTGTGACAAAGTTTATATCACCCATCTCTATTACAAAGTCGCCTACCGTCCAAGCAGTGGGTGCGAGAGGAAGGATATCATGCAACAAAACAACGTATGAAGTACACTGCGCGATCTTCGGTTTCCCACTCCCCTAGTTAACAACTCCACAATACCAGTTAACGTTTTGGACAAATTAAGTTTTATATGACATAACCTTCCATTTGCTCCTCCTTACTCGGGTAGTAGAAACAGTAATAAAATGTAATAAACAACAAAATTTAAATGGAGTAAGAAATTTATTACAAAATTGTAAAATTTACTTCGCTGTTGTTATCGGTTTGGTAAAAAAAAAACACGCGAAGATAATCCGCTAATTCGTCAGAGGTGGTGAATTTACATAATTTTAATTTGTGCTTCGTTAATCCCCGTCCCTCTATGTGAGGTGTTAAACTGGTCTTTCACTGTTCTCATGAATTATAGAACACCATTTATTCTTTACTACACCCAACAGGTTCTTCCATTAAAAATAACGTATGACATGTAAAAATGATATTACAAGAAAACGAATCCGTCAGTAATCACAATTTTTTACAATGTACTCTCAAACTGCGTTTTACTTTTCAAATTTGTTTCATTAACTTATGAATCTTAAATATTCTCTTTAAGGGATCTTTAGATATTTTATATACAAATGGTCAGGGTTAACTTTGTATACTCAGGTTTAATAACAGTTCATAATTGACAGGGTAATTATTGGATGAAAAACCAATAAAAAAATATCATAAATATGAATTTTAACGAACCTTTAATCTGAATCATTAGTTTTTTAAAGCTTACATTACAACATATAAGAACGTTTGTGCAATGCTTGAGCACAATTTATTTTGTCCTTAATGCTACATCTTGATGGAGATGAAAATCTTTGGCACGGAAAAACTGTTGGCAGAGGCAACCTGTCCATCAGGGTGAATAAGATCAGGGTGAATCTTCCATATGGTGGAAGAGAAAAGGTTTTGTAAATCCTACGAAGCAAAACGTCATGTCCTAGTACTGAGACTGAGGTCTGCGAATGGGCCCTGAGTCACAGTTATCAAGCGAATTTAAGTTTTGGAGGTGGAACCCTTGGCCTCGTTGGAACAAAATGTACCTAACATTCAAAATAATGTGAAGAGTGACGATACAATGACTGCTTGAAAAATAAATACATAAATATGTCTTCTGAAAACTAAAAATTTACATGCGCTCTGAATAAAAAATCTCAGGGTCACGATAATTCAGCTCAATCAAGATGGAGTTGATAACCACATGAAGATCAACTATCAACAAATGCAGCTCTTAGCGCACTCTCATCTGTTGATCCACCTTTCAGTGAATGTAAGCGTTTGTTTACCGCTCGGTACATTCAACTTGAATGCTGAATTTTATTTCTGAGTGAATTGCTACTGAAACATGATCTATCGGAGAAGTCATCATGGTAAGACCCAAGTGCCTAAAGAGGTAAAAACCGATTATCTCCTGGATGAAAACGAATCCTTCGACCAAACCCCAATGAAGTAGAAGTGTTTAATGAATTGAAGAAAATATAACGGCATTGAAAATAAATTACGAAGAGCTCAGAAAGACTTGAAAGGTAATACCTTTGAACCAATACAAATATATTATCAACCATCAGCCTAAACACTACACTGAAGGGAAACCGAATGGCTTCTTAAAATCAATAAGAAAACTTATAGAGACTGAAAAGTTTCTATGTACAACACATTACGTTAAAAAACACCTACAAATATTTAAGCAAAAAAAGTATAAACCTCCTACAGTGGAATAGAACATTTCAATGTATTTAAAGACACGTTATTGAACTCAATGAGGAACGAAATCCAGTTTAAAATGCTTGCAAACTGTAAAATAAAAATTAACACAAAGGAGAATGCTGTTGATTGTAGATGTATAATTAAAATTCTTACGGGACTGAGATCACAAGAGTGAAACAGTTTGAATAATTTTGAATACCACGCATACTAGTGAGGCAATCAGAACAGGACAAATTTGTAGTTAGAGGCCTGCACCGTTATCTCAAGACGATTATATTATATTATAACTAAATTTCCTCTTCCATTGTTATTTCTTAATTTGACTCAAAAATTCTATAATAAGAAGGTTTATATAATAAAGCATATGTTCATTACTGTACAATTAAAATAGAACCACTACATACGATCGAGACACCGCAGTGTAAAAAATTCCAAAGTTTTGAAAAACTCAAAACTATTTCCACTGGCAAACAATGTGTGTAAAGTGCGAAGGTCATTTTCTAGTATCATGCAAAAATTAATAAATACAAAATTTGAATGTGCCAAATGCAGTTGGAAGCACATAGCTAACTGGTAGGTTTATAAGACTAGAGAAGCAATGTTGCATATAAAAAAAACATATTTACTCAACGAATTCTGAGAACAACTATTGAGGAAAATTATAAAATCAGGTTTGAATTAAATAGGAGAGACGAAACTCGTAATTTACCTTTTGTCTGGAAAACTGAGTGCAATCGTGTAAAGGTCATTGTTAATTTTACTTAACCTAATCAGCCGAGCTAATGTACGATAATAACGGGTCGTTCTACGTCAGCTCAAGGCATCCCACCTTCTACTTGCGTCATAAAAGAAGCAACAAGCACGTAGAAAAAGCTTTATTCATTTCGATTTTAGGCTTGGAGTAAAAACTATCCTGAAGATATTATTTATAATTTTGGTGAAACGTCGGAAAAATGTGTCTACTAGAAATAGTTGTGTTCAATAGATGTACACTGGTTTTCAATGTAATTCATGTATATGTATGTTCGTACACACACCTCCACACACACACACACACACACACACATATATATATATATATATATATATATATATATATATATATATATCATATTGTATGTTCGTGGTGCTCCTAAAGACGTTTTCAAGTCAAAGATAGTTTATGTTAATGTTACGTTTCCTTCTGGGCGAGTCGTGCATGATTATAATACCCTGAAGGTGTAATCCAGTGTCAAGTTTGACGTGATCCCCTCGAGAATGCCCATCTTTGTCACACAAAGGCTTTTGCATAATTATAAGCCTAGGCGTATTTCAGATAAATAATGAGTGAAGTCTTAAGATTATAATATAATAATATTAAACGAGCAATCTTTTTATTTATATATGTCCTTTTTTATTTTACATATAGCATTTCTAGGCTAATTTGTTGTTTATTTTGGTTTCAAAGCAATTTTGTATTAGTAAGTTTAAGTCTATTTGCTGTGAATATATTTTAATTCTAAAACAATTCTATATTAATTGAATAACTGAATGAATTAGGATAGACCTGTGTTTATTTGTTGAGAATTTTGTTATAATTTGATAAAACTTTTATATAGATATGTCTAGGAATATTTGTTTTGTGTTTATTCAAGGTTTAAGACTATTCTAGGCTAATATTTCTAGACTAAATTGTTTTGTATTTGTTCTGTTAAATTTTTAATTAGTGAGCAACGTCCATATGTTGTGTTTTTATTATGATTTATTATTATTATGATTGTAAGCCAGGACTATTTGTTTTGTTTTTATTCTGGTTTCGTTGAAAGGAAAGCAGTGATTTTATTCTTGAATTAGATTAAAAAATAAGCAAATAATTAGAATATTTTGAGAAAAGAAAACAAATGTAAGAGCAATCATTGCGAGTAGAAACAGTCTTTTTTTGAACAATGCATTGCATTTCAAAGACACAGGTCAGTTTGCTGGGTCTCTGAATTGCGAGTAGAAACAGTCTTTTTTTGAACAATGCATTGCATTTCAAAGACACAGGTCAGTTTGCTGGGTCTCTGAATTGCGCCCTCAAGGTTCGAGACTACAGTAAACTTTTCCTTTCCGTTAACGCCTATCCTTCGTCCTCATTGGTCTAACTGGCATAAAATATGGACGTTAACGGGAAAACAGAATGGGCATCAGTTCAATTTTTTACATTGTATATGAGTGTAAATGTAAAGAAGGTGCAATGAAGATACAAATGAGTGTGATCGGACTAGTGAAGCTCAGGCCGGGAAGGGTTAGCGGCCGAAACTACCTAGTGTAATACAAAGCGAACAATTTAACGATGAATTGAAAACTTTACACAAATATTTTCATTACAGTAAAAAACAGTACAATTTTAAAGTAGTCTGCACTTAAATTATTTGATAAATTGCAAAGATCTGTTTTACAAAAACAAAGAGTTCTAAACGCACCAGTCAATGTGTTAACTTTGCAACCATCTTCTACTGAAAATGTTGAGTTAATACTCTCGCTTATGCAGTTATGAATTTCTTCGGTTATTTCTCTTTCTTCCTTCATTTTCAGTGTTAACTTGTAACAGTAAGGTAAATCTGAAGAGCAAACAGTTTTATATACTTTTGAACATTTACCAAAAGTACAAGCATAGTCATAACAGGTAAGACACATTGAAAATTTTACTAAAACTAGTAAGAATAAAATAGTATACAACATTTTTAGATGTAATATTAAAATTTTTTTTGATTAACAGAAGTTATTTTCTAAATGTGTTTGTATTTTCCGTTGCCAATTTAAAATAATGAGATAACAGCTGTTTATCAACGTCAATTAAATTGCTTTGGCCTACATTTAGAACCTAAAAATTAGGGCATACCGGTAGAAAATATATGTGAGGTTATATACTTAAATGCTACAATAAACTAAGCTCCTTTATAAAAAGTGCTTTAATTATATAAATACTTTCAAAAAAATGTATAGGCCTATACTATAAATTTTTATAGAAATTTAAAACATACAACAGCTGTTTCAAAAACTAATTTTTTTTATAATTCAATACATATGTTTTTTAATAATGCAACTCATCGTTGTTATTTAATCTTTAATAAACATAATTTAATCTGTCACTTAATCTGTAAAAACACGATTGAATGTTTAGTTGTCCTACATGATAAACCATTGTAAGTGGTTTTAAAGTCTTACTGGAAAATTGAAAATGTTCAAAAGTTTCAAAACGTTGGAAAATGGAATTTGGAAAACAAACACATAGAAGAGTAAAAATTGCAAAAATTCGTGACAAGTTTAAACAGTGGGAATAATATACGAGGAGCGGTGTGGGCGAAGAGAAACATGATATAATTAAAATGTCTCTGTGGTAATACAGATTCCCAAAATAATCTCAAACAATTCTCTCGTGAAGCTGATGTTAAAAGGGAGAGATTTAATAGAATTTTAGGTAATTGTGGTGAATAGTGTGACCACCGTTATCCAAGAATTTTAGGTAATTGTGGTGAATAGTGTGACCACCGTTATCCAAGAATTTTAGGTAATTGTGGTGAATAGTGTGACCACCGTTATCCAAGAATTTTAGGTAATTGTGGTGAATAGTGTGACCACCGTTATCCAAGAATTTTAGGTAATTGTGGTGTGAATGACCGTTATCCAAGAATTTTAGGTAATTGTGGTGAATAGTGTGACCACCGTTATCCAAGAATTTTAGGTAATTGTGGTGAATAGTGTGACCACCGTTATCCAAGAATTTTAGGTAATTGTGGTGAATAGTGTGACCACCGTTATCCAAGAATTTTAGGTAATTGTGGTGAATAGTGTGACCACCGTTATCCAAGAATTTTTTATTTTTATTTATTTATTTATTTTAATATATGCGTAATTCTGAATATTATGGTACAATATAGTTTGTGTTAACCGAAAATTGTAGCCGCAGCGATTTCCTGAAAACTGCTAGTTGTTTGGATTAACATAGCGATTTGTAAAATTGCTTTCTTTGCGTGAAATGTTAGATTTATGTAAGATAAAAAGTAAAACTTATCACTTAATAGTACAAATATTATATAAACTATACTTTTTTACGTCTGTTAAACATTTTGTGATTTTGTTAAACATTACTTAATTTCACTAAAATTTATAAAACGTTTTTTCCATTTTGTGGAGTATTTATGATTTATATCAGAGGCCATTTTGTTTCACGACTCACCTTGTAAAGACCTTGTTTCATACTTAATAAATTTCCAATGAAAACAAAAACTAAAAAAAAATCGACTCAAAAACCTGACTAAAACGTTTTATTATATGTCCATCAGTAATAATACAAAGTATAAAAGTACATAAAATACGAATATGTTCGAAAAATATCAAAAATAAAATAATCTCAAAATCAGACAGCGCGAAAATAGGTAACGTATTTTTCATTGCAAAACGATTAATTAAATTCGTATTATTATTAATAATGAAATACAATAAAAACGTTTTTTGAAAAAAAGACTGAAAACACTGCTGTGCATGAAAAAACCTAACACGGTTTAATATCAATCATGAATAGGCCCACAAGACATAAACGTGCAAAAAAAAAACAAACTTAAGAATTTAACTAACCCGGTTGTGTGTGAAACCTAACACGAATGTGTGTGATATTAAGCTCTTTGTAAAAAAAGTACTTTAAATTATATATACACAGAGAGTTTTAAAAGAATGTAGGCCTACATACTTTGAATTTTTATAGAAATTTAAAATATTCAACAGCTGTTTAAAAAAATAAATTTGTTGAACATATGTAAAATTAATTTAAAACATGTTTTTTTAATAATGCAACTCATCTTTGTTATGTAATATGTAATAAACAGATAAGCACTTCTAACATCAAATTTAACACCAAAACATACATAACTGAACAGAAGCCTGTAAATTTAGTAGGCCTAACAGTACGGTGTACTGGTATATCTTCAAGAGATAAATTTGGGTAATTTTTCTTTAAGCAACAGTCACACGTAGAGTTTATTTGCAAATGATACAAATCAATATTATTCGTGCTTTAGAGATACTATGTGATCACACATTAGCAAGATGAGCTCCACCGAACTATCATTGTAACATTCTTGACGACACATTCCCTCGGCGAACGATAAGACGAAGAGGAAGTATTTCGTAGTACCAGACTTACACGATCTTCAGACTAAACAATCATGGACAATAGCACTTTTGTTTTTTTAAAATACATTGTATATTGCTCAAAACCATATAAAAACCTTGAAACGATATATTTACTTATTCTAATCGCTTATTATGTACGGAGGTTATAAAAGGAACAAGATGTGACAGCTTCCTCCAGTTCGACTTCAGAGTTGAATCGAGAACCACCTCAAAGATGACAGATTTTGGCGAAAAGTCTGAACAAAATTTCTTCTAGAAACAGTTGTGTCGAATGGATGTACGGCGGCTTTAATGAAGGAAGAGATAGTGATTTAAAAATAAAGTAAATTAATAATGAGTAAATGAAAGATATGGTACAGTTGTAGGAAAAGAAAAGTGATGTGATGCCATACCTTAGTGAGTTCTTCTTGCAGTAGTGGTTTAACAATATTCATCAGTGTGTAGTCAACAAGACAGACTTTTATACACACTTCGAAAGGTTACAGTATGTGTAAAATTGAATCACCCAAAAGTATAATATATTCAATCTACTTGGCTCTCTGACAATCTGAGTAGATGATATTCAATTCTACTTAGTTCTCTGATTATGTGAGACCCAACTCTACTTAGTCACCTGACCAACCTAAGTATGTTACACCCAACTGTACTTAATGCTCTGAATAAATTAATTATCGGTCCCACATTGATTCAATCTAACCTGATACTGAAAGACTAATTCTTTACTTTTAGCATGAATGAATTTTGTGAGAAGCTCATTCCTAAGGATAGTGAACTTTTGCCCCGTGAATTCATTCTGCGTGTATCGACACTGGGCTAAATGCCAGAGTGTCACTGTTTGATTAGGTGTAACACAGCTGACTTTCATCCAATAAGAATTAAGAAAAATGAGCGCTACTATGAAGAAAACACTTTTCCCTTCAGTAGAAGTGAAAACTTCTGGGCACTATATTCTCTTTTCTATGCGAAAGGTTACCCAATCTTTCTAAGTAGAAATTTAACTTTGACCTCAGTTGTCAGAATCAGCATGTATGCGCAGACTTATAACTGCTACTGGCTCTTCTAAGTTATCTAATGTGACGAGGTTGGATTGCGTATTTTGCATATTGATTAAAAAAGTATTTCAGAATTTTTTGTCAAATTTTTTATCAGTAGATGTGTGAGAGTAGTATGAGTCTGAGGTCCTGTGAGATCGTCAAGCTTCCCTAGACTATAAAAAAGAGCTTATAATTACACTGGCAAGATTAGTTTACTACCATATTACGTTGTCCATTGACGAAACCTAAAATACACTATATAATTTATAAAGATGTTTTACAAACACAAAGAATCTTTAAGTCACAAAAATGTTGCATTAAAACTAGCAGGGATAATTCTTTTTACCTCAAAACATGTTCTGAACTCTGAGCACTAATTTTACGTCTTTGTTCTCATTATAGCAGCAAAGACAAAGTATATTTTATTGTTGAAAAAAAATCATCAAACATTTTGTAACACATCCTTAATATATGTCACGTACAATAAGATTCATGTGCGTAAAAATGCCCTTTTCTAAAATAGTGTACACGAAAAAGCTTTTAGAATGTAATGTGCCTGTACAATAGGTGAACTACTTCCCATTTTTAGCAGGGCGGCAATGAAAAAAAAATACAGCAAATGAATAAAGTTTAAGAATGAATTATAAAATAGTAAAATATTTTACATTAGAGTAAAATAAAAAATCAATAGTAAATTATCTTACACAGAGTATGTTCATATTATTATTGTACATATTAATTAAGGTTTGGCTTAACACCACACAAAGGAAATGAAACCTTCTTTGACGTTGAAATGATTATTGTTATTGTGAATATTGTTATTATTATTGTTATTGTTTGTTTCCTCTCTCTCTCAGCTATATTTGGCTTTTGTTCTGAAAACACCCGGATAAGCATTTCACTTCCGAGCACGACGGCATTGAATATAAACGCACTAGAATGATAACACTTATGAGAGGTGAGCCTTCGTTACTGGTGGCATCTTGCGGCAGAATGTTCAACTACAGTTAAAAAGATAATAACACTGCCTATTTTCTCAAACGTCTCCCTCTCTGTCTTTGCAGCTTGCAGCGATCGTAGCGGCAGACAGTCCAATTACATGCACTTTATCTTCTGATATCGAGCACGTTTTTTACAATGGTATCTACACTTCTAGTTCGTTCATATTCAATGGTAACTGATGTAACTTATTCATCACTCACAACTAAAACTATGTACTATGAAGTTTGCAAAGCAACACTTTTGTTAGAAACGATTATGAGATAAAATTACGAACAAAATTATTTTAACTAAATGAGTTAATTACTTACACTACATAATAACTAGCTTGTAATGTTTAATAGACTCATAAAAAGATTAATAATTGCGGCACACGGCTGTCTCGCCGGCGTGATAGAAGCGAATTTCCCAAAAGCATTTTTCTTATCCTTTTTGAAATTCTGATTTACCGTCATAATCATCATTGAAATCTGCATATACTAGCGTTGTACACATTCAAATTACATTGAAAATACGAAAACGAACCCTGACCGCCGACAAAATTTTTCTAATTTCAACTGATTTTCAAAATTCGAAATTCTGATTTATGCAGTTTTTTAATACTGATTACGATGGCGAAATAGAATTTTTAAAAACAATTACTATAAAAGGTTACGGATTTTACTGGTTAACGAACGTGGCCAAGCTGTTATATTCGATTTTTGTGCTGTGAATGACATTGAACCTGCTAACACACACACACACACACACACACACACACACACATATATATATATATATATATATATATATATATATATATATATATAATCGTCAAAACGTCGAAAGTCAAACAGGCGATTTTTCAGGGTTTCGATTCTATGACGGTTATTCCAATAGATTTTTTCCAATGTAAACTCGCAAATAAAAATAAAAATAGCTTATGCAACCTTCTCGCTGACATGTTTAAATCATAAAAAAAAAAAACTGTTGATTAACAACGTAAACCAATTTGTTTATTTGCTCAATATACGAGGTTGTATAAAGATCTCTTTTGGGTTATTTCGATTTTCACTTTCTTACTTAAAATAAATTCGTGCGTCTCCTGAAAAAAAGTAGCGTCTATAAAGTAACTGTTATTTGTCTTTGACTGATGTAAAACCTTTGTCAAATAATCGTCTTTATTGTGTACTCGAGTGGAGTGCAGTTACTAAGCAAATGTTTAGGAACAGCTTTGTGTGTATTATTCCTTAAAGCCTTACGTGTTCTAATTACCTAATTGACATTTATGGACTTTGAGCTGTACAATCTGAGATTCTTTCAACTGTTCTTTCGTTAGAACAAATGATCATATGTTTCAGATATACTTTTAAAATATTGATTACCTTTAAATTATTTATCACATTTTGTTCGGAGTTTCGAATACAATATATAATATCGAGGTTTGGAAAATACTTAGTAAACGTTTTCCTTCCTTGCTGAAACAATTAAAAACGCATTTTATTTCTTAATAATCACAACATGCAGCTACCTCTCATACGTGTTTTTAGTGAATTTCAAGAATAAAATCTGCAGAAATTAGCATTTTCAGTTTTTAAAATTGCATTGATAACACGAAAACAAACCCTGATCGATTCAAATTCCGATTAATTTTCATAATTTCAAAGGGTTTTGAAAATTTGTAGTGTTAATTTATGCAACTTTTAAAACTAATTACGTTGGCGAAAACAATTTAGAATCTTTTTAAAAGTAAATAAAAAAATTTAAACTTAAAAACGGCAGCCATTTTGAAACTTTTGAACGAATTTTGCTGGGTTACGGATATGAACGCCTAAGCTATTCATAAATTTGATTTTTATGCTACGTTTAAATCAAGTCTGACCAAAATTGCGTACGTGATAGCATTGAATAAAAACTGAATAGAAATACAGCCACCATTATAAAAAGCGTGCTCGATATCAGCGGCTAAAGTCCAAGTAATTGGGCTATCTGCCGCTAAGAACGTTGCAAGCAGTAAGGACAGGAGGTGGAGTTGTTTGAGTACATAGACAGTACTATTATCTGTTTAACTGTAATTGAACACTCTGCCGCAAGATGCCACCAGCGTTTACATCCTCTCGTAAGAGTTAACATTTGTAGTACGTTTATATTAAATGGTGACAGTGCTAATACACAAATAAATAGACACACACGCACGCACACCCACAAACACGCACACACACTCATGCACGCGTTCACGCACTTTGGAAGTAATGCAAGTAAAAACATTTTTTTTCAAATTAAGGTATCTGAAGACGTAACGATTCACCGAAATCTCAAAACCGATTTTTTCACGGTCTTCAAACTAACTCGTATTTTATACTTTGTATAACCTAGTGACAATTTAAAAACGAACGCAATATGCGTTGATTAAACAAAACTTTATCATAAAGTAAATGATTTAAACATTTTGATCTCTCTAGAATAACAATAAAAAAGTATTTCTCTTATGAAGGAAGGGAAGAGAAGAGGAGATTTATTCTGCATAATTAAACGTGGTAACCACACTTCTCTTCTGGAACCATCCATTAGCAACTACGTTGGCAATTTGGGGTTTTCTTTAATTTATGCTGAAAGACCGAGTTAAATTACAACCGTATTTTTTTGTAATGTGTTGAATTTGTAAGTGAAAGTAATTGTTTAAAGAAACGTTTAAAAATATAAAATGTAAGTACAGTATGTACAATTGAAATATATATACTTGTAAGCCTTAAGTAATTAAAAAAAATTAAGTAACATTTTTTGTAACATTAAGTAAGCAATTTTTGGAAGCGTTATTTTTTTCAAAAATATTATTTCTGTCTTACGTTTTTTTTTGAAATTTTGATTTAATAATCATAAAAACATTAAAATTAGCATTTTAAACTCTCAAGCTGTAAAATTCAATTTGTTGATTTTGAAAATTCAAAATGCTAATTTATGCATATTTTAAAGTTTATTGCGACTGTGAAATCAGATTTTCAATACGAATAATTATGAATTTTTAATTCTGCCATTTTGAGCTTGTTGAATGGATTTTTCTGGATAATGAATTTGTCCAAGTTGTCAAGAAGCAAATATAGTTTATTCGTGTCAAGTTTGAATCAAATAGGACCAAATGCATATATATATATATATATATATATATATATATATATATATATATATATATATATACACACACACACACACACACACACACACACACACACACACACACACAGTGTTAGTCAAATGAGTCAAGGCACTCCAGTAACGTTTTAGTGAAGAAAAACCCAAATTCATGAAATGTTTAATTTGAAATTGAAATGTCAAAAATTGTTTAAATATATTCAAACATTATTTTAAATGTTTTTAAAAGACATGTTAATAAGGCGTTTAAAATGAGGTTTAAATTAAAAAAATTTTTAGCTGCCGTCAAAATAGAGAAAAGACATTTAATTAGGTTGGTTATTCCTTTAATGGCCTGAATGAAGATTGCCACTCGCTGCTAGTGGCATCTTGTGACATGGTGCACAACTAGAGTTAAACAGACGATAGTACTGTTTATTTTCTCAAACTCTCCATCCCCGTCTATCGAGCGACATCTCATTTTAATGGTTTTGTTAAAATAAAAAAGAATAACGCAAACTGGAGGTCTGTATTTCAATTCTGTGGCCGATAACTATTTCTAAACTCTTCATTACTTGGGAAGTTTTTGGATTTACAACAATCGTTGACAGTCCATGTTTTTTCGAAGTGCTTAATAGTTTTTCCTACCGTTAATCTGGTTGTTGTACTCTCTATGTGTAGACCTATCAATTAGGGAACACATTAATAATTAAATTTATCACTTCATTATAAGATCGAATTCGATCACCGAATCCAAGCATATGCACTTTAATACGCTTTCGTTCACTTAACTCCATTACAAGTAATAATGACAAAAAGAGGTTAATTTTAGTCACCATTAGTCAGAAATTGAAGAAATGACAAACATTCTTTGGTTAACCACTGATACTATTTCAATGCTTAGTCTGTTTAGGCTGGCCATGAGTTACAAGTAATAATAACTCCATTACAAGTAATAATGACAAAAAGAGGTTAATTTTAGTCACCATTAGTCAGAAATTGAAGAAATGACAAACATTCTTTGGTTAACCACTGATACTATTTCAATGCTTAGTCTGTTTAGGCTGGCCATGAGTTACAAGTAATAATAACTCCATTACAAGTAATAATGACAAAAAGAGGTTAATTTTAGTCACCATTAGTCAGAAACTGAAGAAATGGCAAACATTCTTTGGTTAACCACTGATACTATTTCAATGCTTAGTCTGTTTAGGCTGGCCATGAGTTACAAGTAATAATAACTCCATTACAAGTAATAATGACAAAAAGAGGTTAATTTTAGTCACCATTAGTCAGAAATTGAAGAAATGACAAACATTCTTTGGTTAACCACTGATACTATTTCAATGCTTAGTCTGTTTAGGCTGGCCATGAGTTACAAGTAATAATAACTCCATTACAAGTAATAATGACAAAAGAGGTTAATTTTAGTCACCATTAGTCAGAAATTGAAGAAATGACAAACATTCTTTGGTTAACCACTGATACTATTTCAATGCTTAGTCTGTTTAGGCTGGCCATGAGTTACAAGTAATAATAACTCCATTACAAGTAATAATGACAAAAGAGGTTAATTTTAGTCACCATTAGTCAGAAATTGAAGAAATGACAAACATTCTTTGGTTAACCACTGATACTATTTCAATGCTTAGTCTGTTTAGGCTGGCCATGAGTTACAAGTAATAATAACTCCATTACAAGTAATAATGACAAAAGAGGTTAATTTTGGTCACCATTAGTCAGAAATTGAAGAAATGACAAACATTCTTTGGTTAACCACTGATACTATTTCAATGCTTAGTCTGTTTAGGCTGGCCATGAGTTACAAGTAATAATAACTCCATTACAAGTAATAATGACAAAAGAGGTTAATTTTAGTCACCATTAGTCAGAAATTGAAGAAATGACAAACATTCTTTGGTTAACCACTGATACTATTTCAATGCTTAGTCTGTTTAGGCTGGCCATGAGTTACAAGTAATAATAACTCCATTACAAGTAATAATGACAAAAAGAGGTTAATTTTAGTCACCATTAGTCAGAAATTGAAGAAATGACAAACATTCTTTGGTTAACCACTGATACTATTTCAATGCTTAGTCTGTTTAGGCTGGCCATGAGTTACAAGTAATAATAACTCCATTACAAGTAATAATGACAAAAAGAGGTTAATTTTAGTCACCATTAGTCAGAAACTGAAGAAATGACAAACATTCTTTGGTAAACCACTGATACTATTTCAATGCTTAGTCTGTTTAGGCTGGCCATGAGTTACAAGTAATAATAACTCCATTACAAGTAATAATGACAAAAAGAGGTTAATTTTAGTCACCATTAGTCAGAAATTGAAGAAATGACAAACATTCTTTGGTTAACCACTGATACTATTTCAATGCTTAGTCTGTTTAGGCTGGCCATGAGTTACAAGTAATAATAACTCCATTACAAGTAATAATGACAAAAAGAGGTTAATTTTAGTCACCATTAGTCAGAAATTGAAGAAATGACAAACATTCTTTGGTTAACCACTGATACTATTTCAATGCTTAGTCTGGCCATGAGTTCACGTACAGACTAAATTACACGTTTTGGATTTCCCAGAAGTTTGATTATTCAAGTATTGTAATTTTAGATAAGACTGAGATAGAGATCTCTAGTTGGCGCTGTCCTTTTTTTATTAATAAGACCATTAAAATGAGGTTTAAATTAAAAATTTTTAGCTACCGTCAACATTGGAGACAAAAACATTTATGAGTTCTGTTTTCCATAAATATTCTTAAACACTGAGTTGTCCAGACACAATTATGTAACAACCCCTGAAAAAGTAATCTAGAAATTAGAATCGGCGCTCTTTCAAGGAATAGGATCTAGATCTTACCACGATGGCTGCTCAAATAATTTATTTTCATTTGAAGCTTGCTAATTACTTCAATAATGTAAAAAGACAATGACAAATACTTGTAATAACCGAAGCAGGTTTAACCACAGTTTTGAAAAAAGATGTCCAAAAATTTACCGTAAAATATTTTCTTGTCAAATAATACATTTTTTTTCAAATCTGACTATTAAAAATTCTCTTAAACTTTGGCGAAATGTACAGCAAGTAGACAGAAAATAATCCAAGAACACCTCAATTCCAAGCCAGCTAGTACGTAACTATATTGGAGTAATATAATATCGAAATTGTTTCCCACAATGCCATCGTGATTTACTTTTTAGAACCAAGTCGTAGCAGTGAGAACGTACCCGGGTTTTGCTATATACAAGTTCTACTTTCGGTTATTTGTACTCATCCAAGTTGAAAGCTATTCACCCTCACAAAGTCCGCGTAAAAGCGGAATGAAAAGAGAGCCTTTAGAATTCTTCAACAGTGTCTTCTTTTAATGTGTCTTTTTTCCTGCAATTTATAAAGTAAACTGTAAAAGCTCTTTCATGCTTGGCTTCTTTCTCGCCTCCACTCCGGTCTGAAACCTTTTGAAATTCTCGGCTAATAATTTATAATATCCTGTGGACACCGTTTAACAGTGTTATTCATGTTCTTACGAGATTAATTAACAATGGTTTGAACGATGGAACTGTAATAATCGCGGCACGCAGTTGTCTCGCTGACGTGATAGAAGCTAATTTACAAATGTGTTTTTTTATCTTACTCTATTTTTTTATTGGACTTTCTGATTTCACTATTATAATCAACATTAAAATCTGCATACGTTGGCATTTTACACAATACATTTACATTAAAACACGAAAATAAACTCTGACCACAGTCAAATTGAATTGAATTTTAAGGATTTTTAAAATTAAAAATGTTAATTTATGCAGTTTTTAAAAGTAATTCGAAAAAATAATTTTTTTGCTCACTTTCCTTAATTTATGCCAGGTAGACTAATGAGGATAAGAGGTAGGAATACTATCAGCTTAAATAGTAAGGGAAAAGCAACGGGAGCAACTGCGGCTAGAACTGAGAACCTTAAGACGCAGTAGACTAACCGCTCCTTACGCACATCTACTACCGAGTCTCCGACCATAAAAAAGGTAATATGTAATAGGGCCGGGGCCGGTGTTTGTCAGTCTGCTGCGTCCCTGGACTTGGATGAACCAGCGTTAACGGAAAGAGAAAAGCTTACAACAGTAACTGCAGTCTCGAACCTCGTAACCTTTGAGGTAGACAAAGTCGGAAACACAGCAGCCTGATTTGTTCTTCAAGGCTTTAACCATGGACACACCGGTCCCCCAGTGTTCATTTCATTTGGAGACTATAAAACACACACACACACACACACACACACACACACATATATATATATATAGCGTTTGGTATCATTCGGTACAATCGTGGTTAAAAATTTATTTTTGTTTTTAAACGGCAAACATTAAAAATTAATAAAAAAATTAAAATTTTATTTCTTACTATTTTTTGGAAATCTGATTTTATGAATGTAAGACGCGAAAAATTATCATTTTAAATGATTTCATTGAAACTACGGAAATGAAGCCGTCATTGTTCAGTCAATTGAGAGCAATAAAAACCAAGTACACAGTGTGGTTAACTGTTTTGCTTTGTATGTACGCGCATTATTGTGCACCATTGCAGATCGTAGCTCGTACGTAAACTGGAGCACCAGGGTCTAGCAGCTCGGAAAGAATTATATCCTTGGGCAGGAATATACACGCCAGATAACCGGAATAGTGGAGAGCTTATCTTACGGCAGTAAGGTGATCTTCTCTCAATGCATGAAAAGCTTTTTTCAAATATGTTCTCTGTAAAGGCCATAACATTTCGTAAGTGCAGGATATCTTCTTGTACACAAAACTATTCATGTAAATAAACGTTTTTGAAATGGCGTGTACATTTCAGATCGTTTAACCATGATTGAGGATTGGTCAGTAGTAATGAAACCAACACATCTGGAACAAAATTGAACATTTTAAAATTGCAACTTTATTTTTAACAAAACTTTTACTTTAATATAACCGGACAAGATTTATGGGTATATTGTGGTTGTTATACGAGGGTTGATCAAATATAAACGAGACTGACTTTCTAAAAACTTTTCCGTTGGACATTGAACTCTAAAGGGTGGGGTTTCAGGTAGCCCGGGAGGTTTGGGACGGGCGTAGACGGGCAACATTTCCGTTCGGACCCTTCAGTATAAAACTATACAATGAGTGAGAGTGAAGTGCACGTTTCCGTGGAGCAGAGAATTATTATTAAGTTTTTGGCCAAGGAGGGGGTCAATCCGACTGAAATCTTTCGTAGATTGACGGCTCAATACGGGGACAGGACCCTGTCAAGAGCTCGCGTTTTTTCTTGGCACAAGGAATTCGCCGAAGGACGGGAAGCAGTAGAAAACCTCAGCCATGATCACGATCGTCGGCCGGGAAGGTAATGGCCACTGTATTTTTCGACAATCAAGGCGCCTTTCACGTCGATTTCCTCCATCAACGACGCACAATAAATGCACAATATTATTGCGATGTTTTAGAGGCCGCAAAACAGTCTTTTCGTAGGAAAAGGAAATCTAAACCGGCGAGAAACGTCATTCTTCTTCACGATAATGCCCGACCACATTCGGCGAACGCTACGAGGCTTAAACTCGATCAAATTGGCTGGGAACCAATGGATCATCCCCCATACAGTCCAGACTTATCACCCTGCGACTATCACCTGTTTGGGCCACTCGAAGAGGCGCTTGGAGGCCAGCGTTTCGAAGACGATTCTGCGGTGGAGACCTTCGTGCTCCAATGGCTCAATGAACACCCGAGAACTTTTTACGAAGATGGAATTAAAAAATTTCCAATCCGGTGGGAAAAATGTGTTACTCGTGCGGGAGACTATGTAGAAAAATAAGTTGTATCAAGAATAATTTGTAAGTAAGCAATAAATTTTTAAAAAATCTGTCTCGTTTATATTTGATCAATCCTCGTACTGTAAAATTATCATTTCTAGTAAAACTAAGGTTGCTAGTAACATTGTTGTACATTATTATAACATTATTGATAGTAAAATTGTAGTTGTAAGTAAAACTGTAGTTGCTAAAAATACTATGTTTGGTAGTAATGCTATAATTACTGGGATTTATATACTTTTTGCAATACTTAATTAGTCTATGGTTTCTAGTAATACTTTTTTACTAGTAGTACTACGTTACTAGGGCAACTATTAACTTTATGGTTACTAGTAATAATTTGATTACTAGTGTTACTATGGCTACTAGTAATACTATAGCTGCTAGTAATGCTATGGTTACTATAGTTCTATGGTTACTATTAACACTTTAGTTACAAGTAAAACTTTGGTTATTAATGAAACTTTGGTTACTAGTAATACTACTGTTTCTAGTGTTGCTATGGCAACTGGTAATTTTATAGTAACTAGTAAAGCTGTGGTTACTTTGATTACTACTTTGATTACTAATGCTACTATGATTACTAGTAATACCGTTGCTAGTAATTCCGTGGTAGTAATTTTATGATTACAATTAATAATTTGGTTACAAGTAAAAATTTAATTCCTAAGCTATGGTTATTAGTACGTGTATGGTTGCTGTAATACTTTGGTTTCTAGTATTACTATGGCATTTAATAATTTTATGATTATTAGAAATTCTTTGGTCACTAGTCAAATTTGATAACTAGTGTTGCTTTGGTTACTAGTAATTTTAAAGTGGCTAATGATGCACTGGTTAGTAGAAATTCTAGGGTTACACTTACGTATTACTATGATTTCTAGTGTTATTATGGCAACTATTAATTTTATAGTTACTAGTAATGCTATAATTACTAGTGTTACTATGGTTACTAGTAATATAGTTGCTAGTAATGCTATGGTTACTATTAATACTTTGGTTACAAGTAAAATTTTGTTTAATAATAATACTATGGTCTCTAGAAACATTATGTTTGCTATGTAATACAATAGATTTTAATAATATTATGATTGCCAGTTGATGGGAATGTTACAGTGGTGGATAGGAATATTATAGTTGCTAAAAATGCAATAGTTACTAGTAATTCAATTACTCCTAATATATCATTGAAGTTTCTAGTCACATTTTGGTTGATAAGTAATAACATTGTTGCTAGAAATACAATAGTTACTAATAAAAAATGTGATCTAGTAATTTCAATAACTGCTATTGTGAGTTACTTTCCTTAATAAGATTAACTTTATGTAATTTAAATTAAATGCATGCATTTATTATTAATATTAAAAATTGTCAAAAAAATGTTTTAGCCTAACAGGGTGTTCTAGACAATTACCAAGAAATTATGTTTTATTTTTTTTTATAATTCAACTATCCTTGAGCAGTATTAATTAAAAAAATATTTTGTAATTAAAAAGTTTTAGTGTTTTGTAAATGTGTGGTAAAGATAACGGTTTTCAAGATTTTTAATATTTTTAATTTTAAACAGCCGACATTTTGAAAGTTATAAAAATAAATTATTTGTTTTTGTTTAAGCTTGCAAAACATAACTTATAAAATGCGTATACCAAATTTACTACTTAATATCTACTTATATCTTACCTACTTCCAAAAGTTACAATTTTTTTAAATTATCAAAATGTGAGACAGACGGAAAACTAAGCAAGATAGAGCTATATGTTATCTGGAATTTCTTATCTATTGTGTCCTACCAAATCAGTTACTGACGTTTGGTCCAGTAATTCATGGACACTCTGTATATTAAATAAATTTTTTTTATCGAGCCCTCAAAAAGTGTTTTGAAGGTCTAGATCGATGCTAATTTCAAGGTATCCGGCTAGGGTGTTACTTTGATGGCCGTTCCAATAGCTCATTTTTCCATGAAACTTCGCTAAAAGCATTTGGCAGTAGCAAAGTACAAATTTGGCTATCTGCCTAATTGTTAGCGTAAGTAAAGGGTACTTGATTTACATGCATTGGTGGCCTGGATATATGCTTAGTCCGTTGTTTGTGATTGTATTTTAAGCTTATATTTTAAATAAATAAATCGTTTTTTTGTATAAGAATATAGTAAAACATTTCAAATAGTTGTACAATAATTTTATTCTAAAAAATCATCTGAAATTTCAAAATGAAACATATTATCTAGGCCGTAGTACATTTTAATTTAATGTCTTTGTGTTGTAAACACATATGTTTTGAATTTGCTTTTTTAAAATTTTTACTTTGTGTCTGCAATTGTTAAAATTATTTTTTTATGTAAAAAACTGCATACATAGGCGTACTACATTTGTATGAAATTAGTACAATTATTTGGCCTATATATGAGTGTGCAATTCAAATCTACTGTTAGAATCAGAAATAAATATATTTACTTTGTCCCTTTCTTAAAATTGGCTCTGAAACACCTATATATTTAAAACATTCGTTCAAACTTAATTCAGATTAATTCGGCTGTTTTATCCGATTGATTTGATTAATATCTTTTAGTGAAAAGTAGTCTATTTATGCGAAGGTCTATTTATACATCGGCCATTTAGACTATATCGTTTCCCCTTAGTGCTACGCCCCAAGGCAATTGGCTTCAAAGTTCTAATGTTAATCATATGGAGAAAAATTTACTTGATCAAATGATTAGCTAAACATACACGTTCATTAATGGAAAGAGTTGGCTCAGGTGGTTGATATGGTAAGGCAGCGGTCAGTTTGATACTGAACTATGAGATTACTCCGTTGCTTTACCCTTTACCGTTAACACTGAACCTTCGTCTTTATAACTGGCATGAAGTGTGAACGTTAAGGAAATTAAAAGTTTAAAATTAGTTGGACATAACTTTAATATTAGCACAACTTGGCTCACAATAAACCACCTTTTTTGGCGCATTTCAGAATAATTCAATTTTAAAAAACTGTTTACGTACTAACAACTAGTAAAGAAGTAGGTTAATTATATTTTATAAGAATTGAGTTGCTAAGAAGAGAGTTTAGAAAGATAAGCAAAAAGACTTTATTAACATGAATATGAATCCACAATAAAAAAAAGTCGACTATGATACAAGATACGATATTTTTTGTAAATTAACATAATTTTTGTTTACAGTTACGTTTAATTGTACTAGTCATAAAGTAATAAAGTACAATAACGTTTACTGTATGCAAAACAGGTAAATTGACATGCTGTCTGTGAATGGAGAAGGATCAACGCCTCTGCACGTATATTCGGAATATTTATGGACGTTTGTGTATCTCAGTGTAATCCGAAAAGCGGATTAGTAACGTAACTCCTCTTGTAAAGGGAGAGCATTAGGCTGTGCGGTCTCCGGCATTGATAAAATTTAATACCAAGCCTCGCTTAAATCAGTGTTACGTTTAAAATTTTCAATATAAAAATAATTGTATGCACTTGTTATCAGGTGCACCTGAATAGTACATCAATGTTTTAAAATGTAGAGGTTAAAAATTAAGTAATTATGATACTGCAACTGCTGCTTTTACCTCTATGCCACTACTAATACTGCTATGTATTATATGTGCTATCATAACTGCTACTAATATTACTGTTACTACTGCTATTCCTTTACCTACTAATTCTGCTTCTGCTATAGCTACTGTTATTCTTGTAACTACTGGTCCTGCTTGTGCTATTGATACTGCTACAACTGCTGTTGCTACTACTTCAGCGACTAATACTATTACTGCTGATAGTGAAACTGCTATTGCTATTGAAACATATGCTACTGTGACGCTTTCACTATTGCCACGTACATAGTCATAATTATTGTTGCTGATTTTGTTTATTACTACTATTGCTGCTACTTTTACTGTAACTGCTACTAAAACTGTTACTGCAAATACTACTATCGACTACATGTTACTACATCGACTACATGCGACTACTGTTGTTAAGGTAACTGCTACTTAAACTGTTATAACTACTATTACTGGTACTGCAACTTATACTGCTGTGACTCTTGTTACTATTATTGGCTTATGCCACTGTAATTGCTCTTGTGACAATTATTTTTACTGGTAGTGTTATTACTACTACTATTGCTATTGTTATTGTTACTATTGCTACTTCTACTGTGACTGCTATTGCAACCTTGCAACCATTCCCACGGTTTTTTCTCAGATCAGTATCCAGGTATGAAGAGGAATTTTCGATAGACAGACCGACATATGACAAAAAAATGTATTAAGAATAAATAAAAATTATTTAAAGATATTACAAAATCTTTTTTTGTTTACATAAATTAAATATTAAAATTAATACGTTTCATTATAACATTGTATACCGTAGACCTTATAATAGCTTCTACTTTAAAATGTTTAGTGAAGATGTATTCAGAATATAAAAGCAAGATGATAGCAGAGCGTGTAAAGTTAACTTTATATGTTTCAAGGAGACGCCGAGCAAAACGCTCGTAGGCAGTTCTAAGTACGCCTATTTTACGACTTCTTCAGAATCCTTTGTGAGAGTGAATAATGTTCAACTTCACAAAATACTCGTGCAGCAATAAGACAGAACATAGACGCACAACTCACTCACAAAAATTACTTCTGTATTCTGTATCATTGAGTGAAAGACTCAATGCTTGATATAGAAAAAATAATCAAAAAAGCAAAGAAACAAAATGGTAAAACATGAATGATAATAAAAAAAAATCATTTATGTATGATTCATTTTGAAACGAGTGAGTTATTAATTTTAACTTAAGTTGAGGGAAATTATTATTATTTTCAATTCGTTTTTTATAGAAATATGCCTACTTTATTTTAAAAGCCTTTTTCAATTAATTGTGGCCACATTTTTTTTTGCAATAGCGTGGTCAAATATTTATGACAAAATAAGTTGTGTTTGGTGCTGTACAAAAATATAAATTGTTCTTATTAGGAATAAAAAAAAAATAGAAAAATAATAATGATATGTTGGTAAGAGACGTAAGCATATTTTGTAAAGAAGCTTAT
Source organism: Callitettix versicolor (assembly GCA_022606455.1). Taxonomy (NCBI): domain Eukaryota; kingdom Metazoa; phylum Arthropoda; class Insecta; order Hemiptera; family Cercopidae; genus Callitettix; species Callitettix versicolor. The sequence goes on from CM040187.1 coordinate 2,581,234, forward strand.
TTAGCTTAGCTTCAATAGTAAGTGAGAAATTTCTTACCTTTAATACAAAATTGAGATACGGTTAATCAAGTGTTTTTTTAGCGAATTCCTGTTGAAGCAGTTTTTACGGTAGGAGCAAGTCTCGGGGAAATTAAAAGTGCTTCGGTCATGAAATAAGTTTTGAAGTTCCGTTTAAAGTTGTTTCTTACCTTTGCTTTATAGGTAAATTTTAAATTTAATTTTTGTATTGTATTTGTTAATAAATTTAATATCTCTCTCTCTCACTCTGTCTCCCCCTCCCCTCTCTCCCTTTTAATACTGTTACTGCAATATATATATATATATATATATATATATATATATATATATATATATATATATATATATATATATATATATATATATATATATACTTATATTATAACATTTTGTAGGTAATGGTCTTCATAGTGGTTAAAACCTGAGAAAAATATAAAGGTTGGCTACAAGAAGTATATTTAGGGGTAAAATTTTAAGGGTTAAAATAGTTGTTTTTATCTATCTTGTGTATGGTGTCATTTAAAAGTAGAAGTGATACTGAGCCATAAATAGTTTACAAAGAGCCGTTTAAACTTCTTCAAAAGTTTATCTTTTCATGTCTCATCCTCTAACGTCGACATGTTAGATAAAAAAATCGAATAATTAAAACAAAAAATTAATTTTCAATTTTAAAAATATTTTATTTATATTTGTTTTTATGGACCACAACAAGTGTCTTTAAAAAAAATCATCAACAAGTTTAGAAGATTTTTTTACACCGCCCGATCTTTTGCTGTGTGTGTGTGTGTGTGTGTGTGTGTGTGTGTGTGTGTGTGTGTGTGTGTGTGTGTGTGTGTGTGTTTGTAAAAGAAAGTAGAATACAATTCGAAAATCGTAATTACGTTTGGGCTCAAATAGGTTTCAAAATATGCACTTAAATCGTACGCTACAAACTGAACAGTCCGAGATGCATGAGTGCATATATCACGCATGTCAAATCCATTCTTATTAGTAAGTAATTTATATTTGAAACTTGCTAAAGATGTGGTTGATAATTTTATTAAATAAGAAGTGTGGTATATTTCTTGCTGTAGAATAAGGTTTTATCACTTATTCCCTAAATATAACACTTACAAGCCGCACACTGTTGGATCTACATCAGAGGAATGTAACATTTCACTAAATTTATTTCGTATAAAGTGTAACGGCAGATAACGGGTTTTATGTGTGGCACAAACACTGAGTTTGCAGCTCTGGGAATAAGTTTCGTTTATCTGCCACGGTTGCGGATTCATTTATGTCCTCCAGTTATAGTTTTATTACAGCTTAAAACAATAGATGCATAGAAATTGTACAATATATTATGTTAAAGATGTCGGATTTTCGCTTAAACGGATTATTCTTGGAAAATTAATAATATTTTTTAGTTTAAAATGTTTATTTTTAATAAATATTTTAAATGCTCTTAACATAAAAAGGGTATTTCAAAACACTTTTCCTGTATTTTAAGGTATTGTTCATGGGGTTGAAATAAACACTAAACTAGCATTCATTTTACTTAAAACGAGATTTTTTGTTTGTCAGTCATTTTGTATTCTGTACAGAAAAATGTTTTTTTTTGGAAGTAAATGAAATATGAAATTTAAATACAAATATTGTTTAATACAATTAATTTAAAATCCGGCCTATATGGGATCAAAATATTTTGTACACAAATTTTTTTTAGAGTAATGTTTACTACAAATATTTAATAGAATTAAATATTCTTCATTGCAATTAAGTATTTAGTATTTTTAGTTCTACTTGCAAATTAATTACAGATTAATCGTAGGACCACTATATGAGAAATTTCATATATATATATATGAACTTACCATAAGTGAAGTTACCTATTTTGGTGAGGTGTATATATATATATGAACTTACCATAAGTGAAGTTACCTATTTTGGTGAGGTGTTCCGAGTGTCCAAGATAGTCGATGCGGCCACTGGGAGGAATTCTATAGTTGGTATCTAACACAAATAACGGCACAAACGTTTTACACAAAAATTTCACTTATTATGCAGATTGTCTGTTAGGTTCAAAGACCGAAAACAAGAGTGATTTAGTTATGCCTAATATTTAGTATAGTTATCTGGCTACTTAGAGCATAAGATTTAGTAAGTTTAGTAAGATTCTGTAAGTATCACTGTTGGATTTATAAGTTAAGAAAAATACTCATTACTGTGACGAAATCAAAACACGATCCCGTAGGAGTGACTATCGCACTAAGGCGGGGTGAAGTGTTAACGCACAATCAGAGAAAACGGTGGATTTTTTATCTACTAAAATCCCCTGGAGAAATATTAGTAGTCGTAATAATCCGTTAGTATTTAGTGGATTAATAAGCTACACTAGGCAAGATGAAGGCTAACCTTCATGGCCATTTCCATAGTAAGCACCTCTTAAGCATGGTTCCATATGGAGGGTTTAAAGGGACAGCAGACTTCTTGGGTAGAGCATAACTCAGGAAAATCATGGAGTTAATTACTGGGCACTGTGGTCTGAACAGGATAGATATATACTACGGTGAAACCGTGAGTAGTTTGTGCAGGAAAGAGGAGGAGACTGCAGGACGTAATCCTTGATTGTTAAGCTCTTGCTGGTAGGAATCTTGGGGTTTTTGGTTTCCAGGACCCTCGGGATCTTCAGCAGAATGAGCTAGTCAGTGGATTGTGGGCATCTATCTGCTAAACTAGTATTTAAGAGGTTTATTTGCACATTAGTTCTGTTGTATTATCCCTTCCTTTAGTTTTAATTTAATCTAATCTAGTATTCAACGGATTGGAGACACGCGGCTAATAGCAGCGCGGACTTGTAGAACAAACACACAGGGGAGGGACGCTGAGCGTATGGTTGCGTTGGGATTCTTGTGTAAATCCCGTTCTCGACTAACTCATGACATTTAGCCAGCCGATAAATCATGCGTTCTGATTCCAAGTTGCGTTTGGCTTTAACGGTAACGGGGTTGCTAACAAAGTGAGCCATAGGACGCTGAGCTCCTATTTGTTGCGGTGGGATTCTTGTGTAAATCCCGTTCTCGACTAACTCATGACATTTAGCCAGCCGATAAATCATGCGTTCTGATTCCAAGTTGCGTTTGGCTTTAACGGTAACGGGTTTGCTAACAAAGTGAGCCATAGGACGCTGAGCGTATGGTTGCGGTGGGATTCTTGTGTAAATCCTGTTCTCGACTAACTCATGACATTTAGCCAGCCGATAAATCATGCGTTCTGATTCCAAGTTGCGTTTGGCTTTAACGGTAACGGGGTTGCTAACAAAGTGAGCCATAGGACGCTGAGCTCCTATTTGTTGCGGTGGGATTCTTGTGTAAATCCGTTCTCGACTAACTCATGACATTTAGCCAGCCGATAAATCATGCGTTCTGATTCCAAGTTGCGTTTGGCTTTAACGGTAACGGGGTTGCTAACAAAGTGAGCCATAGGACGCTGAGCGTATGGTTGCGGTGGGATTCTTGTGTAAATCCCGTTCTCGACTAACTCATGACATTTAGCCAGCCGATAAATCATGCGTTCTGATTCCAAGTTGCGTTTGGCTTTAACGGTAACGGGGTTGCTAACAAAGTGAGCCATAGGACGCTGAGCTCCTATTTGTTGCGGTGGGATTCTTGTGTAAATCCGTTCTCGACTAACTCATGACATTTAGCCAGCCGATAAATCATGCGTTCTGATTCCAAGTTGCGTTTGGCTTTAACGGTAACGGGGTTGCTAACAAAGTGAGCCATAGGACGCTGAGCTCCTATTTGTTGCGGTGGGATTCTTGTGTAAATCCCGTTCTCGACTAACTCATGACATTTAGCCAGCCGATAAATCATGCGTTCTGATTCCAAGTTGCGTTTGGCTTTAACGGTAACGGGGTTGCTAACAAAGTGAGCCATAGGACGCTGAGCTCCTATTTGTTGCGGTGGGATTCTTGTGTAAATCCCGTTCTCGACTAACTCATGACATTTAGCCAGCCGATAAATCATGCGTTCTGATTCCAAGTTGCGTTTGGCTTTAACGGTAACGGGGTTGCTAACAAAGTGAGCCATAGGACGCTGAGCGTATGGTTGCGGTGGGATTCTTGTGTAAATCCTGTTCTCGACTAACTCATGACATTTAGCCAGCCGATAAATCATGCGTTCTGATTCCAAGTTGCGTTTGGCTTTAACGGTAACGGGGTTGCTAACAAAGTGAGCCATAGGACGCTGAGCTCCTATTTGTTGCGGTGGGATTCTTGTGTAAATCCGTTCTCGACTAACTCATGACATTTAGCCAGCCGATAAATCATGCGTTCTGATTCCAAGTTGCGTTTGGCTTTAACGGTAACGGGGTTGCTAACAAAGTGAGCCATAGGACGCTGAGCGTATGGTTGCGGTGGGATTCTTGTGTAAATCCCGTTCTCGACTAACTCATGACATTTAGCCAGCCGATAAATCATGCGTTCTGATTCCAAGTTGCGTTTGGCTTTAACGGTAACGGGGTTGCTAACAAAGTGAGCCATAGGACGCTGAGCTCCTATTTGTTGCGGTGGGATTCTTGTGTAAATCCCGTTCTCGACTAACTCATGACATTTAGCCAGCCGATAAATCATGCGTTCTGATTCCAAGTTGCGTTTGGCTTTAACGGTAACGGGGTTGCTAACAAAGTGAGCCATAGGACGCTGAGCTCCTATTTGTTGCGGTGGGATTCTTGTGTAAATCCCGTTCTCGACTAACTCATGACATTTAGCCAGCCGATAAATCATGCGTTCTGATTCCAAGTTGCGTTTGGCTTTAACGGTAACGATACCTAGCGCCCTTGTATAGCGTGACGTCATACATTTCTCCGATTGGTTGAAGAATATCGCGCAATAGTTATACAGGCGTCTCACGATTGTCAAATTTAGAATATTTTGTTTATACAGGAAATCACGAGCTAATGGCATTAACAAATATTATGTGATCTATATAGTCAATGTACAAAAACAAAAAAAGTAATTCCTTGGTGATTGTTACTCTCCAAATAAAACACTCAATATAATCAATTTATTCTAAATAAAAAGAAGCAATGAATGAAATCAATAATTTATTTTATTGATTAGCGAGTGCTTGGTTTTATTAACTTTGTTAATACAATATTGTCACAGATAAATGAATTAAATAATTGAACAAAACCTATAGTAAACGTTCTAGTTGCAATTGATTTGACAGAACGTTGGCAGAATTTACCAAGTCTGACTTCACAAACACTATGACATGAAGTTACTACATAAAACATAGCAAGAGTAGAGCGCGATAACACAAAGAGGCAAGCAGGCGTCACTGTTCCCCTCAAGGCACGGGGGTGAACCTTTATTCCAGTCTAATACAGTGATTATAAAATGTATTTCTTTTTAAACTTAAAGGAATAGTTTAAAAAACCGAAAAAATGGAAGTTATGAACATACATGTTTTTTTTACTTGCTAACTTAGTCACAGTGAAAATAATGAAAGCAATTTTATTTTCTCAATAATGTTTTTGACCTATTACATATTTTATAAAAAATAACAATTTTAAAGATTTTGACGTTAAAATGTTTTTTTCTAATTGGGTTTAACTACTTTTGTTTAAAATATACGTATTTTTCTAATAAGATGGCGTGGCATTTTTGTGTTTCAACGTACCTAAGCAATAACGTGTTTTGTAAGTTATGTAATAATTATATTGTGTGAAATGTAATTTGACTGAGGGTTTATAATAATAAATAGTTTTATTAATTTTACAGGTAATAACTTTAAACTTAGCTGCCAGGCTGCCTGTCCTTTTTCATCACATTGAAGGTCGTGATAAAATGCATATAACATTTTTATTTGTTGCCTATTTATTTTGTAAAATTATTAATTTTATTTAAACATGAATTTCTACAGTTTGCACGTAGTATTTTCTAGCAAATTGCATTTCGAAAATAAGCTTCTCGAACCCTAACCTGGGGCATTAAAATAAATTCATTTTGAGAATGTGTGTGTGTGTGTGTGTGTGTGTGTGTGTGTGTGTGTGTGTGTGTGTGTGTGTGTGTGTGTGTGTGTGTGTGTGTGTGTGTGTGTGTGTGTGTGTGTGTGTGTGTGTGTGTGTGTGTGTGTGTGTGTGTGTGTGTGTGTGTGTGTGTGTGTGTGTGTGTGTGTGTGTGTGTGTGTGTGTGTGTGTGTGTGTGTGTGTGTGTGAGAGTGTGTGTGTGTGTGTGTGTGTGTGTGTGTGTGTGTGTGTGTGTGTGTGTGTGTGTGTGTGTGTGTGTGTGTGTGTGTGTGTGTGTGTGTGTGTGTGTGTGTGTGTGTGTGTGTGTGTGTGTGTGTGTGTGTGTGTGTGTGTGTGTGTGTGTGTGTGTGTGTGTGTGTGTGTGTGTGTGTGTGTGTGTGTGTGTGTGTGTGTGTGTGTGTGTGTGTGTGTGTGTGTGTGTGTGTGTGTGTGTGTGTGTGTGTGTGTGTGTGTGTGTGTGTGTGTGTGTGTGTGTGTGTGTGTGTGTGTGTGTGTGTGTGTGTGTGTGTGTGTGTGTGTGTGTGTGTGTGTGTGTGTGTGTGTGTGTGTGTGTGTGAGTGTGTGTGTGTGTGTGTGTGTGTGTGTGTGTGTGTGTGTGTGTGTGTGTGTGTGTGTGTGTGTGTGTGTGTGTGTGTGTGTGTGAGAGAGTGTGTGTGTGTGAGAATGTGTGTGTGTGTGTGTGTGTGTGTGTGTGTGTGTGTGTGTGTGTGTGTGTGTGTGTTAACACGCTCCCGTTCTTAATTTTAGTCCTATTTGATTCAAACATGACACAAAATTCGATTTCGGTAATAACAACTTACTTAGACAAATTCGTTAGCCAGTAAAGTTAGTTAAACATTTTCAAAATGGCGGTCATTTCAAATCTTTACAAATTCATAACGTTTTTGTCTTTCCAATATTTTGTAATTATTACTTCGCTAACGTACTCAGCGTTAAAACCTGTATAAATTAGAATTTTGAATTTTCAAAATAGATTGAAATTAAGACATTTAGTTTAAAGGCGATCGGGGTTAGTATTCGTATTTTCAGTGTAATTTAAAAGTTTGAAATGATAATATTTGCAGGTTTCAATGTTGTTCATAATGGTAAAGGCGGATTTAAAATGAGAGTAAGTTAAAAAAGTTTAATCATTTAGTTTCCAAATGTCATTGCTGTGGCAATTCTGATGGCTGAGCTGGGCACTTAGGTCATGGAGTTAATTAATAATTTAAATATTTAATACATATATATATATATATATATATATATATATATATATATATTACAGTACAATCTTGTACAAAGTATGTGAACGCTATATTTAACTGTAAGCGATAAAGTAATTTTGTGTTTGATTGGCTGGAATGTAGTATAACGGAGTTAATTATAATTTTAATATTCATTACTGAATTCATATATTAAGAATATAATAATATTTACATTACCACTTAATTAAAATAATAAATGTAAATATATAATGCAAGATATATTTAACTGTAAGCGATAAAGTAATTTTGTGTTTGATTGGCTGGAATGTAGTATAACGGAGTTAATTATAATTTTATTATTCATTACTGAATTCATATATTAAGAATATAATAATATTTACATTACCACTTAATTAAAATAATAAATGTAAATATATAATGCAAGATATATTTAACTGTAAGCGATAAAGTAATTTTGTGTTTGATTGGCTGGAATGTAGTATAACGGAGTTAATTATAATTTTAATATTCATTACTGAATTAATATAATAAGAATATAATAATATTTACATTACCACTTAATTAAAATAATAAATGTAAATATATAATGCAAGATATATTTAACTGTAAGCGATAAAGTAATTTTGTGTTTGATTGGCTGGAATGTAGTATAACGGAGTTAATTATAATTTTAATATTCATTACTGAATTAATATAATAAGAATATAATAATATTTACATTACCACTTAATTAAAATAATAAATGTAAATATATAATGCAAGATATATTTAACTGTAAGCGATAAAGTAATTTTGTGTTTGATTGACTGGAATGTAGTATAACGGAGTTAATTATAATTTTATTATTCATTACTGAATTCATATATTAAGAATATAATAATATTTACATTACCACTTAATTAAAATAATAAATGTAAATATATAATGCAAGATATATTTAACTGTAGGCGATAAAGTAATTTTGTGTTTGATTGGCTGGAATGTTGTATAACGGAGTTAATTATAATTTTATTATTCATTACTGAATTCATATATTAAGAATATAATAATATTTACATTACCACTTAATTAAAATAATAAATGTAAATATATAATGCAAGATATATTTAACTGTAAGCGATAAAGTAATTTTGTGTTTGATTGGCTGGAATGTAGTATAACGGAGTTAATTATAATTTTAATATTCATTACTGAATTAATATATTAAGAATATAATAATATTTACATTACCACTTAATTAAAATAAAAAATGTAAATATATAATGCAAGATATATTTAACTGTAAGCGATAAAGTAATTTTGTGTTTGATTGGCTGGAATGTAGTATAACGGAGTTAATTATAATTTTATTATTCATTACTGAATTCATATATTAAGAATATAATAATATTTACATTACCACTTAATTAAAATAATAAATGTAAATATATAATGCAAGATATATTTAACTGTAAGCGATAAAGTAATTTTGTGTTTGATTGGCTGGAATGTAGTATAACGGAGTTAATTATAATTTTAATATTCATTACTGAATTAATATAATAAGAATATAATAATATTTACATTACCACTTAATTAAAATAATAAATGTAAATATATAATGCAAGATATATTTAACTGTAAGCGATAAAGTAATTTTGTGTTTGATTGGCTGGAATGTAGTATAACGGAGTTAATTATAATTTTAATATTCATTACTGAATTAATATATTAAGAATATAATAATATTTACATTACCACTTAATTAAAATAATAAATGTAAATATATAATGCAAGATATATTTAACTGTAAACGTTTTAAACATTTTTGTACCAGTTGGGTCGGGTATGTTGTATAATGGTGTTAATTATAATTAAAATGTTTATTATGTAATATAAACAATTTTAAAGAAATATACATTATTTTAATAAAGAACTGCGTAACCATTACAGCCAAAACATTACATGTCAGTTCAATTTATCACAATAAAAAAAGCTTAATTGTCGAGCGGGTTTTCACTTTAAAATTACTTTTGAAAATTAGCTTCCATAACTTTAACGAGACAGTTGCGTGCCACGATTATGTTTTGTATATTTTAATAATGTATTATTTTATGTAGTAATAAAGCACTGTTTTATTATTATTGATATTAATACAAATATAAAATACACTTATACAATTTGCAATACGCAATGTACAATAAGACATAGAAGTCTGTGCGTGTTGTAATAGAAAGGATGTTCCTGGTAAAGTTTTCCTTGGATATTTTCTTTTTTACTCACCGCCCCGTTGATAAATTGTATATTACAAGAGCAAACACTAGTAAGAGAATTGCGTTGCTTGTTAAGGACGTCTGATTGTCAGGTTGCTAAGGGTAGAGAACTTGTAGGCCCTAACCGAATGTTTTCCAGCAAACCTTTTTACACTACAAGAGTTTAATACAAATCTAAATATTAGAAAGAAAAATAGAACTGAAATTATGAAGCACAATTTCTCTTTGTATGCATAGTAATGAATTTAAAGAAAGTAATGAAGTTAAAAAATAATCGCATGATGGAAGCGAATTTCCCAAAATATTTTTTCTTACCATTTTTTTAACTCTCATTTGACGCTAATTTTTAGTTCTTAACTGATAATTATAATAATTATGATGGCGAAATTGGATTGAAAAAATGTAAAGTGAAGGAAAAAGTTGTTTATTTTTAAAAGATTTTGCTATTTTAAAACTGTCAAACGGTTTTTGTTTTGTATTAATAAAATGGATTATACTAACTGTTACCAACATTGATGTTATGCCAAGTTTGAATCAAATGGGACTAAAATTGTAATGATGGTAGTGCTAAACACACAAACGCACGCATACTCAAATATATATATATATATATATATATATATATATATATATATATATATATATATTTTTTTTTTTTTTTTTTTTTACGTTCGACTATTGTGCACACTTGGGCTAATGCAGACGACGGGATGATTTACAGCGTATGAAAATGCCTTGCCCTGGCCGGGAATAGAACCCGGGTCCCCTTTAGTTTCGAGATCTCGGGTCTTGGGCTTACTATGATGGGTGCTGTAATATTCCAACTCATATACCAATAAAAATTCATAAATATATAAAACATGTTAAAAAACTCTTTTAAATAAACTGTAATTATTACATCTGTTTTCAATGCATTTTCAATTAAAGACAGTTTCACAGAAAGTTTTTGTTGTTTATAAAACATACCGGTTGGGAATTAATTTCTATTTTGCATTTAAATTTGAAATTGTATAAATTATATTGTTTTACAAAAGTGTTTTGAAACGGCTTTAATTAAAGCTCTCGTACTTCCACGATAAAAGTTAATTAAGTAAAACTTTAAACAAAGCTCGAAATTAAAGAACTCCAAGCGCTTCTCTATGGAATATTTTTTTAAAAGCAATGTCATAGCATAACCGATGTAAGCAGTTGTTAATGATAACAAAAATAACCTTCAATAAGATTTATTTTTATAAACAAGTTTTCGTTTATGCACAACCCACCATAATCTACAATATTAAACGTAGGCTACAATCTCTTAATGTAGGCTCTTTGTTCTTTTTTTCTCGGAAACACCTCAAACAATTTTGATTTATTGTTGAAATATTCCGTTTTTGGACGGAAAAAATTCGCCTATGGTTTCACCTTTGAGAAAATTTATCTTAATTACTAAAACTGGTTTATTACTGACCATGTGAAAATCTACGTAAAAATATAATGATAACGACAAAACCAATGTAAATAAATACTGTTCAATCAGCTAATGCCTATTGTTTATCAGCTGTTATAATAATTCTAAATGCCAATTAACTTTCTCAAAATTGAATTTGTATTATTGAAGTATATTTATTTATCTACTTATACAGATAGAAATAATGACTGTCAACACAAAATATATTGCACAATGAAATGAAAACAAATAGGGCCTAATCACATTTCATCTGTAGGAAAATTAATTTTAATTAGAAAAACACGAATTACGTCGGTTTTATGAATATCTACCTAAAAATTTAATTTAAAAATTCAACTGAGCGGGGTTTGTTCACCAATATATTAGGCCTATATTATTTCATTTTACAATGTGTTGGACATGTATGGAAATATCCACTAACTTTTAATATACTAGTATAGTATCATTTTCTTTTTAACTTAGAATTTACTTTTGGAAAATTAACTTTTGATACTTTCACATAGGCCTTTCCAAACCCAAAGAATGTTATTTACTTTGAAGCCTAACTGAACGCGCGCATGTGCGTGCTTGCACACACGCACACACATCACTGAATTTGCCGAGTCGAATGTCCTATATGTTGGGATCAATTAAAAAAAATCATGTTTTCTTGTGAAAAAACTGTAAAAATTAGTATCTCTAAAGATTTTGATTAACTTTTGCTGAAATTAAGTCTATAATTACAAAAAAAGATAACATTAAAACGCTATTCATTTTATTTTGATCAGTTGTAAAAGATATTTTTACATAATATTTTGTTTCACTATAGCCAGCGAAAAGTATATTTTTAAAACTAAAAATGGCGGAAATCAGCTGTATCGCTGAAGTGGTAGAAACGTGTTTTTTATCCTTTTTTGAAATTCTGATTATGCCATCGTTATCAGCTTTGAAGTATGTATATATTAGAATTTTAAACTTTTAAAATTACATTGAAAATACGAAAATGAACCTAGCCGATGTCAAATCAAATTTCTTTAATTCTTTTTAAAATTCAAATTGTTAATTCATGCAGGTTTTAACGCTGTTTACAATGGTAATATAAAACTTTCAAAGATATTTAAGACAAATTTATTTGAATTAAAAAAAATAAAATGGCTGCCAGTTTGTGACTGTTGAACGAATTTTGCTGGCTAACGAAATTATTCAAGCTGTTCCGAAAATCGATTTTTGTACCAAGTGTTAGTGTTCAAAACACCAACGCACGATAATTTGCACTATCAACATTTTTGTACTAGGTTTGGGGGCGGGGTGACATCAGTCATATAAAACAAACACAACCAAATTTCGTGTCATAATAATTCTAACTTAGAAAAACAAACCAAAAACAAACTTAAAAATCTACTTCATATAAATAATTTAAGGCAGATCTCATTTTATAAACGGTTAGAACTTTTGTTGGACGCCACGTTGTTAAACGCTATTAAGTGGGTAAAAACAACAAACACCATTAACAATTTATTTACCAATGGATTAGAAATCCAATGTTTTCTTACACACAAAATCTAAATTACATAATAAGACACAAAAGGGGCTCGATGGTCGAAGTGGCTAAAGCATCGATTAGTCTACTTCATCAATCAACTGCACACCTAAAGACCAAACTGGCATATAGTATGAACGTTAAGAAAAAAAAATACAACACAAATTAATAACCCAACCTTACAATACCTAAACTCTTATCTTTTTCTTTCTTGCATAAAAGGCCATAGAAGTAATACCATATTATTTGAAAACAACAATCCTTAGACCAAATAAAAATCGTAAATGAACATTAATATCTACCAATAAGTATTAAAAACAGTGTTATCGCTTTGCAGTTGTTAAATCTCTCTTTCATGTTACAAACAAATAAAGCAAGTAGTTCAAAGATCAGTAGATATCGCAGTATATTCTTAATATACAGAGTGCTTCCTAACTGTGCTTGTACTTTTTCCGACAGTTAAAACCTGTAACGATAATATTTACTAAAAATGTTACTGAATTAAATTTATTAGAAATTTTATGTACTTTCTCCATGAAGCTATTGTAGGTCTTATTGTTCAGCCAATATTACAGGAAAAACCCAGCAACTACACTGTCATCGTTCAGTCAGAGGCCGCCATATTGAACAGGAAGTGAACGGAAAAAATCGTTTGCATCTGTCGTTCAAGCTTTACACAATTTCAAATCAGCCTTACAACAATTTAATCAAACAATTTATGTGTATTAGGACACACAAACCTTTATGTTTCCAAATAAACGCTTGTGCAAAATTGCATTTGTAAAAAACCAATTTTAACGTATTATCTTTTAATATTCTTAAAGTTCGCATTTGAACAAAACTGCGTAAAACGTAATCGTTATATCAGAGGCCGCCATCTTGAAAATAAAATAAATGGGACTAGATCTGCGTACAATTATTATTGTAATCAAGAGGTCGCCATATTTAAACGGAAGTGAGTGGGAAAATTTCTTACACGTATGTCGTTCGGGCTTTATACGAGGTACCTTAGTACCAAATTTCAAAGAATCGTTCAATGCGTTTGGTAAAAACTGCGTAACAAACACAAATTCAATGCCGAACGGTCGAGGTGAAACAGGGACTTCACTTAGCTCGGTCAATAATAAGTTGATTTATTTAATTATTTCAAACCAATAGTTAAATGTTACTAATAGAGATGAGCCTAAATTTTAATATTGTAATTCTTTTCTTAGTAAACAATTTATGTGCATTAAGACACAAACACCTTTATGTTTCCAAATAAAAGCTTGTGCAAAATTGTATTTGTAAAATACCAGTTTTAACGTATTCTCTTTTAATATTCTTGAAGTTCGCTTTAAGAAAAAACAATAAATTTTCACTTTGTGTTCAGGCCCATACAAGCTGTTTCCCCTCGCCACCGGATCGTATTCGCCTGTAACGTTACACGTATAATGTGGGAGCAAAATACACACACACACACACACACACTCACATTATTTTAAAAGTTCATAAGTTCACATAAAACAGAATATATAAATAGGTAACTCATAATTCGAACAAACTTAATATTTTCAAAAATAGTGGTATCTCATAGACGGCAATATTAGACGAATAAGTAAGGTCTATTAAATAAAACTTCCCAACTGAATCTTATATAATTATTGTTAAGTACCGCAAAACCTTATCTCAGTTAAAGTAAATGTGTAAAATTCTCTCATAGCAATAAAACGAGATTACAATATCCTATACTTGTACTACAAAAACTTGTAGAAAAAGTCGTATTAAAGTCCAATAAATTACTGAATTGCAGATTGAAGCTAAACAGATTGGTAAACAGACCAGCTAGGCAGTTAAGTAAACATTAGGCAGGTAAAGCGAAAACTGCCTCACAAGCTTGGCTCAAATCGGAGTAATACTGTGAACGTGAGCGTTCTGAACATACACACGCACTCGCGCACGCGCGCACGCGCGCGCGCGCACACACACACACACACACAAAATCGGCGTCTGAATGTTCGATTTTCGGAAAATTGATTTTGTAAATGTAAATGGAATTTTAATGAGGTTATATGTAAATAATTAGAACTAATGGTCATTTTATTAAAACGCAGAGCCAGTCAAAGTTTAAGGGACCTAGTACTGCATAATATAGAATATTGGAACTTATGTTAAATATTGAATTATTAATACATATGCACAAGTAAAATTAAAATGTGCAAAATTAATTAAAATATAATTTCAAATAAATGTAAACAACACTGGTTGAATAATTAAAAAGTCAGTTATGTTCAGAAGGAGTTCAACAAAATTCGTTTCTTCCGAAGTGGAATAAAACTAATAGTAATCCAAATGTTTAGCAATCTTAATTATTTAATTAAAGCTATTTAATAAATATTAAAAACAAATAATTAATACTAATTTTATTATTTATCTGATTAAACACAAATTACGAATCAAAATATAATCTAATTTAGATAGGATGAAAGAATGAATAATTAATTTATTACATCAGTAAAATAATTAAATTAGTAAACATTATCCTAGAAGTAAGATCTAAATTTATATATTGCAGAAAGGTGAAATAAAACAAAATTATAGAATGGCAAAACTTCTGAAAAATCTTTAATTGAAAGGTTATAAGGAAATTAAAAAAAAGTGTAATTAAAAGTTTAAAGCAGTTGTAGGCCTAAGGCGTCGAGAAAGCCAGGACAAATTCCAGATTGTACAGCGGAGGAATACCTTTTCGGAATTTAGGAAAACCACATCTTTAAACATGTGTTATAAATTTTTAATAGGATGAATTATTATTTAATAAAATAAATCCAAAAGGATACGAAAGACATTTGGTCGTGAAATTAGTGTCTAAATAGTGAATAAAAAGATAAAAAAATAACATTAAAGTCAGAACTATTTTTTGGAAGAAATAAAGGAGTTGCAAGCTCCGGGAAAAATAAGGAAATCGTAAAAAACACTATGATTCTGTAATACGTATTGACCACATGGAATCACCTCAAATTGTTAAAAGTTATTAAATTTTGCGCACATTGTTTCAAAAGTGATAAAGTTTCTTTTATAAGTGTAACATAGTGATATTAATGTTATTGCAACTAAATAAATTAAAATCAGAACAGTAATTTTATAAATTTCTACAAGTGTACGATTAACAAGAAACAGCCTTGTAGTAAAAAAGTCAATTTTAAATTAAATTAAAATTAAATATTTAATAATATTTTAATTAAATTCATCCCGGAACTATAGACTGTTATTTATAAGAATTTTTAAAACAAAGCAGATAAAGTTTAATGCAGTAGATTCAAAGATCAGCATTAATAAAGGAATCTTTTTAAGGGCGATACAGCTACAATCAGGACCAATTGAATTCACAGAAAGCGGGAAATAACCAGAATTAAGCAGATTCAAAAGTTGAAGGGGAACTAAGCTACTAGTTCCATCCTAAGGACATCGATGGATCGAAAGGAATTTCAAACAACATGTCATCAACTCCGGGATGGATCCAGGACCAAGGACTTGAATTTGGACCAAGGACCCAGGACAAAGGTTGAGACTTGCCGTTATATAAAGTAGCGACTTACAATTTTAATTAATCCTGAATTCATTAAACTTTCATCCAAATACAATAAGTTTCTTATTAATATAAAATAATGAAAGAAAATTTGTTACTTAAGTTTAAAAATAAACATTTCAGTAAGTTAAATTAAATTAGCATACGCTGTAAAGTATCGATTGAACTGATAGGTGTTAAATTTATAATGTATGTATTTCAGTAATAAGTAGTATATATATATATATATATATATATATATATATATATATTTATTTATTTATAAAGTGATCACTAATAAATTTATGAAATAATAAGAATAAAGTTAAAATTTAAAATTAAAATTTATTAATAAAAATTTAAGATAAACAGAGTAGAAATAAAAAAAAATATATTTGCAACTATACTTTCATAATACACAGGATTCAAATTGAATCAAACCACAAATGTGTCTACTTTTCAGTAACTAAGTAAAATAAATTAATTGTAATTAATAAATAATTAAAAATATAAAATTTATAAATTGAGATTTATTAAAACTACATTAAACAATGCTGAGTATGAAAGATTAAATTGTAATTCAGAAACTAATGTAGAGAAATATATTATTATAAAATCAAGAGTATTTTATAATTTAATCTAAAATAAACATGCAGTTGAAACGGAATTTACTTTGTTTCGATAAATCCTTTCAAAAGTCACGACCCGAGACAGAGTCTTGACATTAAATTTAAATAAATTAAAATTTCATTATAATTCAAAGGTAATCAGATAACAATTAATGAAACCTAACAAGAAACGAAGATTTTCTGAAAACCCAAAAGTAGTTTTAGAATTAAACAACAGAGTTAAAGCTATAACGCAAAGGATTAGGTCAGTGTTCTCAATAAGGTGTATCGCACCGAGTGTCGACAGGCAAAAAGGGTGGAACGAGTAAGATCCTGGAAGATAACCGACTACGCATAGAACAAAACTGCTAAGACTGTACTCACGACAAGGGAGGTCCTTAAGGAGTTAAGAACATTTTTTTTCGCTAGCTTAATAATTCAATTGTTGTTAAAATTTTCTTTGAACGGTCACGCGCGGAGTTTAGGTTAGGAAAGGCGAGTGGGGTTGCGTGTGGGAGAGACTATTGTTGGAACACGCACCCACACACACAAATATACGAGGGTTGATCAAATATAAACGAGACTGATTTTTTAAAAAATTTATTGCTTACTTACAAATTATTCTTGATACAACTTATTTTTCTACATAGTCTCCCGCACGAGTAACACATTTTTCCCACCGGATTGGAAGTTTTTTAATTCCATCTTTGTAAAAAGTTCTCGGGCGTTCATTGAGCCATTGGAGCACGAAAGTCTCCACCGCAGAATCGTCTTCGAAAAGCTGGCCTCCAAGCGCCTCTTTGAGTGGCCCAAACAGGTGATAGTCGCAGGGTGATAAGTCTGGACTGTATGGGGGATGTTCCATTGGTTCCCAGCCAATTTGATCGAGTTTAAGCCTCGTAGCGTTCGCCGAATGTGGTCGGGCATTATCGTGAAGAAAAATGACGTTTCTCGCCGGTTTAGATTTCCTTTTCCTACGAAAAGACTGTTTTGCGGCCTCTAAAACATCGCAATAATATTGTGCGTCGTTGTTGGAGGAAATCGACGTGAAAGGCGCCTTGATTGTCGAAAAATACAGTGGCCATTACCTTCCCGGCCGACGATCGTTATTTGGCCTTCAGGTTTTCTACTGCTTCCCGTCCTTCGGCGAATTCCTTGTGCCAAGCAAAAACGCGAGCTCTTGACAGGGTCCTGTCCCCGTATTGAGCCGTCAATCTACGAAAGATTTCAGTCGGATTGACCCCCTCCTTGGCCAAAAACTTAATAATAATTCTCTGCTCCACGGAAACGTGCACTTCACTCTCACTCATTGTATTGTTTTATACTGAAGGGTCCGAACGGAAATGTTGCCCGTCTGCGCCCGTCCCAAACCTCGCAGGCTACCTGAAACCCCACCCTTTAGAGTTCAATGTCCAACGGAAAAGTTTTTAGAAAGTCAGTCTCGTTTATATTTGATCAACCCTCGTAGATGTGCACAAATTTTAACGACCCTAAAAAAGTGATCAGGAGGTTCGGCTTTCAAACGAACCTGGGTCTTAACGTGATAGCTGCAATAAAAGTTTATTTATTGCAATAAAAGTTTATGTATAAACTGAAAAGGAAATATTTATATATCTCACGTTGAATAAATAAGAATGACTTTTTTTACAAAACGATACAAATAAAACGATCATTCCTTTTAAGTTACACCTTTTTATCATTGTACATATACAGGTGCAGCAGTCAATTCTGCATTTTTTAAAAATCTTTGAAAAATAAACAGATGCATTTTTTCAAAATTGTATTGCTACCATCTTATTATAAACTAAAAAGCATTTAATAAACATAAACATAATTAGTCATTGGTTGTAAATATCATCCGTAAGATTTACGGTAATAGACACCTTCTTTTCATTAAAAAAAAAAAATCAAAATGGACCTATGATTCCCGATGAGGACGTGGCGCACCAAACCGTTACCTTGGCTGTTCACATATCCCGAGAGGTGAAAGTGTGTCTTTTCACTCATCCAGAGGTTGTGTACAAGCTCATCATTTTCTTCAACCATTGCCAAAAACGTTTCACAGAATTACCGTCAGACAGGAAAATCGTTTTCATTCAATGCCTGAACCACTTGAATTTTGTAAGGGTGATGGTGTAAATCTAACCTCAAGACCTTCGGACGGACCTGTCAACGCGCTGACCTCCGAGGGCTTCTCCCTACAGCAATCGTCACGCGTTCAACATTCGCGGAATTTCTCAAAGTTCTCACACTGCCACATCTTCTGTTCGTTGTTTCACCGATATTTTCAAAATTATCCATCCACAACTTTATTGAGTTTACGCTAGACACTGGCTTATTGCGATTAACTCGAAAATGAGTATGAAAACGGGCGCTGAACTGCTGCACAGGTACCGGCATTGGTAAAAGGCTTTCATGAAAAAAGACCTTTGTAGTTAAGACCACTGTATCATGGCGACCGAAACGCTTTGAGGTGGGAAATACAACGATAACCTTGACAACTAGCCCCGTCCACTTTCTAGGTTTTCACAGAATTTTCAAAAATGGAGAATTGATTCTGCAAACATTTGATGACAAAAACATTTCACTAAAACGTACCCTTCCGCAGACAAATAGCTGACCTAAATATTTCATTGGGAAAATAAACCTTTGCACAAACATTAACATCGAACAATTTATAGGCCTACGTATAACGTCAACAGTCGGCTCTAGATACGTTGTGTTATTGCTACATAAAAGCTCTCCGAGGATTAATCTGTCATCGTGTCCATTAAAACATTGTTGCTCCGCTCTGCAGTTTGCGTTAAGAAACATAACGTCGCTCTTCCAACGTTCTCAATTCCCATTGCGTTATCAGTAATATAGTACGTGTGTGTGTGTGTGTGTGTGTGTGTGTGTGTGTGTGTGTGTGTGTGTGTGTGTGTGTGTGTGTGTGTGTGTGTGTGTGTGTGTGTGTGTGTGTGTGTGTGTGTGTGTGTGTGTGTGTGTGTGTGTGTGTGTGTGTGTGTGTGTGTGTGTGTGTGTGTGTGTGTGTGTGTGTGTGTGTGTGTGTGTGTGTGTGTGTGTGTGTGTGTGTGTGTGTGTGTGTGTGTGTGTGTGTGTGTGTGTGTGTGTGTGTGTGTGTGTGTGTGTGTGTGTGTGTGTGTGTGTGTGTGTGTGTGTGTGTGTGTGTGTGTGTGTGTGTGTGTGTGTGTGTGTGTGTGTGTGTGTGTGTGTGTGTGTGTGTGTGTGTGTGTGTGTGTGTGTGTGTGTGTGTGTGTGTGTGTGTGTGTTTAGCTTTCATTAGTTTGTTAGACCCTTGGCCCAACCGTGATGGCATCTCCAATAGCTAATTTTTCATTGCTGTGATGTTTGTGTGTCAGTATATTTCCTAACATTGGTAACAGTGTAGCTTCACATGTCGGTTCACAGATTAAGTGATTGATGACGGCAGTGTTTTCCAGTCACAGATAAGAACTAAAACATTGATTGACAAATGTACTGCTTGCCTAAGATATAAATCTACTTTTAAATATATATTTAACTTTACAGTTGGAATCGGTTCAAAGATTAAGAAATAATAGTGATTCATTGCTTTTTGTCTTTTGTTTTAAAATTTTCTACTCATTGATAAAGTAGTAATGAAATCAACTCTATTCTAATTTTTAAAAACAATTTGCCAATTTATTTGGTTGTAAAATAAAATCATCTTTTTTAAAAGAATAAATTTGGTATTTAATCTTTTTAATGTAAAGCGCATTCTATTTAATATTTTATTACTTATTATTAATACTCCTACTTACTAGTTATTATTACTTACTACTTCGGTGTATATCCGTCTTCAATGTAAACAAATCTGTAGCCCAATTTTCTATTTGCGTAATGTGCAGGTTATAGAAAGGAGGAACCAAATTAAAGCTTTCAGACTTGTAGCGGAAAACACATCAAAGATTCCAGGTGCGATTTTGGTAAAACATAGACACCATGTTTTTTTTACGCGACTGACAAAAAAGGAGTGTTATGTTTTCAGTACCTGGGTAATTATGTATGAATGTATGTATGTTTGTTCCATCATAACTTCTTAACGGCTCGTCCGATTTGAATCTATCGTAGCTTGTTCGATTCCTCACTTTACCATAAGTGTCATAGGCTACATAATTTTTACCCAAACCACCGCCAATGGGATAAAATTTGGGTAAAATAGATAGGACAAACTTATAACTAATTTCATATAGGATAAATAAGTTGCTATGATGAAATAATAAATTCTTAAATAACTAATGTATTCGTACATTCTTAAATAACTGATGTACAAGTGTAATAAAACATAATTACTAAAGACTATACAGTAGGAATCACTCGGATTCAACCACGGAAAGCAAAAAGAAAAACACTCACTTTGGAACCAATAGACCTAGAATTACCACTCAAGTTCCAGCTGATTCAGGGCGTTGAGCTGGGAAAAATGACACCCTAAACACAAAAATCGGTGTTATGAAAATCTGAAGGAATAGTAAATAATTTAGCGATAGGCTTTGTCTAAAGACCAGACTCGGGGACGACATCGGTCTTTAAAATTAAAATAAATAGCGAACAACGTTCAATCGTTGACGCGACAAAAATTAAATACGAGGGCTATTCAGAAAGTAGATTACATTTTTGGATAAAAAAAACTAAGTACAGGAAAAAAATTTTATTATATACATTTGAAAGAGGAACTAAAATACTATTTTTCGACATAATCGCCAAACAAATTTAGACATTTGTCATATCGGTGAACTAGCTTTGAAATTCCCGTGTCGTAGAATTCCGCCGCCTGTGACGCCAGCCAGTCAGTCACGCTCCGCTTGTTCTGGATAGTTCGTCTTAAGTTTCGTAATGTTTGGCAATACCTTTTTTAAGACGAGCTATCCAGAACAAGCGGAGAGGAAAACTGAGTGCAAAAGTGTTGTTTTCGCACGACAATGCCCGCCCTCACACGGCAAATCGAACAAAAGACGTCTTGACGGCCTTCAAGTGGGAGATTTTCCCTCATCCACCCTACAGTCCGGACCTGGCACCTAGTGATTTCCACTTATTCCCGAAGATGAAGACTTGGCTTGCAACACAGCGCTTCGATGACGACGCAGATCTCCGCGCGGGCGTGACTGACTGGCTGGCGTCACAGGCGGCGGAATTCTACGACACGGGAATTTCAAAGCTAGTTCACCGATATGACAAATGTCTAAATTTGTTTGGCGATTATGTCGAAAACTAGTATTTTAGTTCCTCTTTCAAATGTATATAATAAAATTTTTTCCTGTACTTAGTTTTTTTTTATCCAAAAACGTAATCTACTTTCTGAATAGCCCTCGTAATTAGAAAATTAAAAATCACAAATAATTGATTTAAATTGAAATACAAATTTTTCAATCCCACACTCGCTAACTCCAGTCGGCGTATGCCGTACATGGGGACAGGATAGCGCCAGGACTTCGCAGGGCCTACTTTAGAGTTTTGTTCTTTTTAGTGCAAATATATTGAGATGCAGCACCTTCTGTATTTATCGTATGAACTTAACATGTAAATTCTTAATTTATTAAACTAAATACTCGACAAATATTCTTCAGCACATATTCTAATACTTTGTTTTTATCTTTTTAAATCAATTTTATTTAAGATTTTCGTTTCTTTTAATTATGAAATACATAATTTTTTTGTATATTTTTTTGAATTTTGTGTTTTACCAGTCGTGTTTTTTATTTTTTTAAGTAATTATTTTTATTAAAAACATTTGTATCAAACGAATGTATACCTGTGTTCAATATAATTCCTGTATATTCTTATTTATTTCTTCAAAATTGGCGGAAATCAAATTTTGAACCAATTATAAATTAAGTCAAACCAACACACATTCACACAAATAACACACACACACACATATATATATATATATATATATATATATATATATATGTATGTGTGTGTGTGTGTGTGTGTGTGTGTGTGTGTGTGTGTGTGTGTGTGTGTGTGTGTGTGTGTGTGTGTGTGTGTGTGTGTGTGTGTGTGTGTGTGTGTGTGTGTGTGTGTGTGTGTGTGTGTGTGTGTGTGTGTGTGTGTGTGTGTGTGTGTGTGTGTGTGTGTGTGTGTATGCAAATTTGGTTTGAAAATATAAATAAAAATCGATTTTGGTGTAAGAAGTTAGTTTTTTACTCAGAAAAACCAGTTGTAACTGTAATTGTAATCACCATGGTAACACTAATGTGGCTGTTATAATGAAATGGGATTTACAAAAACTGGTATCGTAATTAAAATATAATTTTGTGAAAGAATTTATGTTGCTGAAATATGATTTAAAGAATGATTTCGTTGTGTAACGATTATAATCACTATATTACATACTTACTTATCTAAGTTAGTAAACAAGTCAATTTTAGTATAAAAAATTATTCATGTTAATGCGCAATGATATCAATTTTCGTAAATTAATTTCTTTCATCTTGATAGTAGTGTTAAGAACGATTTTTTAAAATGTTTATAAAAAATTTAATATTTTTAGAAACAGATTATATAGATATAGAAAACAATACGTGAATGCATGTAAAACAAATGTTCTCTTTAAAAGTAAGATGCTACTTAAAACAGATAAAAGGAATTAAATTTTAAAGTGTTTTTTAATTATTAGATTTAATTCAAAAATAAAACGATAATAAGAAATACGTAAATAATATTATGCGTAATTTTAAAGAAACGTTTTGCATTAAACTACAATGATATTAATACTTAACCCAGATAATCTTGAACAGCAAAATTTAAAAACATTACGTCTTGTGTTTTAATATTTTACCAAGACAATCCAGGAAGTTATTGTTTTAATATTTTACCAAGACAATCCAGGAAGTTATTGTTTTAATACTTTACCAAGACAATCCAGGAAGTTATTGTTTTAATATTTTACCAAGACAATCCAGGAAGTTATTGTTTTAATTATACCATATCACGATAGACATTAAATTGTATGAAGTCGCTACTTAATTTAATAAGTTATTAAAGTGAAACTATGACACGATAATATTTTACCAAGACAATCCAGGAAGTTATTGTTTTAATTATACCATATCACGATAGACATTAAATTGTATGAAGTCGCTACTTAATTTAATAAGTTATTAAAGTGAAACTATGACACGATAATATTTTACCAAGACAATCCAGGAAGTTATTGTTTTAATTATACCATATCACGATAGATATTAAATTGTATGAAGTCGCTACTTAATTTAATAAGTTATTAAAGTGAAACTATGACACGATAATATTTTACCAAGACAATCCAGGAAGTTATTGTTTTAATTATACCATATCACGATAGACATTAAATTGTATGAAGTCGCTACTTAATTTAATAAGTTATTAAAGTGAAACTATGACACGATAATATTTTACCAAGACAATCCAGGAAGTTATTGTTTTAATTATACCATATCACGATAGATATTAAATTGTATGAAGTCGCTACTTAATTTAATAAGTTATTAAAGTGAAACTATGACACGATAATATTTTACCAAGACAATCCAGGAAGTTATTGTTTTAATTATACCATATCACGATAGACATTAAATTGTATGAAGTCGCTACTTAATTTAATAAGTTATTAAAGTGAAACTATGACACGATAATATTTTACCAAGACAATCCAGGAAGTTATTGTTTTAATTATACCATATCACGATAGATATTAAATTGTATGAAGTCGCTACTTAATTTAATAAGTTATTAAAGTGAAACTATGACACGATAATATTTTACCAAGACAATCCAGGAAGTTATTGTTTTAATTATACCATATCACGATAGACATTAAATTGTATGAAGTCGCTACTTAATTTAATAAGTTATTAAAGTGAAACTATGACACGATAATATTTTACCAAGACAATCCAGGAAGTTATTGTTTTAATTATACCATATCACGATAGACATTAAATTGTATGAAGTCGCTACTTAATTTAATAAGTTATTAAAGTGAAACTATGACACGATAATATTTTACCAAGACAATCCAGGAAGTTATTGTTTTAATTATACCATATCACGATAGACATTAAATTGTATGAAGTCGCTACTTAATTTAATAAGTTATTAAAGTGAAACTATGACACGATAATATTTTACTTGTTATATAAATTATGACTCTTTGTACTACAACCACAAATAGGTAGAATAAAGGGAAGCTGGTAGCTGCATATCTTAAGCTTTTTTCGGGTTGTAATTTAAAAATGATTCTTACATAATTGATTGATAACCTTTATTGTTTAATAATTTTATTTTTATGTAATTAGAGGTTATCTTACTGACAGAATAATAATTATATTTTTTTTAAAAAAAGAAAAGAATAATATAAAAAGTTAATCTGAATATTTGTCTCTTTACACAATAATTTTTTTAAAATATGTCAATTTTTAAGGTTATTACCTTCTAGTCTTTGAGTTCGATAAGGTTATGTTCAATATATGTGTCTAGATGTCCTTCTTTTTAAAAATACTTAAATTCATCACATTTAATTAGTGTTTACTTTAATTAACACTTAAAATGTTTGGCACTATCTTTCTTTAAGTACTAAAATTAAAAATCGTGTTACAGAATCATTCTGCTCTAAAAAATAGCCTTCCCGTTCATTAGTAATTGAGAAATATTTTTGCTTTCTTAATGTAACATTTTGCACTCATAATGGTTTTCACTTGGCATAGATGGTCACTTCCTATCTTTCGACCTTTCGTCGGTGATTGGTCCTGGTTTTATATTGTACATTTCCTATTTAACACTTCTTTACAAATTATGTTTTCCTTTTTGTTTAGCTTAGATCTAGATCTACTACGGGAGTTGTAACTTTGAATATTGTAAGTATTGATTGATAATACTAATTCAATTGATAATTATGTACACGATAATTTATTTGAAGTGGATTATCTTTATTATTTCATTTGTGATATTACATTTCTAATTTTTGGCTAATTAAATTGTTTTTTTATTTGGTTTCAATATTTTCATGTTACAAACATATTCCATTTACCGGTTAATATCCTTTTGGTTTATCGCAGGGGGGTGCAGACTAGCTGCACCTATTGAGAGGATTTAGACGTCCTTCGCGGTACCCGAGTCTAACACACACTTGCACTTACGACTTTAACACGTTACACTCACATTTACATTTAGGGAGGCGATAATAGCTGTAAGAAATCCATTGTCGTTGCACCCCATATCTTTGACACTCCATTGTTGCTTATCCATTGTTGACATCCATATCTTTGACATCAATTGTTGCAATCCATTTTGACACCCATATATTCGAAACCAACCCCTGCAGTTCCAAACCGAAACCTTCATAGATGGGGGATGGTACGCTAGCATAATATATATCCCCCATGAGGCTGCTGTGGTGGGTTGCGGAGATATAGCTGCCTGCCCGGACATACCACCCTTACATTTATTATATATTGTGTATTGATTTTTGTATCTAATAGTCTATTACAAAGCAAATAAACAACAGTGACTTTAAAACTTTATAAAATCCCGTTAACAGCTGTTTTGTAGATGTGATGGAAGCGAATCTCCAGCAATAATGTTTTCCGTCTCATCACGGTCAGGTTTATTTTCGTATTTTTAATGGAATTTGAAAATTTAAAATGCTAATTTTTTGATATTTTAATTCTGATGACGATTGTTAATCAGAAAATTGTATCGTACAATGTTGATATTTTTAAAAATTTGTAATGGTTGCCATTTTGAAATAGTTGAACGGTTTTCTGAAAAAAAAACCAATTCCAAGTTATTTAAAGTAATTTTCATGCAAAGTTTGAATAAAATCGGCATGAAGTAGTATACTAAACTTCCAAATTACGATGAAAATACGA
Organism: Callitettix versicolor; assembly: GCA_022606455.1. Taxonomy (NCBI): domain Eukaryota; kingdom Metazoa; phylum Arthropoda; class Insecta; order Hemiptera; family Cercopidae; genus Callitettix; species Callitettix versicolor. The sequence goes on from CM040187.1 coordinate 2,607,720, forward strand.
AACTCTACTACATACATTTTAACAATCTTTAAAATATGATCTAGGAGTTAGAATCAGTTCTCAGTGCAAGGTCCTGGGTTTTAATATGATGGCCGCTCTCATAGCACATTTCTTAATATAAAATTTAACAACAACTGTTTGAAATCTACAAAAAAGTGTTTGTTTCAAACATATATATATATATATATATATATATATATATATATATATATATATATATATATATATAGCTATTCAGAAAGTAGATTACGTTTTTGGATAAAAAAAAAAAACTAAGTACAGGAAAAAAATTTTATTATATACATTTGAAAGAGAACTAAAATACTATTTTTCGACATAATCGCCAAACAAATTTAGACATTTGTCATATCGGTGAACTAGCTTTGAAATTCCGTGTCGTAGAATTTCGCCGCCTGTGACGCCAGCCAGTCAGTCACGCCCGCGCGGAGATCTGCGTCGTCATCGAAGCGCTGTGTTGCAAGCCGTTCATCTTCGGGAATAAGTGGAAATCACTAGGTGCCAGGTCCGGACTGTAGGGTGGATGAGGAAAATCTCCCCTTGAAGGCCGTCAAGATGTCTTTTGTTCGATTTGCCGTGTGAGGGCGGGCATTGTCGTGCAAAAACAACACTTTTGCACTCAGTTTTCCTCTCCGCTTGTTCTGGATAGCTCGTCTTAAGTTTCGTAATGTTTGGCAATACCTTTTTTAAGACGAGCTATCCAGAACAAGCGGAGAGGAAAACTGAGTGCAAAAGTGTTGTTTTTGCACGACAATGCCCGCCCTCACACGGCAAATCGAACAAAGACATCTTGACGGCCTTCAAGTGAGATTTTCCTCATCCACCCTACAGTCCGGACCTGGCACCTAGTGATTTCCACTTATTCCCGAAGATGAAGACTTGGCTTGCAACACAGCGCTTCGATGACGACGCAGATCTCCGCGCGGGCGTGACTGACTGGCTGGCGTCACAGGCGGCGGAATTCTACGACACGGGAATTTCAAAGCTAGTTCACCGATATGACAAATGTCTAAATTTGTTTGGCGATTATGTCGAAAAATAGTATTTTAGTTCCTCTTTCAAATGTATATAATAAAATTTTTTTCCTGTACTTAGTTTTTTTTTTATCCAAAAACGTAATCTACTTTCTGAATAGCCCTCGTATATATATACAAGCGCGCGCGCATGCACTTGATCGTATTATGTTTATAGTTTGTCGCTCATTCAGTATTATTTATTTCAGCATAATTTGTAAACAGAAAGTTGTGATTGTTAATCCTGATAACAGAAGTACAGCTTTGCAAATCGAATGCCGAGGCACGATTCCAATTTAACTAAGAGAATAATCAGAAGGCGAACATGAAAACGCATAATATAAATAATAAAAACAAACTGGTTAATTTTAAACGGTAAAAATTTAAGTAAGTAATTCCAATTAAAGAATGTCTAAAATTTAAAATAACAAAATTATATTTACCGTTAAAAAACAAGACGAACCCGACGGCGGTCAAGGGTTATTTAAATTTTTATCAAATTTGTTATTACATTGACTTTAATTGTGAATATTCACATATAACCAAAATTTTAACACGAAATTATGAACCAATATTGAGAACGTGGGCTGGTATATTGATTTATTGTCGATGGATTTCTGTAAGTGTTACCTAGATATGGGTAAACTACACTTTTTAATCAGAGCCAGTTCATTCGTTCGGTACTCGTGGTTACCGCATACACGCTCGCAAGTATGAATAAAAAATAACTTTTTTGTAAAAACGGATATATTCATCAAAATGTCTGCATCAATTTTTTGAATTTGATATGTATTCTTTCATTATCATAATGTTTATATTCAGAGTTACAATGAATCTATCATTAACAATTATACATTAAATTAATGTTAATAAGAAACATAATTAACGAATCTATTTTTACAATGTTCAAAGTAAATAATCCATATTTAGAAGAACAATATACCTATTCCTTTGATATTTTATACGTCATACTTACTAAGAGGTACAATGGATCAATTAATTAATACAATGTTTTATATACTAATTTTTAATACAATAGATTTATCCATACAATGTCCTACACAAGTAATTCCTTGTAATTATTATTAAAAAACCAGTAAATATATCCATATGTTCTAAAGAAATACTGTAATTTGTAGTAAGAAGCAATCAAAAATATTTTTATGATATTCCAAGCAAATAATTCTTAGTAATAAGCACAATGAATTTATCGTTACAATGTTCTACGTAAAAAGCACAATGTGTCTATCTTATTGATGTTATATGTAACTGGTTCTTAGTAAGAAGCACACTAAATCTATCTTATTGATGTTATACGTAACTAATTATTAGTAAGAAACACAATAAATCTATAATTACAACGTTCTACACAACTAATTCTCAATTAGAAGCACACACACTGGATCTACCTTTTCAATGTTCTATGTAGGTAGTTCTTAGTAAGGAACACAATAAACCAATAATTACGATATTCCACAGAAGTAATTATCAGTAAGAAGCACAATGGATCCACCCTAAAGGTGTTCTACATAACAATTCTTAGTAAGGAACACAATAAACCAATAATTACGTTATTCCACAGAAGTAATTCTCAGTAAGAAGCACAATGGATCCACCCTAAAGGTGTTCTACATAACAATTCTTAGTAAGGAACACAATAAACCAATAATTACGATATTCCACAGAAGTAATTCTTAGTAAGAAGCGCAATGGATCCACCCTAAAGGTGTTCTACATAACAATTCTTAGAAAGGAACACAATAAACCAATAATTACGATATTCCACAGAAGTAATTCTCAGTAAGAAGCACAATGGATCCACCCTAAAGGTGTTCTACATAACAATTCTTAGTAAGGAACACAATAAACCAATAATTACGATATTCCACAGAAGTAATTCTCAGTAAGAAGCACAATGGATCCACCCTAAAGGTGTTCTACATAACAATTCTTAGTAAGGAACACAATAAACCAATAATTACGATATTCCACAGAAGTAATTCTTAGTAAGAAGCGCAATGGATCCACCCTAAAGGTGTTCTACATAACAATTCTTAGAAAGGAACACAATAAACCAATAATTACGATATTCCACAGAAGTAATTCTTAGTAAGAAGCACAATGGATCCACCCTAAAGGTGTTCTACATAACAATTCTTAGAAAGGAACACAATAAACCAATAATTACGATATTCCACAGAAGTAATTATCAGTAAGAAGCACAATGGATCCACCCTAAAGGTGTTCTACATAACAATTCTTAGTAAGGAACACAATAAACCAATAATTACGATATTCCACAGAAGTAATTCTCAGTAAGAAGCACAATGGATCCACCCTAAAGGTGTTCTACATAACAATTCTTAGTAAGGAACACAATAAACCAATAATTACGATATTCCACAGAAGTAATTCTTAGTAAGAAGCGCAATGGATCCACCGTAAAGGTGTTCTACATAACAATTCTTAGAAAGGAACACAATAAACCAATAATTACGATATTCCACAGAAGTAATTCTTAGTAATACGATCCCTTAGCATTTATTTCGCATGAGAATAATGCAAAGACTAGAAGTAATTTTTATTGTTTATTTTATGACAGGAACTTCACTTTGGCCTACATAAGTGAAGTCAAAGTTTCAAGCATACCTATGAATTAGTCGACTAGCAACAGTTTTTCTCAAAAGTGAAAAAAAGTCTGGACATAATAAATTTCTAGTTATAATTGAACACACTAATTTTTAATCTGACAGTTCAAGAATCTACCGGTGTAGCCTATCCAATCAAAACGTGTTCGTTAAATTTTTTTTTGTGACATTCGCGATACTTGTTGACAGAAGAGAAAATTAAAAAATAGAAACAAATAGTGTTTATTGTTTTTATTTTATTGGTTCAATTATATTACTGATGTTATTGATAAATTGAAATTAGCCTATACACAACTCGTATTAAAGGAAAATGACACATAATTGCACTGTGTACAGACATAATATGAAGATAATATAATGATCTTGTACAATGTATCCAACTGTAAATGCTCTTATAGTGTGAGGGTTGGGCTCGGTATATAGTACAAGGAGTTTCATTAAAAAATTGAAATAATTAACTTATTTATATACAACGTGCAAGGCATATTTAACTGAAAATGCTCCAAACAATCTTGTGCTAGATTGGTTACGTATGTAATGCAATGGCGTTAATTATAAATATTTATTATTTGGTGCAAATGCAAAATTAAAAAAACTATTAAATGTAAAAAAAAATATGTCACGCTCTAATTTTTATAGACAGAAATCATAGCACTGAATGTATTTGGGGACGAACCGGGTACTTGTAGAATAATTATTCACTTTAGTAATAAAGTAACAATTCTCACATGTTATTTCTGCTAACGTAAAATTAAATATTCTACCTCAAAAAAAAAAAAAAAAAAAGGCTAGAAGAATTTAAAGAATTTCCCCTTCAAAACTCGGTTACGTTTTCGCCATGGTGGAACAACGCGTGCTTGCATTTTTATCAACAATAAGAGCTTTTAATAATCAATTACTTTTTAATAGCTCTGTATGAAAGGGATTGTCTCATTCTCTGGAAGAGGAATATGAAAACAATTGTTTGATGGAACGGAGCCAAAACCACACAATGTCGTCCAATTTGGCGTCTGAGCCATAACAATGCATAGACGTATTTTGTGAAATAACAGTCAAAGAATTATTGTATTTGACAATGGGCTTTTATACATTTTCTAAAGATAAATTAAGTACATTGAAAAAAATTTTAATATTTCTTACAAACTAGCTTTTAAGCTTGTTCGGCCTATTAGCTTTAACAGTTATATATATAAGAAGTAGCTAATAATTATTTTTATAGGATTTTCCAAATAACTTTATGCAGCATAGTAGTTCATGATTTATGAAATACATACAAGACATTTCAAACCACAAATTTGAACCCACTTCGGTACATTTAAAATCGTATAATTATTATTTTAAACTAATTACTTTTCCTTTTTCACAACTCTACAATACTTTTACTGAGAAATTAATTAATTTTATATTTATTTTTCTCTGTTCGTGTACTGAGAACTTAAAAAATAAGTTCTTACTTTTCTAAAACTTAAAAAAATTAAAAAGTTTACTTTAGTTTGTTGATTTAGTAATAGACCAAAGAAAAGATTGGCATAAGTAGACTGAATTCGTTTTAATTTGATGCACTTAAAATTTTGTTTTTACCTGAAAATTAAAACAAAATTTACTTCTTGATTAAATTTAACTTTGTATTGAAATTATTATAATAAATAATGTAAATTAAAAAAAAAATCAAATATTAGTTTTCGCAAAATGTATTTTATTGTCAACAGTTAAAACTATAGTTACCGTTCAATAACAAATAAACAAAATCTTAATTTTTTAGTTTGACAATAATTTAATTACTCAAAAACAAAACCATTAGAAATGCAGTTCCTTTAAATAACAAAGTAAGTTATTTCTTGTATTTTTGTTACTACTTATGTAAATAAAAAAAATGTTAACGACCCCACGAAAGTCATCTACAAGACATGATCGGTGATCATTTCAATGTCCCTGGGTTTTAACATGATGATAGAGGAATTTATATTTCTTGTATTATTATCTGTTATCACCAAAAAGTGTTGTCAAACGATGACTGATTAAAAATGTTTCAAGTGTTCAAAATTCCGTTTATACTATTGTAAAAAACTATACTATAATTTTTATGTTCAAAAAACCGAAATTGTCTCAACGTAATAAAAGAAACTTAGAATATTTAAAAGTTACAATTAATATGGACTGTTCTGTTTTATTAGAGTTAACATTTTATTATCGTCGTATGGACAAAGATAAACGAACTCAACTCCGCCGTTTAAATCATTTCATTTTTTTCTTTGTAAACTGATTTTGTAACTTGATTTTATTTCAAATCTAGTGTAACGAATTCTTTATGAAAATTTTAATAAAATCAGTCCAATCGATTTTTAAAAATCAGGTATATTAATTATCACCTTTACCGGATTGTTTTCGATCTGATAACTTATAGATGAAGGAGTACTTACAAGAAAAAAATAAAATTTTACTGCTTTTGTGGTCATCCTGTTCTAAAGTAACACCAATTATGTCTTTATTATCTTAAGTTTGAGGTTAGGTTTCTTTTTATTGTTTCATTGTGATGCAATATCAGAGCAACGTATAGCTACAAGTGTAGTGAGCAATGACAAATTGAAACAGCAAAAAGTGAGTGGTTAGCTCCAAAAGTGGACACGTTATTTTTACTCCTAACTAGTATTTTATTTAAAAATGTAAATCATTGTAATAATGGAACTCTATATTTTAGATTGCCCGTAAACAAATTGAATTTTAGAACCACAGAGCTATGAACCGAAAATGGATTACTTCTTTTGCAGATGAATTAGACAGATTGTTAAGTGAAACCTCGATTCAGTCCTCTAAAATTAAATCAGAACTTAATGTACTCACAAATGAATTTCCACCACTTGACACGGCCTCTGTACACGAAAACATTAAATATAAAAAGAAAACTGGTAATGTAGATAATAAAACTACTTTGATGCCAGTCATAGCGAAAGATAAAAAGAATAAGAAACCAATAAATACTACTAGGAGTGATAAAAACAGGAGTCATAAGAAACAAGTAGTAAAAACGAACAACGATATTGTACCGATAAAAACCGAAAAGTTTATCTCTAAAACTCAGAAATTATCAAACGCAAAGGGTGGTAAAGGTAAACCTAACCTTTCCATCCACAACTGTTTCAACATCAGCCTGGACGGTACATCGAAATCAGACACTGATATTCTTTCTAAATCTACAACAGTGCAGCAATTAAAAATATTTTGGAACGATCAAACAAAAAAAGAAGTGAACAGCAACACTGACAAATTTAAAGATAAAACTGTTGATGAATTTAAAAAGGCGTTTGAACTTAAGAAAATGCTTCATGAAGAATTGCTTTCGAAATCGTCAAAAAACAGCATGCAGACTGACAGAAATATCGAGAGTAGACAAAGTAAATCGAAAAGTAATTCGCACAATCCAACGTTAAGTCGTGTTTCTGAAAACAAAAGAAGTGTTCCTATTAATTTTATTACTAAAAGTTCCGAATCGTCCATTCAAACATTTAGTTCCTTATGTGTACCGAATGACGCCATTTACGAAGATGCAGCGAGTAGTGAAATAGTCAAGTCTGGTAGTAACATGAAAACATCGTCCAATACGCCCGAGAGACATTTTTACAATGTAAAAACAACTTCAATGTTTAGCGTAAACTGTATTATTGAAGAGCTTGAAAAAACGGTTTCGATTTTGAAAATGTTAGGAGCTGAATATCAGGGTGTTCCAATTTACTCGGAACAGATTCTTTTGTCATCAAAGATGAAGCAAGCCTTGATTGACCTCTTAAATATAACCAACAATGAAAGTTATTTTCATTTCGAGTCAAATGTTAACAATAAGTTTATCGAGTTTTCAGCACCGGATGATATAATCACTGGAGTACCTACATCAAAAATTAAAGAGAATACTTCCTCTACTTCAAATAAGTCTGGAGTAAATAAGGTAAATTTATTAAATGGTATAGAAACTTTTCAAAACGAATCGACAAACAGTGAATCCAAAGCCAGTGTATTATATGAGAATCACAGTGTAAAAACAACGAAAAACACTGATGTTCTTATGAAAGTAACAATTGACATTATTGGTAGTGATAACGATAAAAATAAAAACATTTCCACTTTCATCAACGTAGATAATGAAGGACTTCAAATATATGAAGGTGAAAACAAAATAGGTGTTATAAATTTGAGTTCAAACTCCGGTTTCGGAAGTAATGAAAATTTAACAGGAATTGCTGAAAGTAAACAAGTAATTAATAAGACATTGGGGCTAACAAATTTAAGAATTAATAGACCAGAAATCTGTTCTAATGGATTCTCGAATCTAAGTAGAGAGAAAGTTGGCAGAAATAATAATGGTTTAGACCAAGAATATTCGAATATCGTGTCGAATGAAAGAATTAAGCAGAAAGAAGGAAGTGAATTGTACTTTGTTTATTCGTATGAAAAAGAAAATTACAATGTAGAAGAACAACAATCAAGTCAATTAATTAAAACAGCTGACAAAACAGAAGAAACTCTTGTTCCTGTTGATTCAGAAGGCAATACTTCCGAACGGTCTAATTCAGATGACAATGCTTTGAATTGTTGCACAACCAATACAGAAGGCACTACACAATTTGCTGGAGGCGGTGATAATTCTGTTAATCGAATTTATTCACAGTCTTCGTCTTTAGAAGTGAATGTTTCAGGTGAATCGGTTTCCTACATTGATTCAGTTGAAAGTATAGAATGTGAATTCGGTTTACCAAAAGTAACCAAGAAGTGCGACACACAAACAGAGGATAATGTTAGGCGACTGTTATCGGGAATACCTTTGTTTCAGGAACTGAAATCATTAGATTTAAAATCAGTTATAATTGATAACGGAACTGGAACCCAATATGAAGAAATAAAAATGTCCTTAGATAGTTCTCGTGAATCAATGGCTGAACACACGAAAAAAGATTTCAGTAAGTTATTAGTAAAGAAATCATACACATCAATGTTGAATGATAATTCAAATTCAAAGGGTATTGAAAATTTTACATCACAAACAGCAGAGGAATATACTGATAAACAAAGTGTAAGTAAACAAGATCGTCAAGAACTATTGAAGGAAATATTGTTAAATGAGTTCAACAGTAAAAATAACATTGAACAATTGAGACCATTACAAGTGCATCCTAACGATTTGTTTACTAATACTTCTGAAAACATGTTGCCAACACTTCAAAAAAGCAATTTTAATTCTGTTTCTGAACGAGATATTTTACTTTTTTTACGTCATTTAGTTTCCGAAGACACGTCAAACCGCAGAGAGAACAGTTCCAGCCTTTACAGCAGATTAAAACGTATTGTTAGTTGTTATATGGATTATACAATGGATGTTTTTATTGACTTTGTACGCAATCTAACGTCAGCTGACGTGCGAGAAGGTGTGGCAAGAAAGTGTACACAGTTGTACAACTACTGCTTCGACGGTTTGACGTCAGTTAACTTTTTATCACACAGTTTTTTTTACTTTTCAGTATATTTTTTATTGTTGTTCATAATTGAAAAAGAGTTGTTTATCTTGTATGACTTGTTAAACCGATAAAATACTAGCTGACTAATAAATACTATTAACAACAATTTTGAACACATTTGATGAAGTATCAATAATGCCAGTGTAGTAATATAAATAACTGAAAATACCTAAACAATAATCTTTGTTTTTGCTTTCTTACTGTACGAAGTGAGAAAGGTACTTCGCCTTATTTTAAATTTTCAAACGTTTTAAATCTTTGTTTTTGCTTTCTCACTGTACGAAGTGAGAAAGGAACTTCACCTTCTTTTAAATTTTCAAACATTCAGGGTTTCAATCGCAACCAACAAGAGGCATGTTCTGTTGCAGGTCGCTGCAACATCATAGAGCCGATTAAAACGGAATTTTCCAAAACCCACGTTCAGGGGTTGGTTAACCAATAACTTTCGAAGGTCACACCCTGACGCGTCCCTACGCCAACCATCGATTTCTCACTCGTTCTTCCGACGTAGCCCAAGTAATATTTTTTGCGCTTTTGTTCCTGTTGACAGTCCGCGCTCTATTTGACCAATAGAATCATACTTCTCTCTTAATTTGCTCTCCGCAGTGAGACATTAAGAAACTTCATCTACAATACTTGCTCTTTGGGCGTGGCCTGAGGTACTTCTTGTATGCTTTCGATCCTGTGAACAGTCCGTGCGCAACAGGCGTCGCGTTAAAACTCGAAAAACTTCGAATTTCCTATATTTCTCAACAGTGGGACGTTAGAAGGCCACATAACTAAAATCTCTTGTTGAATTAGTGCGGCAAACTTTACCAATTTTTCTAGATCAAGACACGCGCTCCCATCAGTGGACGGTGTTTCTACGAGGGTTGATCAAATATAAACGAGACTGATTTTTTAAAAAAATTATTGCTTACTTACAAATTATTCTTGATACAACTTATTTTTCTACATAGTCTCCCGCACGAGTAACACATTTTTCCCACCGGATTGGAAGTTTTTTAATTCTTTCTTCGTATAAAGTTCTCGGGCGTTCATTGAGCCATTGGAGCACGAAGGTCTCCACCGCAGAATCGTCTTCGAAACGCTGGCCTCCAAGCGCCTCTTTGAGTGGCCCAAACAGGTGATAGTCGCAGGGTGATAAGTCTGGACTGTATGGGGGATGTTCCATTGGTTCCCAGCCAATTTGATCGAGTTTAAGCCTCGTAGCGTTCGCCGAATGTGGTCGGGCATTATCGTGAAGAAGAATGACGTTTCTCGCCGGTTTAGATTTCCTTTTCCTACGAAAAGACTGTTTTGCGGCCTCTAAAACATCGCAATAATATTGTGCATTTATTGTGCGTCGTTGATGGAGGAAATCGACGTGAAAGGCGCCTTGATTGTCGAAAAATACAGTGGCCATTACCTTCCCGGCCGACGATCGTGATTTGGCCTTCAGGTTTTCTACTGCTTCCCGTCCTTCGGCGAATTCCTTGTGCCAAGCAAAAACGCGAGCTCTTGACAGGGACTTGTCCCCGTATTGAGCCTTCAATCTACGAAAGATTTCAGTCGGATTGACCCCCTCCTTGGCCAAAAACTTAATAATAATTCTCTGCTCCACGGAAACGTGCACTTCACGCTCACTCATTGTATAGTTTTATACTGAAGGGTCCGAACGCAAATGTTGCCCGTCTACGCCCGTCCCAAACCTCCCAGGCTACCTGAAACCCCACCCTTTAGAGTTCAATGTCCAACGGAAAAGTTTTTAGAAAGTCAGTCTCGTTTATATTTGATCAACCCTCGTATATTACCATTACCTACACCGAACTGTTGTTGTTGCCAAACAATTCTGTTTGTCATACGAAAGCGAGGCAACAGAATCATGTCAACAGCATGTCACGAATAATGCCGTGTCGTATCTCCGCCAGCAAGATCAATACAGGCGCTTGTTAACAGTATAAAACTAAATCACGAACTTTTGAACTTATCGAGTTATAAGTGAATCTGTGATATATAGGGTAAAAGTTCAACATCACAATAAGTGAACATTGTGAATATCATTTGTGTAGGTCTATAGGAACTTTGTGTAAATCTACGTGCTGCTTTAGCTGTACAGACAGGACGTCTTCAATTATCCACCACAAATCCATGGACTGTAGACAAAGGAACAGTGGAGATATGTTTGCTTAAATGTAAGAATTTGATTGCAATTGGTATAAAAAAATATTCATTCGGAAATTCAGAGAAAACGTAATTCACAATTACAACAAATTATAAAACTTTTCATTAAACATTGTATCACTTACGCTCGGATACAGTAATTATTAATAAAAGTAAGAAACATTTTGGTTCACACGAGACGGATCATTCATAATTAACACTTTGCACTAAACGTTTTGTTCCTACTTTTCTGGACTGGCTCATAATATTAAAAACCCTGTTTATACTTAACACGAAGTGTGTATGAGTTATATATTTTACCAAATGAAAGTATCTTGTGTATAAAATAATATTACTAGGATCTCTGTGTATGTGTCTGTGTATGCAGTTGGAAATTAAACTAATTAACCAATGTTTATGATATTTGGAAAATAAGCATAATTAGTAAATAACCGAGATAACTTTGTTCATTTTTCAGTAAAGTTCGTTTTCAAATTTTTTGTTGTATTTTTAAAAAAATTTAAAAACTGTATTTGCTCAAAATGGTCTCTGAAGATTTTTGTAAAATTTTGCTAAAATATAGTTTTCAAGTACTCAAATATGGTTTCCAAATGTTGTTTCTACTATATAAATAGAAAATAAAATTCGGAGCTACCCAAAAAAGTGGGCCTGACTTGTCAACTAGGTTTATTTTAGTATTTTTTCTACTTATTCCCAAACTGTAATTTAATTTGTATTGAAGTTTTACACTGACTATATTAATCTTCGTGTTTGAATAAACTCTTAGAAAACTCTGTTTTAGTTTTTTTGTAATTTTTCGTCCTCTTAAGTTTTGTTTCGGTATTCGACATTTGCCGTCATTTGTGTATGTTCAAACAATACATGATGTTTCTACAACAATAATCTTTTTCTTAAATGCCTAAATTAAAAACTAAACAACTAGAACATAAGCCCCGATACTCAGGTCTGTAATAAAATACTGAAAACAACCAACAAACACTGTGTGTGTAAACAACACATCAAAACAAAATATATGTGTGCAGGTCAAAAGAAAACGCACACAGTTTGCTTTTAAAAATTTAAAAACATACAATATGTGACCATTTAGTTAAAGTATATGACAAAAATACCCTGTTATATTTAGTGTAATATTAAAAAGACGTTTATATTCATAGTGACCAAGACCGTTTAAAGTTTGTTTTTGTAACTTACGACCCAACTAGGAGCTATCACATGTTTTATACAAGTAAATTACTTTAAAACAAAATTTAACAAGGTTTGGTGTTATTAGTTGATAGACTTGTAATAAAAGGGGTTTGTTTTCAAACTGATTCAAGAATACGAAGTTACTAGGCTGTGTTTGGCGTAGTGTTATTAATGCTTGAGCCAGTCTACAAACTCCTCCCACTTTCCTAGTTGGCTCTCCCTCGAGTCCCCTCATCCCTCGTGGAAGTTAAAGCTGTAGTGAAAAACTTGCGTTTAGTGTCATAAAGGTTAGTAAATTAACTGAGGTAAAACCTGTTTGCAAAGGGAAATGTTAAATATTTTCTGAAATTAATACAAACACTTTCTGAGAAGCGTAATTAATTATCGTAGTTAATAGAAGAGGCGAGGCTGGATATGAATACGGTTTTAGACAAACTTATCGCTTTGAAACAACGATCTCTTACTCGTTCTAATCCTTATAAATAAATGTACCGCATTATCTTGCACGCAAGTAAACATGGTTATCTTGAATTTATCTTGCTACAAGTTTAGTCTTGCTTCATTACACCAATTTATTCGTGTCTTCGGTTGGAAGGGTTGCGCTTTATTCCATCCAATCTTGAACTAATTAGAAAGCTTACATTTTATGTTTAATGCTTTGTGTGGGAATATTTTTCAATATTTATAGCTTGTATTATTGAACCAGTTCATTTTTATGTTGTAATACATAAGTTAAATAATTTTAGAAGCACAATAAAATGTTTCCGGCACGCAGCTGTCTTGTTGATGTGTTTTCTAAAAGTAATATGTTCATCTTACATTTTTTTAAAATTCTGATTTCCTCATCTTAATCAGCATTAAAATCTGCATATATTAGCAATTTAAATTATATTGTAAATAAGGAAATGAACCCGAACCTCCACGCCGTCAAATTCATTTTCTTAATTTTAACGGCATTTTTAAAATTAAAACATTTAAAAAAATTAAATTTCTAATCTTATTGAGTAAAGTCGAGGTGACGCATTTCATCATTGCTAATATAAATTGACCAATATATAAGGGATGGAATAAAAAAATAAAAAACAAGGGTTGTCGAAAGAGTCTTAAAGATACAATTCATGTTTTTATGAAAAAATTATATTTTTTATGTTAGAATAACCAAGTTATCCAAGCTCATGGTAATTAATAAAGAAGCAGTTGGAAGGTCAACACATTAATAAAAAGGGTATCACAGTTCACCTACATGGGAATCATGACCAATGAGGTGCAGAATTGAAAAGCAAGGGCCGCCTTCAATCAAACTGTCATAACCTCACATCTATATCAAAATCAGACTCCTCCGGTGCTGTATTTTCTTGGTACTTTTCTATGGAATAGAAGCATGGACACTAACCGAGGCCAAACAAAAAAGACCAGAAGAATTCGAAATGTGGCTCTGAAGGAGAATGATGAAGATCTCATGGGTAGATAAAGTGACCAACACAGCAAATCTAGAACGACTGAAGAAATACCTAGAGGTGACGATAACATCAAGAGAAGAAACTCGAATATCTTGGATATATTATGAGAAATACGAGAGCAAATACCGCCTTCTGAAATCCGTTCTCCAATGGAAAGTCTAAGGTAAAAGAGAGCCAGGAAGAAGAAGGATATTATGGCTTAAAAGCTGAAGGACATGGTTCTAAAAACTACAACAAACTGTTCAAAGCAGCCGTGAAGAAAATTTTCATATCCAGGATGATAGACAGTATGATACCCAGCCTAACTGAGCAAGTGTCAGTTAAAACTGATGCAGTAGTAGAATCTATATTGATTGTTACAATATGGTTTTTTCGTTGTTCTATAATAATAAAAGAAAACCAACGGACGGCTTCTGACATCTCTGCTAATCTCTTCACTCCGGGACCTGGACGGCTTCTGACATCTCTGCTAATGGCTTGACTCCGGGACCTGGACTGCTGCTCAGAAGACACTTCTACCATAAATCCACGCAACTTAACTAACGTCTCTTCATTGGTAAGCTGCATTGTATATCACAATTGATTTTAATTAATTTAAAAGATCAGTATTGTTAGTTCACATTTAATATCAAAAACCCACCCTGTGACTAATTATTCTTTCTTTCTTTGATAATTATTAACTTGTAGCTTTATGTCAATCATTCGTGTTAAGTTAATCATTTATGTTAAGTAATAAATAGTTAACAAAATTATTAAATATATAAAAAAAACATGATGGCTGCTCATTTTCCAATGAAAATTCTCTAATAATGGTGGTACGCAATTGTCAAACTGTCGTGATGAAAGGGAATGTTAAAGAAAAAGAACTATAACACTTACAACGTAAAATAAAACATACTGTTACAACGTAATGTAATTCCATTTTACAAAGATAAATTATTCAACCTAAGACTATTTTTAGGAGTATTTATCAATTTGTTTACCTGTTCTTTACAATTAACTGTGAAATATTATTTTTTTGTCTTGAAACAATAATCTATGTAAAAATTAAGTAAATTTTAAATATCTATGCAATACCTGTAAAATATGATTCATTAAACAGTTATTTCAACTCAAATTTTTTTTACATAGCCCAAATCTAAGTGTCACAAACAAAATATTATTAACTGAAAGAATTCATTAATTAAGAGCTTGTCTTGAAGTCATTTTTGACAATGGGCTTAAGTAGCACAAGAATGATTGCTTCTTTTGCTTCTTACCCTTATAGAAATCACTTTATTGTTACGGCGAGATGAAGCTGTTTCACAGAAAAGACGATTATTCATTCTTTGTTCATTAACTGACATTAGTTGGAAAGTATTTATTCACTGCAAGTACAGATTTTTTGAATATATATATATATATATATATATATATATATATTTACCACCGTACATCCGGCGGAGAAAGCTGAGGTGAGGGGCTGATGGGGTTAGCAATCCCACTGTACAGTTTAGATCATATTACTCTAACTCACCCAGTTCACACACGCGCGCACGCGCTCTCACACAAACTCACTATTCTACGTAGCTTAGTTAACTCGAAAGTGTAGAGCGACCCGTGCTGATACAGTAAATGGTATTGATCCAGTGGGGTAACAAACAGAGTCCACTGGTAAATCCTAACGACTTACCAGTGAATATCAAAGAACCACCCTGAGACTATTCTTTCTTTCTTTGATAATTATTAACTTGTAGATTTACGTGAATCATTGGAGTTAAGTTACTCATTTATGTTAAGTAACAAATAGCTTAGCAAAATTATTAAATAAAAAAACGTTATGACTGCTCATTTTCAATTGAGCATTTTTTGATAGTTGTAGAACATAGTTTTCACGCTATCGTGATTAATGGCAATGTTTAAAAAGCCTTAATGTATGGGCGTATCTCATTGCCCTACCAACTTACGGGAACAAAATTAGTAAGAATGTAAAATAAACGGAATCTCGCAGCACAAAAAAAAAAAAAAAAATAAATAAATAAAATGTAGCGCAACCTGCGTGATAAGGGTGGGTCAAGAGAAATAAACACTGAAAGGGAGATAGCAGAATGTTCTGCATGTGCATGTTCATTCATCTCGACAACGATTTGGGACGTCACCAATCAGAAGTAGTGGAGTTGTTCACTTTGAATCCTCTGCAATACTTAAGACTTATAAAGAGACTAGGGTTAGAGAAGTTACCGTAACTAAACATTTCAGAAATACAGAGAAGGGACACAACAGATCTACAAAAGTGCAGTAGTAACCGTAGAAATTCATCATTCGTGTCATCGAGTAAATTACAATTTACATAGGGTGTTTAACTCTTCGCTCAGCCCATGTATCCCTCTGGACCCAACTTTTGGCACCAAGGAATCCGTACCTGACCTGTTTAAGGAATCCAGTGAAGATGTTATTTCAGGTTGAATATTACAGAGGTCCTAACTTAAGACGGTTAAATAAAGAAAAAAAGTAAATTTATTATCGGCAGGAAGATTGTTATAATGAAATATTCTTTTACGATTTGTTTATTCTAGTTAAATTTTGTACTTTATAACATGTGTTTCGGTTTTTTTGTTCATCACCATATTATTGAGAATATATTTTAGTTATAAATAAATATTTGCTTCATATAATAGGGACGTTAGTTAGTCAACGTTGCAACAAACAAACAAACGTTGTTCACAGTCACGCTACACGATTGATTGCGTTTAATAAAATACATTATTAAAGCTTTATTCAGTATTTGTATATAAAGTGCTCATTAAAAGCACAGCTTTGACGTTATTTTGCTGTAAGCACAATGCAAACAATGTTTATGCAGTTCTTTTGAATCTGCTGCTTACATTTAGTTCATATAAGTATGAACAGAATTTTTTATTAGATCAATAAAAGGGACAAAAAAGGCTAAGAAAATGTTTGCACATTCCTGTTTTCTCTAAAAAAAATCTGGTTAAAAAGCTACCGGACTGCAAAAAGCTAAGAAAATGTTTGCACATTCCTGTTTTCTCAAAAAAATCTGGTTAAAAAGCTACCGGACTGCAAAAGGCTAAGAAAATGTTTGCACATTCCTGTTTTCTAAAAAATCTGGTTAAAAAGCTACCGGACTGCAAAAAAGGCTAAGAAAATGTTTGCACATTCCTGTTTTCTTAAAAAGCTACCGGACTGCAAAAGGCTAAGAAAATGTTTGCACATTCCTGTTTTCTCTAAAAAATCTGGTTAAAAAGCTACCGGACTGCAAAAAAGGCTAAGAAAATGTTTGCACATTCCTGTTTTCTCTAAAAAAAAAAGCTACCGGACTTAAAAAATGCTTGCACCCTGAAAAAATCTGGTTAAAAAGCTACCGGACTGCAAAAGGCTAAAATGTTTGCACATTCCTGTTTTCTCTAAAAAAATCTGGTTAAAAAGCTACCGGACTGCAAAAGGCTAAGAAAATGTTTGCACATTCCTGTTTTCTCTAAAAAAATCTGGTTAAAAGCTACCGGACTACAAAAAGGCTAAAAAAATCTGGTTAAAAGCTACCGGACTGCAAAAAAGGCTAAGAAAATGTTTGCACATTCCTGTTTTCTCTAAAAAAAATCTGGTTAAAAAGCTACCGGACTGCAAAAAAGGCTAAGAAAATGTTTGCACATTCCTGTTTTCTCTAAAAAAAATCTGGTTAAAAAGCTACCGGACTACAAAAAAGGCTAAGAAAATGTTTGCACATTCCTGTTTTCTAAAAAAATCTGGAAAATGTTTGCACATTCCTGTTTTCTCTAAAAAAATCTTAAAAGCTACCGGACTAAAGCTACCGGACTGCAAAAAGCTACCGGACTAAAAAGAAAAAATGTTTGCACATTCCTGTTTTCTCTAAAAAATCTAAAAAAATGCAAAAAGGCTAAGAAAATGTTTTGCACATTCCTGTTTTCTCTAAAAAAAATCTGGTTAAAAAGCTACCGGACTGCAAAAAAGGCTAAGAAAATGTTTGCACATTCCTGTTTTCTCTAAAAAAAATCTGGTTAAAAAGCTACCGGACTGCAAAAAAGGCTAAGAAAATGTTTGCACATTCCTGTTTTCTCTAAAAAAAATCTGGTTAAAAAGCTACCGGACTGCAAAAAAGGCTAAGAAAATGTTTGCTACCGGACTGCAAAAAAGGCTAAGAAAATGTTTGCACATTCCTGTTTTCTCTAAAAAAAATCTGGTTAAAAAGCTACCGGACTGCAAAAAAGGAAAATCAGACTGATTTCAAAATATGTTTTTGATTTTTTAATTTTGACCATTTAAGAAAACGCACGTCATTAAAACCAAACATTTACAGTTTGGCTGTAAAGTGAAAAATCCCGATTATGGTTCAGATTTATTTTTGTTTCTTTTCGTTAACTCATTAACCTATTTTTTAAACTTCAAATTTGCTACAAATTCGATAATAAATCAATAAGTCACTCACTTAGGCGTGTTTTTCTATCCACACTGACATTAATTCAAAAAGCCTCCCCGAAAAGTTCCGCTTTACGCTAACTGTAACTCTCGGTACAGTCTAGGCAAATTTTATCCCTGGTAAGAAAAGCCTAGGCATATTGTACCCACTTTGACGTATATTATGCCGATATGTAGTTGATTTCTTAGGAGGCAAGAAAAGTCTACGCTCAGTGTACTCCTTTGAAGTATTAATACGTCAATATAGTAGATCTCTTTGTGGTAAGAAACCCTAGGAACAGTTTACCCTTTTGAGGTATTTGTGCCGATCCATCTCTTGGGGTAGGTATGTGTATAGTAGATACCTTGCGGATGGTTCAGAAAAGCCTAGGCTCAGTGTACTCCTTTGAAGTAATAATATAGTATATCCATTGGGGAAAGAAATATTGACATGTAAATAGCTGGGGGATGAAAACGTAGACACTGTGCACCTCATTTGAAGTGATAGTATGCTGACATAAACTAGATCCCTTGAGGGTAAGAAAAACGTAGGCTCAGTGTACCTCCATTGAAGTGATAATGTGAAAACGTATAGTAGATCCCTTTGTGGTAAGAAAAACCTAGGCACAGTGTATCCTTTTGAAGTATTAATATGCCGACCCTTGGAAATAAGAAAATCTAGGTACAGTGTACCTCCTTCAAAGTGATAATATGGCGACATGTAGTAGACCCTTGAGAGTAAGAAAAACCTAGGCCAGTGTACCCTTTTGAAGTATTAATATGCCGACCCTTGGAAATAAGAAAACCTAGGTACAGTGTACCTCCTTCGAAGTGATAATATGGCGACATGTAGTAGACCCTTGAGAGTAAGAAAAACCTAGGCACAGTGTACCCTTTTGAAGTATTAATATGCCGACCCTTGGAAATAAGAAAACCTAGGTACAGTGTACCTCCTTCGAAGTGATAATATGGCGACATGTAGTAGACCCTTGAGAGTAAGAAAAACCTAGGCACAGTGTACCCCTTGAAGTATTAATATACCGACCCTTGGAAATAAGAAAACCTAGGTACAGTGTACCTCCTTCGAAGTGATAATATGGCGACATGTAGTAGACCCTTGAGAGTAAGAAAAACCTAGGCACAGTGTACCCTTTTGAAGTATTAATATGCCGACCCTTGGAAATAAGAAAACCTAGGTACAGTGTACCTCCTTCGAAGTGATAATATGGCGACATGTAGTAGACCCTTGAGAGTAAGAAAAACCTAGGCACAGTGTATCCCTTGAAGTATTAATATACCGACTTATAGTAGATCCCTTGGGGTAAAAAGACCTAGGAACAGTATCCTTCCTTTCAAGTGATAATACGCCGACATATAGTACATCCTTTTGGGGGTAAGAAAACCCTAGGTACAGTATCCCCCACCGGTATTCTATACGTAATTTCCAGGTTATGTTACCCCCAGTACACAAGGACTAGGTTTTTCGTACTGGCGCCTAGACATTTCTTACCGAGGGTACAATTTGCCCAGGCGTTTTGTACCGTGGGGGGGGGGTAAAGTTTGCTCGTGACACTGGCCATATGGAATCTAATTCCTATAACATAAATGTTAAATTACAACACTGATTACTTCCCTATTTGTTAAGATAAAATTATATTTTATGACCATTTAAAGGTCTAGTATGTGGTAAGGTGGTCAGATTTTAGCATTTTACATATGTTTTCTTTTAAATATCATTGCTTTATCTTAATTACAGCTAAATTTATACAGAATATAAAAGGCGGACCATATTTACATATGCAAACCTTTGAAATTAAATATAAAACATAATTTTATTTTAAAAAAATAGCGGTGTAATCTTTATCTTGAACTGACATTATTCTTATACAAACAGACACAATACCGCCGACATTGTTTACAGAATCGTATTTCGTAACTTATCTAAATAAATTTTTTTTACGCAGAGTGATAAAATCTATTGTAAATCACCCTTATTTATAAAGAAAATAGACAAATAATTAGATAGTACATATTAAAGTCATATAGATGGATAAATAAACAGATAAATAATTCAAAACAGTTTTGAATAATTTTGTGTGATGCACTCTTCAACATTACTATCCATTACATCAGTTAGGCTTACGTCCAACGATTAATACACAGTATATTTCACATGTCGTGTATGCAGGCTTTGGTTTCAATTCACCCGAGAGTATACTGTAATCAAAGGATATAGGAACCCAGGCCGTGTTGACAGGGGAGGGGTAAAATGTAACGCCTTGTTTGACGTAGGCTCACAGCTTCGGGATATTCTAAAATTACGTATGTCCTCGAGGATTGCTTTACCATCATTATACTTAGTCTCATTTACTTGTACATTAATGGGACCGTAATCGTGTCCGATAAGAATATTGCTACATGTAGTTACTTAATAATTTAAGGAAAATATTGGCAAGTTGCAGCTGTTTTGTTGACGTAATTGAAGGTACTTTCTTAATAGTAACAATACTACTACATTTTTTTTATTTCACGCTTAAAAAAACGATTTCATGATTATAATAACCGTTCTGTATGATCATTTAAGCGGCTATTTTGTAAGATTTGAAATGGTCGCCATTTTGAAACTGTTAAATGGATTTTTCTGGGTAACAAATTTATCCAAACTATAAACCAAAATCGATGATTTTTGTGCACCGTTTGAGTAATCGAACTAAAATTTCGAAATGTAGAGTGCTAAATTGCACGCGAGCACACACACACACGCGCGCGCGCGCTCGCTCGCACACACACACACACACACACACACACACACATTTTTCTCTACCCCTTAAAATTAGTGATCTAGAGGTCAGGATCGGAGTTCGTTTCAAGATTCCGGGCCGGGAGTCTTACTAAGATTTTCCCACTATTAACTCATTTTCCAATGGAATTACTCCAATAATTTCATCATAATGTTTAGGAAATATAATATGATATTATAAGAGTGATATTTAAACTCGCGGAAAACATGCATTGTAAAGTAAATATTATAAGCCAGTATATAATAAATATTTTATTATTATTATTATTTATAAAAGGAGTGTTGTTTTCAAGCCAATATTTTAATTAAAACACGTTGTGACCTGAATAAAAACTTAATCATATAAAATTAGGCTTCAATTAAACTTTGATTCATGGTTATAATTTTTTGCAGCAGTGCACTTTTTGACTGTTTAACTTAACAAGCTAAACTTCGTCCAACAGCTTAGTAATTATTCATTTTTAATTAAACTTAAGCCGACTTTCTAGCTCGGGGTGTTAGTGAAAAGAATTCTTTCTTTTTATTTATAACTTATCGCCTTAAACGTTCATTTTTCACAGGAAATATTTTGATTTACAAAGCGTTTACGTTTTATACGATACCTGTATTTTGGTCAGCATTAATTATTTTCAGATTTGTATTTAAAAAATTAAAACTGTGATTAACAATACATTAAATACAACTGGTATATACATAAAATACAGAAAGTATAACTTAAAAAAACATAACAAACAAAATATTTAATATAACTAGTAAAACACAATTCAATACAATATATGAAATTCAATTGGTACAAAACATAAATTACAACTAAAATATAACGGGTACATTATTATAATTTCCTGATGAAAATATCAGATCAGATGATGTTGAAATCTGGACTGAATTTAAATTAGACACTGTGCTCACATTAAAGTAGAACTTGAAAGCAGTACGCTTAATACAGTTACCACACTAACCACATGCGATTGTAGGTAGTTGATTGGTAGCCTTGAGCACAAGTACAATTTAAATTAGACATTGTGCTCACATTAAAGTAGAACTTGAAAGCAGTACGCTTAATACAGTTACCACGCTAACCACATGCGATTGTAGGTAGTTGATTGGTAGCCTTGAGCACAAGTACAATTTAAATTAGACATTGTGCTCACATTAAAGTAGAACTTGAAAGCAGTACGCTTAATACAGTTACCACGCTAACCACATGCGATTGTAGGTAGTTGATTGGTAGCCTTGAGCACAAGTACAATTTAAAAGATTTAAAAAATATACAGAAAAACCATTAGCGAGCCAAAAATTATTACAAATGCCACGATTATAAATAACTGTAATAACAAATGTTAAGCTGCATAGAACATTTATAAAGCTGTATCAGTCAATAAATTATAAATCAACATAGATTACCAATATCTATAAGTCATGATATTTAAATCTTTTTCTTTTAGTTGGTATTGTGGATGATAATAGTATCCAAACTATACTTATTATTCTGAGCTTATAACTGTAATTGTTAAACCAGCAAGTATGTCAAACCAAAATTTTAAGTGAAAGATGTAGAACCTAAAATTGAACTTAATATTAATGCATGCCTTTGTTCATCCCTTTCAAGAGTTGTTTATGATTTGTGAAATTTTACCATGAAAAACATTATTGGTGTAATATTGTTTCCACTAATATATTTAATTAATTTATTGCCAATTGATGGAATATTTATTGATTGTTTGTCTGTAAACAAATAATCCCTGTATGTAAGAAGGAAAATAGGAGTTTTCCTCAGACTTAAGATAATTTATTATACAAACATCAGTATCGTATTAGGTTTAAGTATTTACTTGTTATGCCAGTAGAAACTATTGTAATTAATATATTACAGTCATTTGAGAAAATGTTTGTCTTTTGTATGTGCCTAATTGATTTATGTAAAGCTTGCATTCTGAAGAATTTTACATGACAAGCTTACATAAAATGGCATAAAACACATTACATTAAACTTAATAGTAGTGTATAAGAAATTGGAAACATGGTTGTGATCAATAACGATATGTCTGGTTGTGTAAATATGATCTCAGGTGTGCTGCAAGGCTCTGTTCTGGGACTTTTCCTTTTTTTAATCTGCATCAATGATTTCAGCTGTAACAATCCCTCCAAGTAAATATTACATGCGGATGACGCAACATTGATGTGCGCACATAAAGGCAGTATTATTACAAAATGTATATTAAAGGGTTCTGCACAGAAAGCAAAAAAAAAAAAAAAAAAAAAAAAAAAAAAAACAAACTTGGTACGATTTTAACAGCCTAAATGTAAACAACAGTAAGGCTGAATGTGTATTGTTTTCAATCAACAATAGTATTGTAAAAGGTAGTAATGTACATATAAAACTTCTGGGACTGTACTTAGATAATAAGTTC
Organism: Callitettix versicolor; assembly: GCA_022606455.1. NCBI lineage: Eukaryota > Metazoa > Arthropoda > Insecta > Hemiptera > Cercopidae > Callitettix > Callitettix versicolor. The sequence continues at coordinate 2,631,335 of CM040187.1, forward strand.
ACCTGACTTTCATATGTGAGAAACTTTCACGGGTACATTTTTAATCAGAAAAGTTACAATCAATCCTTAATGTACTGTTCACATGTAAACATTGAAAATTCTTTTTGTTGTAAAAAAAGCTGTAAAAATTAATGCAGGTTTATCTGGCCAAAAGGACCTCTGTATGTATAATAAAACTAAATTTATGTTAAGCAGAATTGTCCACAAATTGTTAATCACAGCTTGTAACATAATTACGACACTTGAAATAGACGGTAATTTATTACCTCTATCATCAGATTTACAAAATTGCACCGAAATTACAGGTTCTAAAATCTTAAAACTCTAAACCCAAAACTTTATAAGCTGTTAGGTCTTGTGTAGTCTTGGTCGGAAAATCAATTTAAATTTTGTGTTTTTAAGTGGTTTAAACAAAGCACTCTTTAAAAATAGAAAGAATATATGAATGTCAAAGCAGCCGACTGTAAATTAATTGTTATGCTAAATAATCAACTGTAATTTTATGTAACCAATACGATGTTTTAATTGGCCATTGATAACCACATTGAATAAATGTTGAAAACTAAATTAATATTATTGTCAATGACATATTAAAAATATAACTTATACAAAACATATAAAAAATAAAATAGTTGCATCAATTTTTATACAACTGGTATAACATATTAAATACTACTGTTACAGAACTTAAAAATACAACGTGTAAAATGCAACTAATGTGACTAATACAATTTATTTGATACAAATGATACACAACGCAAAATACAAGTGGTACCACATATTAAATACAACTGTTATAACATATTTATTGAAACTGGTACAGTAAGGTATTAAAATATGCAGATAACCATTACAAAATAAATATTTTAAAACCTTCTTGTTGAAATTAAACTGTTTAAAAGAGGTGTGAAAAAAATGTAATCACTAATAAAACAAGTAAATAAACTCCTGAATATATAATTATTTGTCCAATATTTCTTGAATTTAAAGAGTACATTTTCGAAATTAGAATAAATGTATTCTAAACAGAACAGAGAAGAATGTATGTATTCTAAACAGTTGCTAAACTTGAGTCTTATTTTGGATTTGACTTATTTAAATATAAGTCAGATAAACTGATTGACGTGCAACACAGTAATAGTTAGTTGACAAAAGATAAAACGTCAAACCAGTTGTTATGGAAAGAGAATTTATCTACTCAGTTCAAACCTGTCACTTTCAATTTTTTATCCGAGTAAAAACAGAATCTTTTTTGACAACCTAAAACTTTACTTTCCTTCTACACTCAACTTTCTGTACTTGTATGTTGTAGGCTTATATCAAAAGAACGTTAAGTGGGATATGACAAATCTGAATTCCTTTAAATGAAGTTTTTGTTTCTTGGCTGTTCGTAATTGAAAGAAATAATGTCCAAATTTGAAAAAATATTTGTAAAACTGAAAAAACTTGAATTTTGTTTTACAACTCAAGCGACAATATTTATACAACTCGTATATTTCCTATTATAACTGTCCAATTTTATGAAATTATACCCTAATTTCAGTTTACAGAAGTATTCATGTAAGTATGGAGCTTAATCGGTAAGAAGGTTGAAGCCTTTAAAAAACTTCTAAAAAGTTTTTTAAGAACGTATATATTTCAAGTTTTAGTTATTCAACTCGAAATTTTGATCTCTGTTGTCGTAGTTTTGAGTAGTCATGCCCCATTTAAATTTTATATAAAGTATAATGTAGTTTTGAATAGTCATACCCAATTCAAATTTTAAATAAACTATCATGTAGTTTTGATAGACATACCCCCATTTAAATTTTATATAAACTATCATTTAGTTTTGAATAGTCATACCCCATTCAAATTTTAAATAAACTGTCATTTAGTTTTGAATCCATTTTGTCATATTAATAAATAAATACAAAAAAATAATATTAAATTTGAATTTACAAAAACTCAAATTTCGGTAAATTTGCAGCAATTGAGTTCTGTTTTCAGCTCATTTTGACGGTCAAAATATTTCAAAAATGGCTTTGACGAGAGTAAAAAAAGCAGTGTGCTTATTCAATGATCTGTTTATTACAGTCTTTTGCGGTTATTACTGATTAAAAACGTATTCCTAGTTCGATCAAATATATTAGCGGATTATTCAAATTTTTTAGTTTTTGTTTTCTTTAATAACTCAACATTTAGAGTAACTGCCTGGGAAAATGTTTTTATCCTATGCATGACTCCCGTTAATATTAGAGATATTCTGATTAAATAAGCTTTTAAAAATATACGCAAAACTTGTTGCAATTTATTGATTTTTCTGTACAAACTCAATGGTTACATTTGAATTTATCTCTCCTATATTAATATGTTAAGCATTCCGATCTGGTTTGTACCAAGAAAAGAACATTCGTTATTGGAACTACATATATGGTGTACCTAAACTTTGTTTGAACACTAATGCCTCATTAATGTCAATTTTAAAGCTTTACAATAAAATAAAACAGACTTAAACTGATAATAGGTTTGTAAATAAAATTTCAAGAGCAGTGTAAAGCACCCCCTTGAGAGTGCAGCACAATGCAGGCATATATGACAAATAATCAATTGTGTATCAAAACAGCTGATTGTAAAAAACATTGTTGAAAATAATATTTAAAGTGTTACTGTATTCAAGACAAATAATTAATGATCTAATCAGCTTTGAAAGTAGAATCGGTAAAACAATCTAGGCTTGTTCTTTTATGTAAACGTTAATCAATAGAAGATTCTGCTTTTAGTAAACAGTAAATACTGATTCAATTACGGATAGCTATTTCATAAGAAAAGAATACCTCTTAATCTCTTTTCCTTTTCGTTCATGTAATAATTATTGACCGAATAAGACAATCTAAGCCGGTTCTAATATGTAAAAGTTATTAAGTGAAAGGATCTGCATTTAGTAAACACTGAATACTGTAGCCTAATAAAATCCGGTTATAGTAGGTTTCATTTGTTAATATTTAAATAAAATGCAATTCAGTCATTAATTTTATAGGTTATAGTTTTAAATACGAAAGTAGAACAAATCAGGCCTATTGTATTAAATAGCCCAAATATAATGAACGACTATAATAGTCATACAACTATTAAATATAACTATAACGTCTATTTTAACAGAAGGTCAGCAAGAAACAGTAGGCCTACATGGTTTTTCAACGATTTTACTTAGTAAGATATGAAGAGGTGCTATAAAGAGTGGACAGTTAATGAAGAGGTGCTATAAAACTGTTCCACTTCTTGCTGTACATTGTTGTATATTTTCCTATTAGCTATATAAGGTCGCACGGGTAGTATTTATATCACAGTAATTGTTTTGTTCATTTCTATTTGTAGCTTACTAGTACAAGTTATTTTTTCATTCAGCCAGAAACTTAAAATCTATGTATTTATATCACAGTAATTGTTTTGTTCATTTCTATTTGTAGCTTACTAGTACAAGTTATTTTTTCATTCAGCCAGAAACTTAAAATCTATGTATTTATATCATAGTAATTGTTTTGTTCATTTCTATTTGTAGCTTACTAGTACAAGTTATTTTTTCATTCAGCCAGAAACTTAAAATCTATGTATTTATATCATAGTAATTGTTTTGTTCATTTCTATTTGTAGCTTACTAGTACAAGTTATTTTTCATTCAGCCAGAAACTTAAAATCTATGTATTTATATCATAGTAATTGTTTTGTTCATTTCTATTTGTAGCTTACTAGTACAAGTTATTTTTTCATTCAGCCAGAAACTTAAAATCTATGTATTTATATCACAGTAATTGTTTTGTTCATTTCTATTTGTAGCTTACTAGTACAAGTTATTTTTCATTCAGCCAGAAACTTAAAATCTATGTATTTATATCACAGTAATTGTTTTGTTCATTTCTATTTGTAGCTTACTAGTACAAGTTATTTTTTCATTCAGCCAGAAACTTAAAATCTATGTATTTATATCACAGTAATTGTTTTGTTCATTTCTATTTGTAGCTTACTAGTACAAGTTATTTTTTCATTCAGCCAGAAACTTAAAATCTATGTATTTATATCACAGTAATTGTTTTGTTCATTTCTATTTGTAGCTTACTAGTACAAGTTATTTTTCATTCAGCCAGAAACTTAAAATCTATGTATTTATATCACAGTAATTGTTTTGTTCATTTCTATTTGTAGCTTACTAGTACAAGTTATTTTTTCATTCAGCCAGAAACTTAAAATCTATGTATTTATATCATAGTAATTTTTTGTTCATTTCTATTTGTAGCTTACTAGTACAAGTTATTTTTTCATTCAGCCAGAAACTTAAAATCTATGTATTTATATCATAGTAATTGTTTTGTTCATTTCTATTTGTAGCTTACTAGTACAAGTTATTTTTCATTCAGCCAGAAACTTAAAATCTATGTATTTATATCATAGTAATTGTTTTGTTCATTTCTATTTGTAGCTTACTAGTACAAGTTATTTTTTCATTCAGCCAGAAACTTAAAATCTATGTATTTATATCATAGTAATTGTTTTGTTCATTTCTATTTGTAGCTTACTAGTACAAGTTATTTTTTCATTCAGCCAGAAACTTAAAATCTATGTATTTATATCATAGTAATTGTTTTGTTCATTTCTATTTGTAGCTTACTAGTACAAGTTATTTTTCATTCAGCCAGAAACTTAAAATCTATGTATTTATATCATAGTAATTGTTTTGTTCATTTCTATTTGTAGCTTACTAGTACAAGTTATTTTTTCATTCAGCCAGAAACTTAAAATCTATGTATTTATATCATAGTAATTGTTTTGTTCATTTCTATTTGTAGCTTACTAGTACAAGTTATTTTTTCATTCAGCCAGAAACTTAAAATCTATGTATTTATATCATAGTAATTGTTTTGTTCATTTCTATTTGTAGCTTACTAGTACAAGTTATTTTTCATTCAGCCAGAAACTTAAAATCTATGTATTTATATCATAGTAATTGTTTTGTTCATTTCTATTTGTAGCTTACTAGTACAAGTTATTTTTCATTCAGCCAGAAACTTAAAATCTATGTATTTATATCATAGTAATTGTTTTGTTCATTTCTATTTGTAGCTTACTAGTACAAGTTATTTTTTCATTAAGCCAGAAACTTAAAATCTATGTATTTATATCATAGTAATTGTTTTGTTCATTTCTATTTGTAGCTTACTAGTACAAGTTATTTTTTCATTAAGCCAGAAACTTAAAATCTATGTATTTATATCATAGTAATTGTTTTGTTCATTTCTATTTGTAGCTTACTAGTACAAGTTATTTTTTCATTAAGCCAGAAACTTAAAATCTATGTATTTATATCATAGTAATTGTTTTGTTCATTTCTATTTGTAGCTTACTAGTACAAGTTATTTTTTCATTAAGCCAGAAACTTAAAATCTATGTATTTATATCATAGTAATTGTTTTGTTCATTTCTATTTGTAGCTTACTAGTTACAAGTTATTTTTTTATATCATTAAGCCAGAAACTTAAAATCTATGTATTTATATCATAGTAATTGTTTTGTTCATTTCTATTTGTAGCTTACTAGTACAAGTTATTTTTCATTAAGCCAGAAACTTAAAATCTATGTATTTATATCATAGTAATTGTTTTGTTCATTTCTATTTGTAGCTTACTAGTACAAGTTATTTTTCATTAAGCCAGAAACTTAAAATCTATGTATTTATATCATAGTAATTGTTTTGTTCATTTCTATTTGTAGCTTACTAGTACAAGTTATTTTTTCATTAAGCCAGAAACTTAAAATCTATGTATTTATATCATAGTAATTGTTTTGTTCATTTCTATTTGTAGCTTACTAGTACAAGTTATTTTTTCATTAAGCCAGAAACTTAAAATCTATGTATTTATATCATAGTAATTGTTTTGTTCATTTCTATTTGTAGCTTACTAGTACAAGTTATTTTTTCATTAAGCCAGAAACTTAAAATCTATGTATTTATATCATAGTAATTGTTTTGTTCATTTCTATTTGTAGCTTACTAGTACAAGTTATTTTTTCATTAAGCCAGAAACTTAAAATCTATGTATTTATATCATAGTAATTGTTTTGTTCATTTCTATTTGTAGCTTACTAGTACAAGTTATTTTTTCATTAAGCCAGAAACTTAAAATCTATGTATTTATATCATAGTAATTGTTTTGTTCATTTCTATTTGTAGCTTACTAGTACAAGTTATTTTTTCATTAAGCCAGAAACTTAAAATCTATGTATTTATATCATAGTAATTGTTTTGTTCATTTCTATTTGTAGCTTACTAGTACAAGTTATTTTTTCATTCAGCCAGAAACTTAAAATCTATGTATTACGGCACTTATGTTTGCACAGATAGCGTGAAAGACGCGCCTAAATAATGCTTTAAAAACATTTTTTGATTCGAATCTGCTATTCGTCTAAATGTCTAACCTAAATCGCACATTAAATTATAAAATCGTTTCCAGTAATACCAACTGATTTTGCCGGCAATATGTTCCATACATTTTTATATTTATCCTTAATAATTACAGCACTTAACTTTCAATAAATACAAATATTATCAGTTCCCCCCCCCAAATTGATTAAAAACATTATAACTATAGAATAAAGACCATGATTTACAATGACATTATCTCTCGTTAAGGTCTGTTTGTATTGTAATGAATTGCTTCAGAAGGGAAACAGTTATCTGTTTAAATTATATCAAACCCGAGAATCCCTACCCTCCGAATCCTGTGATGCTTCCAAAACACAATCAGCAGTGGCATCTGGCGGCCATTAAATACCCTACTTAAAAAGTAACTAAAAAACTTTAATAAAATCACTGCAACAAAAACGAATATTTTAACGTCTCTAGCCGATTTTATACTAGTTAATGATTATTTAAAGTTATCGAGAAATACATTGAATAAAGTTGTTGAATTAAATTTATATTCATTTAGAAAGGGATATTCGTGCATGGCTTTTAAACATTAAAAAATGTTTAAAAAATTAAATTTTGTTTTAATTAAGAGTTATTAATAGTAGCTAAATTGATAAATACGGCGTATACGTTATGTAGATTTTCAAATAATATTGCTGTTTGGGTGAAATATGTTTTAAATAAATTAAAGTATAATATCCTTATTCATATAAACCCACATAGTTCTCACTCACTGACATCAAAAACCATTCAAGCATAAAATTAAACACATTTTGACAACACGATAGTGAAGGTAACTTAAAAGTTAAAAAGTTATATTTCCTCATTTTCAACCCTAAAACAAACAAAAAATTAAATAACGTAAACATTAAAAAATTTATTTGAATTTAACGGAACTTCTTATAATACAGATGTTTATAGTGTTTTTCAAAAATATTATAAAAAATATTTTATATTTTAGACGGATGCAAATTTCTAAGCAATTTTACTTAATATAAGTTACTTTTAATTTATTTTCAGAATATTTGCATTTTGCTTTTACTTTTTTAATTTTAATTAATAAAACAAAATTGAAAATAAATACAAGGATGGAATGTTTAACTGAAATACGGGAAGTTAAAAATCGAAATAGAACATTTATGTACATAAAAGAAATAAATATTCTAACCAAAACTTTCTTCATTTACAACCCTTAAAAAATGCCGCGTCTTGTTTTATTAAAAAAAAAACTAGTTTACAAATGGAAATTATCCAAAAAGACATCCAAGATAAAGGAGAATACTCTCCGACACAATAACTAAAGTCTGCCAACAAGAATATGAATTTAATCTAGAATTTTTAAGGAAATTCTAAAAACAAAAGAAATTTGAAGCATCCAACACGCAATATTTATAAAACGAAAAAGCCCATAAAAAGCGCCAAGTTTCACAAGGGTATAAAAGAGTTTGTTTGTTTACGCAATAAAACAACAGTGATTGGTCAGAATGGCTTCATTCTTATATTTCCTTTCCAATAAAATCTTATTAGTTTTCATTAAATTTTATGCCAATTTTTATTCAGTTGAAGTTTTTACACACACCATTTGTTTAACAATCAAACTTATAACGTAATTGCGAATTGCTATTTTACGTAGAAAAACAGTGTTATGCAATTAGTTTTACAGTGTTATGGTTTACGATTAACGTACTTTAAGTAATTAGCTTATATTATGCAAAATAAACAAGTTTAGTAACTTTAAAAATAATTTCACTAACAGCCATATGGCTTATACGAATGTAATTATTCAAATAATTTTAATTTTGTGAGTATAATGAATACACACACACACACACACACACACACACACACACACACACACACACACACACGTACATACGCGCGCACACGTGTATGATTACTTCTTAAAACTATTGTCATTATTTCGTTTACTAAAATTACACTTATGGGTGTTTAAAAAAACCATTAAGGAATTTGGTGGTAGATGTGCTAAAAGTACCGTTCAGTCTTCTGCATCATTGAACTGCGCACCTTAAGGTTCTTAGTTCTAACCGCAGTTACTCCCTTTGCTTTACCCTTACCGTTAAAGCTGATCTCTCGTCCTCATTAGTCTAACTGGTATAAAGTATGGATGTTTTAGAAAAAAACGTTAAAGGAATTTAGGATATAACTACACATGCAAACATTTCATGTCCAAAGTAAGGTCTAAGACGCTTTATTATCTTTTAACCGTCCTTTTTTTTCACAATCATTAACATTTCAAGAAGAAGTAAATGTATTAATATAATAGTTTAACTTTTACACCAGAAAGAGCAAACAGCGGCTGGGTTTACAGAAAAGCATAAAGATTTCTTTTTGTACATTCTGTTATAAAAACAACTTACCTGTTTAAAATAATCGAATGATAAACATCGGATTTATAAAAACAAACGTGATTGTTCGTTTGATAACTATCCTTTGACAGTAGTGAAAATTCATAAAACATTATTTGGTTAGTTTAATAACAGTTAAATATATCTTCTAACTAATAATAGATTATAATTTTAATAATATTATATCTAATAAATATGATATTTATTTTATATTCATTCAAGCGTTCATAATATTTTAAATTTGTTTCATGATATATTTTATTTACAGAAAGCATATAATTTTCGGTTTTTTTGACTTTAAATTAAGAAATTTCCTCCTTTCATCTTTTCTGGATGGAATGGGAGTGTAGGGTAAAGCAAAGGTAGCCCTTTCAAGGGGAAGTTCCAGGTTCCCTGTTTATATATATATATATAATACTGTTTGTATAACAGTGTGTGTGTGTACTCTCATTTCATTAAGTTGGCACAAAAATCGATTTTAGTAATGGTTTGAACAAGAATTTTTTACAGGAAATCCGTTCAATCGTTTAAAATGGCGGCAATTGAAGAAATCATTACTATTGCTTCTTTCGCCTTTTTTAAAAAATGTTATGTATTTTTAAAAAATCTACATAAAATTGTAATTAACATTTTTTAACTAACAATGACAATTCGAAAAAAAGAACTTCACATTGGTCAGGGTAATTTGGAAACTCAAAATATCAGTACTTGCCGATTTTCATGCTGATGAAGTTAGATTTTCAGTGTAGGAGGAAAATATTGTTAGAATTTTGAAAATTCGCTTTTATCACGTCATTAACAAAACACGAGACCGAAGGCATGTTTTTCATTCAATGTTTAAACCGATTGAATATTACCTTTAAACAAATTAACTTTTACCTTACATTTAATTATATTATATGCTTATTGAATTTTCACTGGACCAATTAAAAGATCCAGTTGCAATGAACTAGCAGGGTGTTACTAACCTGCTGAACATTTATTTAGGGGTCGTTTAAACATTTTACCTCTCATAATTTGATCTTCAAATATTTGAATTTCTAATAGTCGATTTTTGGATTAACCTATTTAAATACATGTTATTTGTTAGAATTATTCATACACAGTTTGTTTTCGAATTGAAATGAAGCGTATATTTAGGCGACAAAAAATTTACGTGTGTACAAAAAAAGGGGAAAAGGAAAATAAATAATAATGAGAAGAAACATACGTTAGGGAATTTCGTCAGTCAGTGAATGTAAATTTTTTATAAAACATCTGTTTTTCCCTCATTCTCTGCTGGGAACGTGCTCCCATACCAATGAGTTGGCAAAATATTCCCCCCCTCCGCCCACTCGCCCGCACAGGACGATGAATCCTTTCCTCTACAGCGTACAGTTCCATATTTGCATTACGGAAATCCTAATTATATCCACTCAACTCCAATGTATAAATAAGCTATAGGCTATGTTTGTTTATGTATTTAATTTATTTAATTGACAACACATGGTAAAACGATGTAGAATACATAATATATTGTGTATTCCTTTGCTGAATATTAGTTAATCGTAGAGAATTTTCCTTTGAAAATGAACTCCTGGAGCGACCATTACCCACTGAGAGCTGATCTTGGGACCTTGAAATAATCGCCGATCGTGACCTTAAGACTACTTTTCGAAGGATTGGTAATACACACACACACACACACACACACACACACACACACACACACACACACACACACACACACACACACACACACACACACACACACACACACACACACACACACACACACAAACACACTGCAATGGCCAGTCTCCAAACTGCCGTTATCTTATTTGTACTTACTAAGTAAATACAGGACTAATCAAATAGGGTTCATAATTAAGTGCATTTTGAGATAAAAAGGGGCTTTGAATGAAGGAATGGATAAGTAAACTGATTTGAGTTTGTAATAGAGTTTGTGATGGAAGTTTCTGTAATAGAGTTTGAATGGAGAGCAGTTCTTTAAAATTAGGTTAGTTAGTTGTTGTGTATATTTGTGCTATTTAGGTTATAACTGTGGTTTTTTTTAGAGTTTGGTATTGTTTAAAGAATTTGTTAATTTAAAGTGACGAAATTAGTTTGTGAAATGACAATTAATTTTATATAAATACATGTGATAATAACTACAGTATTGGTGTAATTGTGTTTTTCATTTAAATTGACTATATTTATTCAGTTTATGCGACATAATTTTAAAGGTAAATGATTCTGTTACGTTTTTTTTAGACAAGATATTACAACAAATATATATTAATGCTCTCATTCCATTTGTTGGCGTTCAACAATCTTGAAACTGGTGAACAGCAGTGTACATATTGCTAAGATGCAAGATCTTTTGGTATATGTTTTAAATAGCAGATATATTAAGAATTAGTGAAATAATTTAAACCAATTAGAAATTGATTTAAACTAATTAAATGTGTCACAGAAACTTTAATCGAAATTATTATTTCAAATTTTAGTTCAGTTAAAAATATTATGACATTTGTTAAAAACGTATCAAGTGCATTTAGAATTTGAAATAGGAATATTTTGGGAAATTATAAATGTCCAGTTTGTAATTTTGTATTTTATATATTTTTATTTTAATCTAGAACTTTACTACTTTACCAACAATAGTGTACTGAGCAATTTGGAATTACAGCGACGTTATGAACTGTGGTAAAAATTGATGTCAACCTTACCAACCTAACCTAACCAACCTAACCTAACCAACCTTACCTAACCAACCTAACTAACCTAACCAACTTTACCTAACCAACCTAACCTAACCCAACCAACCTTACCAACCTAACCTAACCAACCTTACCTAACCAACCTAACCTAACCTAACTAACCTAACCAACCTTACCTAACCTTACCAACCTAATAAGTAGAAGAGACGTTTAGGTTATTTAAGATACGGTCCCTCTCAAATGACACACACCGGGAAGGAAGGGTTATTACATAAAAATATAAATAAAAAGAGTAAAATAAAGTTTTCTAAATTTAATCAATTGGTTAAGTAATGTATTATATTTTTGAATAAAACTAAATCAATCAAAATTGTGTCGATTTAAGAATGATTCAAGTTGTGTAAGAACGACAAAGTATCTTTTTTCTCATCGACTCAGGAGGAACGCATAACGTTGGCTAGTACAAGTTATCGCAACACACACACACACACACACACACACACACACACACACGATGTGCTACTCAAAAGTTCGGGGAATTTTTTCAATAAAAATAATATTGTTTACCGTAACTTCTAGTTTCTACCGTCTCCTTCAAAGTAGTCTCTTCGGGCATGGATACAGCGTTTTTTCAATGGTTCCATGCATCCCTAGAAGTCTGCAAGTGTAAGTGTTCGAAGCACGTCCTGCGATTCTGCCTGGATCTCCTCAATTGCGCCAAAAAGGCAGCCTTTCAGTTTCAACTTTATTTTGGGGAACAGAAAAAAGTCGCACGGGGCGAGGCGAAGCGAATAGGGTGGGAAGGGAATCATTACCGTGTTTTTGGAAACCAAAAAATTCCGAACCACTAGCGATGTGTAAGCAGGGGCGTTGCGTGATGGATAACCCAGCTCTTGTTCTGCCACTGTTCTGAACCTGAACGTTTGCGCCTAATGCTCTCACGTAGCCGCTTCAAAACTCCACAATAAAACTTTCCCTTGACATTTTGATCAAGGCAAACAATCAACGTGGACTTCACTTGCTTTTTTTAGCTATCGCCAAGATGATGACTTTCACTGCAACGATTGTTGCTTAGTTTTAGGGCCATAAAAGTAAACCCATATCTCACCACTGGAGATGAGGTTGGGGAACATCTCTTGCTGTAATTTTCAATTCGTGTTGTGAGTGATAGTGCTAACTGTCAGGTGGACAAGAACGTTATCCAGCAAACTACGTTCAATCGTCCCAAAAGTGCAGCCATTTAAAATCTTTAAAAACACTTAACTTTTTGTCATTAATTCACCATCGTAATCAGTAATAAAACTGTATAAGTTAGCGCTTTGAATTTTTAAAATCCCTTGAAATTATGAAATTGAATTCGACGGCACTCAGAGATCATTTTCGTAATTTGTAAATGTACAAGTAATTAAAAAGTTTATTTAGATTTGCTCGCGAACCATAAATTTATTTTACTTAAAATTTAGCACTGACTTGAGCTACGATGCTGAGGTATTATACAACTCTTCAGATTTTTTGTTGAAAGTGATCGTAGAACGTTTTAAATTGAATTGTTTTCGAAGACATTTGTTAAATTATATTTAAGTTACTAAACAGAACTTCCTGTGACGATAAAAATAAACAAAAAATAAGAAACAAAAAGTTTTGTTTAAAAAGTTTACGCATACACTAATCTGAACTTAAGTAAAATATTACGGAAATAAAATGCGAACAAAACACAAGGAAAATATGGAATAAATTAGAATGATTACGTTTGCAAGGGACGTTGATATTACAAGCACGTACAAATATGCCTGACTAATTTCAAATAACATTTGTGTTTGTCATGCGTTTAGGTTAAACGATGCAGAGAAACATTTCTGTAATTCAGATTTTAGAATCTAGGCCACAGGGAATATGAGTGAAATATTAAATTTATTTTAGACATAAAGTAAAAAGTTTTAATACAAAAGATACAAAAATGTTAATATAAAAGAAAATGTAATTAAAAGTTCTATACTCTTATTAATAAACTATGTTGCTATTTACTTAATTTTATATTTTCCTCGCCGTATTTTCATCGGAGTTTCTTCAAAAATTGAGCTATTGAAGTGCTGTAAAGAATTGTCAAAGTAAATAAAAAAATGTTTGGAAGGTGTTTTATAACTAAACAAGTACATTGACACCAGAATAAGATAGTTCAATAATACTGTTAATTGAAATGACAAGAATGTTCAAAGTTTGAAAATATATCTTTTATTAAAATATATAGATTCAATCCAGTGGTATTTCAATATTGTAAATTAACAAATTATCAATAAAAATCAAATAGGTTGGAAATAACAATAGTATATTGCGATGTAAATGTAAATAATATCTTAAATAATTAATTGGTTAGATTAAATGTTTTTATAAAACACACCAGACTGTAACAAAAACATTGCTTCAGATTTTAAGAAAACATGTAAAATCTGCTTAATTAAATGAGAGTAACGATAGATAAATACTGAGATATGGCGTAAGAAAATCAAAATAGCTTAGTTAGAAAAACTTGAGAAAAATTAATTAATATTCAAAGAAATAAAATTAGGTTAAATTCACGTAAAAACGTAAAAACAAAATTCGTAGTTAAAGCATAGTTCAAATAGGTGCTATTTTGGTGGAACTAATTAATTAGCCCTAACCAAAAACATAGGATTACCATTAAAATTTGCATGTATCTAAGAATAAAGTAGCGTTTATAAAATAAAAATCGGACAACGTGAATGAGAATTACAGAAAATCGGCAGAAAAGTGTAGCCAAGGTAAGATAAACTGGATTTTGGGACATTATTACTCGACATATACCATTCTGTTCATTCTGTTTAACCAGTTTAGCCAAATTACTGTCACACAACCAGGAAGTTTGAAGTAATTAAAAAGAAATAATTAATTTGCAAATAGAGTGAAATAAGGACAAAAACTCATCTCAGGAGCATCAAGAAGGAGAGGCGGCCATAACAGGTCGATAGGAAGACATCCTAAGACGGAAAATGTATTTAAAAAGAAAATGCAGCAGGATTTATATTTAAAAATTAGTAGGTCTTGAAGGTGAAGGAGATACAAGCCAGAATAAGTTAATCTGAAAGAAACGATTATTCACTTTATGCCGGAAATTTAAGTAAGGCGGACATTTTACTCTACGAAATTTTTTTCAAAAACTATGTTAGAACTGCATTGAAGTGAGAAACTGCCTACGCGTGGCCAATAAAGTTATAGCTTTTTTATTATTTTAAAGCTAAAAACACATTGAGGTTATTATCACCTTCCTACATGTAAGTGTGAGTGTAAAGTGTTAAAGTCATAAGTGCAGTGTTGTAAGTGTAAGTGTGTGTTAGACTCGGGTACAGCGAGGGTCGTCTAAATCCTCCCAATAGGTGCATCTATTCTGCACCCCCCCTGCACCGACAACAAATTCGTCGGTTAAAACAAAAGTAAACAAAAAACTCGTGGAACTAAAATAATACAATTAAAGTAAAGAAAGTTAAAAACTGTAATTTTTTGTAATTATAACTTGAGTAATAATTTAAATTTTCTTATTAAAAAAAGTGTAAATAATGAATTGTTAATATCGGTGAGTATAACAGTTGCAAGTCTATCGTTGACAGAAACGTGAGAAATGCACAGCGTGTTTAACCCTAGGGAACATCAGCTTACTGCATCCAAGTCACGGGAGAGATTTGGAACTATCAAGGGCTACGGACAGGAGCCAGAAGCCAGACCCTGTGGGAATTGTCAGGAGGGCGGACGGGCTTTTGTGCAAAATTGGACAATACTTGATTTTAAATTATAGTTTTATTTCATAAAACTCACTCTCAAAAAGTACTTGAACTGAAATTAAAGCAAAACTTAAATTTATAACAAAAAAGTCCAAGGACGTAAAAAAAAATTGAAAAGACCAATAATACTAAGTTGGAAATAATTTTGAAATATGAATAAATACGAGGGCTATTCAGAAAGTAGATTACGTTTTTGGATAAAAAAAAACTAAGTACAGGAAAAAAATTTTATTATATACATTTGAAAGAGGAACTAAAATACTATTTTTCGACATAATCGCCAAACAAATTTAGACATTTGTCATATCGGTGAACTAGCTTTGAAATTCCCGTGTCGTAGAATTCCGCCGCCTGTGACGCCAGCCAGTCAGTCACGCCCGCGCGGAGATCTGCGTCGTCATCGAAGCGCTGTGTTGCAAGCCAAGTCTTCATCTTCGGGAATAAGTGGAAATCACTAGGTGCCAGGTCCGGACTGTAGGGTGGATGAGGAAAATCTCCCACTTGAAGGCCGTCAAGACGTCTTTGTTCGATTTGCCGTGTGAGGCGGGCATTGTCGTGCAAAAACAACACTTTGCACTCAGTTTTCCTCTCCGCTTGTTCTGGATAGCTCGTCTTAAAAGGTATTGCCAAACATTACGAAACTTAAGACGAGCTATCCAGAACAAGCGGAGAGGAAAACTGAGTGCAAAAGTGTTGTTTTTGCACGACAATGCCCGCCTCACACGGCAAATCGAACAAAGACATCTTGACGGCCTTCAAGTGAGATTTTCCCTCATCCACCCTACAGTCCGGACCTGGCACCTAGTGATTTCCACTTATTCCCGAAGATGAAGACTTGGCTTGCAACACAGCGCTTCGATGACGACGCAGATCTCCGCGCGGGCGTGACTGACTGGCTGGCGTCACAGGCGGCGGAATTCTACGACACGGGAATTTCAAAGCTAGTTCACCGATATGACAAATGTCTAAATTTGTTTGGCGATTATGTCGAAAAATAGTATTTTAGTTCCTCTTTCAAATGTATATAATAAAATTTTTTTCCTGTACTTAGTTTTTTTTTATCCAAAAACGTAATCTACTTTCTGAATAGCCCTCGTAAATACACATGAAATTTATTAAAAGAAATGTAAATTCTTTAATATATTAAAGAATATATTATATATAATACTGTATATAACTAAATGTTAAAGCATAGCAATACCAAATTAGAATAACCTTGAAGTGGATTAGAAATACAAACGTTCATTATATATGTTTAAGATAATTACAATGAAAATTAATCTAATATCATACCATACATAAAAGGGAAATACCAATGTATTTTAAATAACAATACATCATTCAGTAAAACCTGTTCAACAGTTTCAAAATGACGGTAATTCCACATGTTTGAAAATTGAAACTTCTTTGTCTTGTATATTTTTTGAAAATATAAATTTTCACTTTCGTAATCAGTGCCACAAGCTGCATAAATTCGTTTCAAAATCTCTTGACATTAAGAAATTGAAATAGTCGGTTGTCAGAGTTCGTTTTCGTATTTTTAATATACCTTGAAAAATTAAAATTCTAATACATTTAAATTTTAATGCAGATAGCGATGATGAAATCAGCATTTTAAAGAGTAAGAAAATAGATATTTTTGGAAATTCGTTTTCAACAAGTCCGCGAGACAGTTGCGTGCACCGGTTATTTCTGAACGGAAGATTGGTTTTGTAGATTGCTATTATTTGGTGAAACAATCGCCACTGATTAAATACATAAAAGCCTAAAAATTGTTTTACGCCCTTTATGCTTCCAAAACAGTCTGCGACCTTTACGCATGATGTCGAGTGATATATTGAAATTTTCGTCTGTTACAAAGTGATTCTTATTGAAACTGTCACGTGTCCAAATTCTGCCTCATCGGACAAGTCCAAGTGTCGTACTGGACTCGCTGCGCTCGCTTTTTTATCTGAACTCGGCCAAACATGAAGTTCACACAATATGTATTATCAATAACACAAATTTCAGCATGACAATTTAAACTTTACTTACTGATGCGTTTGTTTCTATGTCAGATAAAATGACAGTGCTTCACATGTAACAATCGCTGACGCTATGAATACGAAATTCCAAAAATGTTTATTTACCTAACCCTTTAAAATACCGAAGCGTTAAAATCTTCGCATTTTAAATTTTCAAATTACATTGAAATAACGAAAACGAACCCTGACCGCCGTCAAATGCGATTTCTTAATTTTAACGGATTTTGAAAATACAAATTGATATTTTATTGGGTTTTAACATAAATTACGATGTACAATCAAATTCCCAAAGAAATGTAATATTTAAATATATATTATAGAAATAGTTATAAATATTATATTAATATATAGAAATATATAGAAATATTATAGAAATACATAAATAGTTAAAAATATTAAAAATTTTAAATCACCGCCATTTTGAAACTGTTGACAGAATTTTGCTAGTTAACGAACTGGTCAAAGCTATTATCAGAATCGATTTTTGTGTAAAGTTTCAGTAAACCGGACCAGGAAACACATACACATACACACACACACACACACACACACACATAGATAAAATTAATTATCTCTTTTAATTTATCTCTTAAAAATTCTGTCAAATTAAAAAAAAGGATATTACTAAACATTTTTCATTTATTTTGATGTATAGTGCGCTACTTTTTTTTGTATATATATATATATATATATATATATATATATATATATATATATATATATATATATATATATATATATACAGGTATGAACGTAAATTGTAGTTAGTTTTATAAGAAGAGATCAAATTACGTTGACTCAGAATACACAATGAGCTCACTGGTAGACTATTGGTATTCACTTCAAGGATACTAATAATGTTTACGTACGCCAAGCGTAACGCTTTTTTAAATGCTTTTTGTTCTACCTCAAGTTTCCATGTTTTTTCTGTATAAAAAAAAATATCCGTGACACATAAAAATGTTTTTACTTCAATAACAATAATAATCTGTTGTAATTAAATTAATTAATTTTAACATTTACTTTACGAGCGGTAAAAGTAAAAATACTTCTTTGGTAAAGTATTTGATACTTGAAACAATATATTATCCGGCAATTAATTCATGTCTGGATTAACAGACTACTAACAAAGCTAATTTCTGAACTGTATACTATAGAACTGATTGATTCAGAGGGAGAAAAATATCTCAGTTATAAGGAAAATAAAAAAAATTGTCCAAATTTGTATTTATAACTGTTATTTTGTTTTCTTAATCCTACAATAACAACGATACATTATTTATTTATAATTAAATAAATAATATAATTTATTTCAGGTTTAGTAACAAACCAAGCTTAATTAAAAGTTATTCAGAATGATGAACAGTTCTAGAACAAACTAACAATTAAATTTCATCATACCAATATATATAGCTTACTGACAAGGAAAATCGTATTTTCTGCAAGAAATAATTTAATTTTCCTCCCTTTCACGAACTTACTGTAGATAAATACAACAGTCTACGTTGCAACCCAGATATCACCTGAAACGTACTAACATCTCTAACATAAAGGAACAACGAACAGGGTGAATCCTGTAAGATGCAATCAAAGGATGTTACATACGTTATAAGATGCTTAATCGATATTTTCCGCAGATCAACTGAAATACGATTAATCATTTCAAATAATATTAATTTCTGTTTTTTCCTTGTGCAAAATACAAAAAAAGACAATAAATAATTGTCTTTTCCTTGTGCTCAAAAGTACTACAATACTAATTTACTACTTAAACACAGCGTGAAGTTATGTTATTCAAAACTTCTTAAAATATCTAGGAACAAAAGATATCTTCACATTTTGTCAACAAATTTATTTACTAACACAAATTATTATAGAAACGCACTTGAAAATCTTGATTAAATCTATTAACCTTACGCAAGAACACACTTTAAAACCAGAACTTACAGATAAACTTTAACACTTAAATAATGGAGAGTGAAGTTTGTTTTGAGCTGAAATTAGTGCTGTATAAAGAAGGAATGTTTTTGTCAATGGATGAGTTATTTTGTTAAAAAAACGTCAAGATCACGTGCTTCTCTCGTGTGATTACCTAAAAAATATTTAAGCCAATGAAATAGCTTTCAAGCTTCAACCGCTTCATGTGGCTTTCTTCGAACCTCTCTCTACTGACTTTACGTTGGAATTCGAGAAGTATCGACCTAATCTCGACTGAGTACAGTAGTTGAGTTGCTTTAGATAGACACTTCTAAATACTGTAGTGCAACTGTGGAGCTCTTGCAGCCGCATTCCGTTTTAACTGTCACGCCAGTAATGTTGGCGATTTGCGTCTAAAATAGCGAGCAATATAGAGGTCGGACAGTTCCAAAACCTTCTGATGATGCTGTTTATACCCACTGGTTGTATCAAACTACTTTTAAATTACCTAACAAGACGTGTAGTGGAAGTTTGATTAGGTTTTAAATTTCAAACACTTTCTAATTGTTTCCAATTAGTCAACACCATTAACATTTTCTTCGTTACTGAATATAATGAAAATGTCACTTTTATTATTTTTGAAATTAGGAAATTTTTCTATAGGGCTATAAACTGAGCCTTTATCGCCGACATGATGTTTTTGTTAGCTCATCAACAATGTAGCCAACATTGAAAAATTCGCTTCAAAAATTTGAACCATTAACTATTGTCGGTAAATTATCCAAATAATATACAGACTTCTATTTTAAAAATGACCGAAATTTTTCCATTACACTGCAACCTTTCCATTTCTAGGCTTTTTCAAGTTGTGCCGCTTTGCGGTAATTGAACACTTCTTTCTCTGTCGTGCTCCACTTGTCTATCGGAAATCAACAACTGTCAAGTATTCACGGCTTTAAGAAGTGAAAACGAATCATTTGCCTCAAAAAATTTTTCTTAAAAATTGGTAAATTATTTATTGAAAATTTCTGTCTTCAACAGGCTTGTGGGGGAGGGGAGTACCAGGGTGTGACGTCTGTTGAGCGTGTATCATAATGAACAATCATTATTAGTGTAATTATTGTGACATTACTAATGATCTTATTAGGTTGATTAGTAGGAATGGCAGTCAGTAATGAGCATGTCTAGGTTTTCTGATAACGATACATCATTACTGCGAAGTGGAGGAGATAAGGTCATTATTAATGACTGTACATCAATTACATCTCGTTACTCAGTTGGCTTTGAAATTAGGCATGGAAAACAAATTTGAACTATCTTCGATGAAAATCTAAGTAATATTAACGATCGAGAAAGCAGTGTAATTTCTTCGACACCTACTAATATCATCGAAAAGTTTTGAACCCTACGATTATTCTAAGACATAAAGGAACTCAATCTTACACAAAACCAGGAGCTAATCGTGCTGAAGTAAGACTATAAATTAACACACTTCGAAGCAGAATATTAATGCTTCGTATTTTTGTATATTAATAGCATGTGAAAGCTGGAGAAGCAATAGCTTAAACTTTTAGTCTAAGTTCTCTATGAACATGCAGACAAGAGAGGTGACAATCAAACTGAACCGTGCTTCCAAAGGATTTCCCGCCATTTGTTGAGAGGAAGTCCTCGGCCTGGCCACACATAGCATGATCTACAAACTGAACGTGCCACACTGAGCAGTCGGAAGCTAAATGTTTGTATTATTATTAGACATTTAGTTTAATCTGTAACACTTTTTAGTGAATAATGGACTCTAAAGTGTCTACCGACGAGCTTAATGAGAAACTCATAAATTTTATTTCTAGAGGATCCAGTTCTTTACGATCAAAACAACAGAAGCTACAAATATGACTTTGTAAGTCTGAAGTGTTTACCTTCTATGTTATTGAGAAACTAATAAATGTTAGTTTCAGAGGATCCAGTTCTTTACGATCAAAACAACAGAAGCTACAAATATGATTTTGTAAGTCTGAAGTGTTTACCTTCTATGTTATTGAGAAACTAATAAATGTTAGTTTCAGAGGATCCAGTTCTTTACGATCAAAACAACAGAAGCTACAAATATGACTTTGTAAGTCTGAAGTGTTTACCTTCTACGTTATTGAGAAACTAATAAATGTTAGTTTCAGAGGATCCAGTTCTTTACGATCAAAACAACAGAAGCTACAAATATGACTTTGTAAGTCTGAAGTGTTTATCTTCTATGTTATTGTTATTGAGAAACTAATAAATGTTAGTTTCAGAGGATCCAGTTCTTTACGATCAAAACAACAGAAGCTACAAATATGACTTTGTAAGTCTGAAGTGTTTACCTTCTATGTTATTGAGAAACTAATAAATGTTAATCTTATATAATCTAGTTCTTTACGAGCTAAAGAACAAAAACTACAAAGCACAATGATGCACAATAGTAGGAGAGGGATATTGTAGGGATAGGCCTACTTTTTTAATATCTCATGATCTTCTCTCTTGAAACAATTTAACTGTATAATTCTTTAAAATTTTATCTTCAAAGTTTTCATTTTCGTAATTGAATGGATTTTGCAAATTTTAAATAATAGTTCATGCAGATTTTCGTTTATTCCAATGGTAAAATCAGATTTTGAAAGTATTGGTCAAAAGTATTTTGTATAATTTTGAAGTGGCCGCTATTTTAAAATGTTGGACAGCATCTATTCGGTAACAATTTCGTCCAAGCTATTACTACAGTTGATGTTTCTGCCAAGTTTCAATCAAATCGGACCTAACTTGCAAACGTGAGATTGGTGACAGAAATAATAATACAATTTTTAATGACCTCTAAAAAAAGACCTAGAGGTTAGGACTAGCGCTCATTTCAAAATCAGGTTCTGGGTGGTACCACGATAACTGCTCCAACAGCTCATTTCGTAATGAAAGTTTGATAAAATCCTGTTTGAGAAAAGGCACTACTGCAGAAAAACAGACTATTAAGTGATAATGTATTTTATCGGAAGTGAATAAACTGAAAACAATTTTATTTATTATTTTTAAATGACGGTTAATATGAAATATAAAAATTTGCACAAAAAGTTCGAAAGAACGAAACACAGTCTGAAATCGAGGTAAGCGATTATATAGAAAGCAATTTATACCACGTTCACAGTGAATTTGCATTTATATTAAAAACAACAGCGTGAAACGAAACATATTTTGGGGTGTTTCGGCGCGTATTGATATTCTCTATAAACAGAATTTCATTTTTGATGTTTCAACGTTAAACTTTTCTTTGTATTTTCAGATTTTTGTTATTACCTAATTAAAACGTACCGAAGTCCAAAAACAAAGGCACACATAAAATGTATTATGTTTCTTTCAATTACGAAGTATAAAGAAAGTTTGATGATTGTAAAAAATATCTCATCCTTAGATTTTAATGGATATTTGATCCTCTGAGTCAAAAATACTGGTTTTTATTAGACTGACTGTCCGCCTGTGTGAGTTTGGAAACAAAACTTTGGTTTGGAACAAGTTCATTATTTATTTAGCGGAAATCTTTTCAACAGTTTCAAAATCGCGGCCATTTTTATTCGATAAAATTTCGTCTTAATTTTTTTAAAACCTGTATTCACATTTGTATTTAGCATTAAAAATTGTATTAATTACCATGTCAAATTTCCGAAATCCGTCAAAATAATTGAATTTTACAGATGTCAGGTTTTTTTAATTTTTAATGTTATTAGAAGTTTTAAATACTAGAAGTTTAAATACAGATTTTAATGTTAATTACGATAAAATTATAATTTAAAAAAATTCTGGAAATTTTGAAGAAGCAATTGAAAAAAAGAAATTACTTTTGGAAATTCGCTTCCATAACGTCAGCAAAATTGCTAAGTGCCGAGATTATTTAATAAAAAAGGGTTTTCAAACTGTTTTTATTGTTAAAAAAGTTGAAAATTGGAATTTTAAAAATCGGCTATACTAATTTTTAACAAATGTTTTTTGAAATGTAATGGATAAATACCTTAATAAAACGCCTTTGTGATAGTTCCTTAAAAAAAGTTTAGGAAACATTGAAAAAAAGTGAAATATCGGCATACTTTCTCAACATTGGTTTATCAGATTTTAAGCATACTTTTCCATTAAATTTTACAACTGAAATCACCGTAACAAAATTGAAAATTAACAAATAAAGGTTTTTGAGTAAATAAAAAATATAATACTTCTGAAAACCATAGAATTATGAAGTATTCGATTTTAATGAACAAAATTAAAAATAGCTCGATGCCATTCTTCAATTTTGTAAAAACATGGCTTTGAAGCTCATTTTTTAATTGAAAACTATCGAAAATATGTTTTTCCAGATTAACGTGTAAAAATGTTTGTCAAATTTTCCTCGAATGTAGCCCATAAATACGTAAACAATACCCATAGATCACTGTAGCCCCAATGTAAACTACATAAATATCTTTCTGTGTAAATATTCTGAAATATTAAGAGGTTATGTAACTGATAGGTTTTATCGTATAAGGTATGCAAATGAATATTTTGAAATGAAAAGAATATCTGCTGGAATTCCTTAATGTGCTAGATCCAGTGTTGTATTTGCTAAATTCACGTGACAAACCACAGATTGAACATGTTAGTAGCAACTTATGCAGACTACTAACTGATCTTTTAGCAGGTGACAAAGATAATGAATTTTTAGCTGGGAAGGTGGAGAGAGCAGCAGAGAAAATTAGTAGATGAGCAAAAAATGGCGACTTCAAAATCAATGAATCAAAATCCACAAAAATTTATCTTCAGATAAAAGAGGAAAACCTGTACGTATACAAATCAATTCTGAAATAATACTCTATTGAAATAATACAGCGACGTACTTGATTATGACCACTGATAGTAAATTAGAGTGAAAAGAATATATCAAAATCAAAAGGAAAAATTAAAACCAAATACAAAAAAATATATTGGTGGCTTGGTCGTAGATCTGAACTGTCAATACATAATAAACAATTATTTATAAACAAGTGTTGAGACCTGTTTGGATATGTAGCGTAACACTTTGGGGATGTGCAAGTGACACGAACGTTAAAAGCATTCAGATTTTTCAGAACAAAGTGTTGAGGGGTATTATTAATGCACCTTGATAAGTTCGGAACTATGACTTACATCGTTAATTTAATATTAGTACAGCAAAGGAAGAAATTAAAATGCATGCCTCATAGCTTGACACGCGTCTTCGACTTCGTATTAATCAAGAAGTGAACTCCATTCTTGAAGTGACACTCGTCGACTCAAGAGGAAAAAGCCACTTGAACTTGTATAGAGACTGTAATTAAAATATCTGGATTATTGTAAAGAGATCCATACTCCTAGTCAATTTTAATAAATTGGTAATAATAATAATAATAATAATAATAATAATAATAATAATAATAATAATAATAATAATAATAATAATAATAATAATAATAATAATAATAATAATAATAATAATAATAATAATAATAATAATAATAATAATAATAATAATAATAATAATAATAATAATAATAATAATAATAATAATAATAATAATAATAATAATAATAATAATAATAATAATAATAATAATAATAATAATAATAATAATAATAATAATAATAATAATAATAATAATAATAATAATAATAATAATAATAATAATGATAATGATAATGATAATGATAAATGATGATAATGATAATGATAATGATAATGATAATGATAGTGATAGTGATAATGATAATGATAATTATAATGATAACGATAACGATCATATTAATAATAAAAAAATAATAACAATAATAACAACAACAACAACAACAACAACAACAAAAACAACAACAACAACAACCAACCAACCAACCAACCAAACAAATAATCAACAACCAACAACAACAAACAAACAACAACAACAAACAAAAATAGGAATATTATTACTTGAAATCATTGTAATAAATTAGAAATAATTTCATTTTTGTTCACTAGTAAAAATGGGAAAAAATAAACCTTGACCACGTTTGAATTCTTTTTTAAAAATTTACCTTCAATTCCATAAATATAAATTTTTGGACAAAGGTAAAACATGCACGCTAATCCAGCCAGGAAAGTTACACAACTTGACATCTGAATTTGATAAACAGAGGATACTAATACTCGCCTTGCAGGAAACAAGGATTACAGATGAAGGTACAATGGATTATGGGAATTATAGCATGTTCAAGAGTAAAACAGATAAACGAGTCGCAAGAGGCGCCCCGCTTTTGGGCATGGCGTTTATGGTACACAAAAAGATGGTGAGTTCCATTAAAGAAGTCACCCCCATAAACAACAGACTGATGACAATGCGAATACAATGTGCTAACAAGAAGTATACCATAATCAATGTACACGCTCCTATAAATGTAAGTAATAGAAATTACCTCAAGTCAACAGAAAAAGTCTGGGTAACACTAGAGAGGGTAATGGCGAGGGTGCCGAAGGACGATGTCAAAATTTTGCTTGGTGATTTTAATGCACAAATCAGTAGAGAAAAAATTCATCAGAAA
Source organism: Callitettix versicolor (assembly GCA_022606455.1). Lineage (NCBI taxonomy): Eukaryota > Metazoa > Arthropoda > Insecta > Hemiptera > Cercopidae > Callitettix > Callitettix versicolor. The sequence continues at coordinate 2,657,152 of CM040187.1, forward strand.
ACCGTTGGCATGTACCCCGCACACAAATTTACTAACAAGAATGGCATAAGGCTTATTGAGCTATGGCAGCAAAACAACTTGAGAATCATGTCAACATCACTCAGAAATCACCACGAAAACAGAAGACATGGCGATCACCTATACAGCAGATGGGCGAATTCCAAATAGACCATGTGGCGATCTCATACCCAGTACAAAAAGAGATACATGACATCCAAGTCCGTAGGGGTGCAAACATTGATTCAGATCATTATCTAACACGAATCAAAATCTAGTTCACTCCAGGAAAATTTCATCGAAATAAAAAATGTATACAGAAATTTGATACAAAAGTTATCAAAGACTCCAACATAAGGGAGGAGTGGGAAGAGGAACAGGCGGACACATGGGAGAAATTTTGCACAAAAAAATTACACAAAAAGCACAGGAATTAATCCCATTGAAAAAGAACACGAAACACCCGTGGTGGGACTCGGAATGTGAAAGTGCGCTGGAAAGACGCAAACGGGCCTTCCAAAGTTACAACAGTAAAAAGTCCCCAGAAAGTCAACAACGTTTTAATGAAATTAGAAAAGAGGTCGCTAAAAGTATTAGGAAGATTAAGAGGAGGTATGTGAAGGAACAACTGGACTCCATAGAGGAGAACTTCCGCAACTGCAACGTACGAGATTTTTATAGGACCTTTACAGAAAAAATTCGTGGGTACATACCACAAAATCTGTGCTTTAGAAAACAAGACGGCACATTGGCATTAACTAATTACGAAAACTGTCAGGAGTTAGCAAAATATTTTTCTGACCTCCTTAATTGCTCCGAACCCAGCAGACGGTTCCCTAAAGAAAACTGTGCTGACACTTACCCTGAATCGTTACCACCAACACAAGAAGAGATCGAGGATCACATACATAGACTGAAAAACAACAGGGTATCCGGAGAAGATGGAATCATTGCAGAACTTCTGAAGAATCTCGGACCAAACTCATTACAGGAATTAACAAATATCATCACGGATATCTGGCGAACGGAAAAATTACCGGATGACTGGAAGTGTGCTCTTATTCACCCCTACACAAGAAAGGAGACAGAACAGACGTGAACAACTACAGAGGAATTTCTTTACTACAAGTTACTTACAAAATACTCTTAACATGTCTTCTTCAAAGAACACAAAAACAGATAGAATACAGAATTGGTGAGTACCAGGCAGGCTTCCGTCCGGGTCGCTCGTGCACAGAACAAATTTTCAACCTGAAAACAATATTGCAAGTAAAAGCTAAAAGGAATGTCCCAGTGATCTGTACGTTCGTAGATTTCAAAAAAGCGTACGATCCCATTGATCGAACAGTTTTGTTTAATATCCTGGAAGAACATGGACTTGATCCTAAAACACTGCGACTGATCAAACAAACACTGACAGGCATAATCGCTAAGGTGAAATTTATGGGGGAAATTTCCAAACCCTTCCTGATCACAACTGGAGTTCGCCAAGGAGATGGACGCTCGCCTCTCCTTTTCAATCTGGTGTTGGACAAAGCTATCAGGGAATGGGAGAAAGAATTAAAAATTGAAGGGCACTGGAAACCAGTTCGACTTGGAAGACCTAACGACAACACAGAAATCGCGTGCCTAGCTTTTGCAGATGACCTGGCCATACTCACAGATAATGAAACAACAGCGATTAAACAGATAGAAGTCCTAAAGGAATGTGCAAAGAGGGTCGGTCTATAGATCTCGTTTAAAAAAACCGAATTCTTCTGTTCAAAATTAAATATTCAAGAACTAAACACAAAATATGGTAGGATAAACAGAGTGCTTGCACTTCAAATATCTGGGAGAAATTCTTGAACCCACAGGTGGCGAGAAGGCTGCGCAAAGGGTTCGGCTACTAAGAATGAAGAGGGCTCTTGGTATAACGCGTGATATCTACAATAAGAGATGTATGTCGACGCACACAAAAATCAGACACTACAACACAGTCATAAAACCGGAGGTATTATATGCAAGCGAGACGCTAGCACTCCACACAAAAGCTACCATGGAAGACATTTTGAAGGAAGAACGCAAAATCTTGAGGAAGATCCTTGGCCCGAGATTAACAGAAGATGGATACAGGTTGCACTCCCGGAAGACCACAGAGAAGATATCGAACCTGGAAGCAGATATCAGAAGAAGGAAGATTCGGTTCTATGGACACATCAGTAGACTCCCAACAACGAGACTTGCCAACAGAATCCTTAAGTATATATAAGGAGTCAAATCAACTACGTCGTGGATTGCACAAGTCAGAATAGACCTACATGACGCAGAAATAGACTCAACAGACGTTGAAGACAGGCACGCATACAGGAGAAAGAAGCTCGGTTGGAAGGTCCCAGAGAATGAAATCCCAAAGAGAGCAGGGGTAAAATGGACGTAGGAGCGGAAGAGGATCAATGGGGACAGGATGAGGGAGGTGTGGAGGATTAGAAGGAACAAGACATGAGTCGGAGTGCTTTGCGTGATCCAACAGGGTCTATACGCAAATAATAATAATAATAATAATAATAAAGAATAATAAGAATAATAATAATAATAATTAATATATCTATATCTATATCTATATAATATCTATATATATATATATATATATATATATATATATATATATATATATATATATATATATATATATATATATATATATATATATATATATATATATATATATATATATATATATATATATATGTGTGTGTGTGTGTGTGTGTGTGTGTGTGTGTGTGTGTGTGTGTGTGTGTGTGTGTGTGTGTGTGTGTGTGTGTGTGTGTGTGTGTGTGTGTGTGTGTGTGTGTGTGTGTGTGTATATGTATATATGTATAATCCGATAGACGGGATTATGTTATGATCCCACATATATAATTAATTAAAGAATAATGAAAATCAGATCAGCCAAATTTGGGAAATTAATCCGATATTCATGTTTTTTGGCGGTATGTTCGTAACCGGGTTTTTGGGGAAATAATAAAAAAAAAAGTGAGACAGTTAGTGTGATGTTTTAACACTATTTATTTACAATATCTGACCGATATTTACCGATATTATATTTTTAGGCAGATCGCTTGTTTCTCTCTCTTTCTCTCTCTCTCTCTCTCTCTCTCTCTCTCTCTCTCTCTCTCTCTATATATATATATATATATATATATATATATATATCATTGGCGTATTTCCTAGACTTACTAGGCTAACTGCGAAGCTCAGACTGACTAATAAGTGAACGTACATTTCTAAAGCACAACCATATATAGGTACACATATTCGTCATTATTCCGAATAAAACAAATAAAATAAGACATTATTGTGAATGTAAATTATTATTTGATGAGTTATAGGCTACATTACTGTACAGTATTACAGCTCCTATATTACAGCAACCTGCTTTACATTTATTCTCAGACAAAAGCCAAGACTTTCCCCATTGATGGCATAAGCACAGGAACAGCAAGTGAGTTGGGAGAGGAATATGACAGTTGTAGCACAGCCAGTCTTCGCTTCGTGAAAAGCATAAAAGTTCACGTAAACAATTCATAATTGTAAGTATATTTTTTTAGTGTGACGCGCTGATGAACTTAAGTGTATATGTGTCACGCTGGTATATTGTTAACTGTTTTTTTAAATTTTATTATTACAATTAATTATTTATGTATTCTAATTTATACATTTTAATTTAAATAAATCTTTTTTTATTTAGGATCTAACCTTAAATATTGTAATGGTACACGTGACCAATCTGTTGCACTTTATTGCGTTGTTCCTTTAATTAATAAATAGATGAATTGAACATATTAAATTAGATAAATTACAATGGTATTAGTTTTTAGACTACGTTTTTAGTTTCATCTGTAGGTTATTAAAATCTCTCACTTGTAATTAATTTATTATCGCTTTATTTAAGTAAATTTTAATAAATGGGCCTATGTTTGTAGTTTAAATGTAAGAGACTAAAAATAAAATGATGTGTCCTTTATCTTCAGTTTACAATACGTCACTAATATATACTCTACTCTCACAACACAGTATATACCCTAATTTTACAATCATTATTCATATCTTAGGGCTTATTAAATAAACAAATAAATCTCCTTCAAACAATAGTAACAGCTGATTGAACAGTATAGATATTTGAAAATTTGCTTCCATTATGCTAACAAGATGTGTTTGTGTGTGTGTGTGTGTGTGTGTGTGTGTGTGTGTGTGTGTGTGTGTGTGTGTGTGTGTTTGTGCGCGCGCGCGCGCGCTAATTAAAGATAAAGATGGCGATTATTTTACATTAATTAAATTATTTTTTCAAATATACAATTTAACTGTATTTACGTTCTGCTATTAAAATATGTAGTGTTACATATATTATAACAAATCTAACTTGTAACTAATAGCTTAGCTTTAGAAATTGAAAAACGTGTGAAATTATCAATCAGGAAGTAAAATAAAAGTGGCAGGATGCCGTTACTTAATGAAAAGAAAAAGATAGTTTTTACAATCTATCTACAATATGTAGGGAAGGACTCCCAAAAATGCACTAAAAGCCACGTAGGCAAAACATAAAAAAATATCAACCGTTGCAGGAATTTAACGGCAAAAGCAGTTTAAATTCAAAGGAACTTTTCAAGATTGACCTTTACCATTATTGTTTAAGCAAATTTAGGAAGGGAGTTTATATAAAAACAAACAGCAAGTTGTGCAGAGGGAGAGTCCTTGCAGTTGTTGAAGCAGTTAACCCGTCGCTTCACGACCACAAACGTCTTTATTTTACAAATTGAATATCAGAAAGGTCGCAGTCATATAAGTGAGCAAGTTTGTTTCTTCTTTGTAATTTGTTTGTTGTCATCATAGTTTTTTATATTATTTAATGATGTTCTTTTAAAGTGTTTACAATTTACACCAAGCTTTCGTCGAATTAAGTGGTGCTGCGGTACAAAAGGTACTTGTGTAAATTTAAATAAAAGTTTATGAATTCAGTTATTTAATTCAATAAGAATACCGAATATGTGGAGTGTAACCTTTGTAAAGTGTAACAATTTATCGTTGAAATCTTGACTCAATCTAACTTGGATCAAGGCTTGTGGACATCTGGAGCAATATCTTTACCATTCGTCTTACCATTCGTCTTACCATTCGTCTTACCATTCATCTTACCATTCGTCTTACCATTCGTCTTACCATTCGTCTTACCATTCGTCTTACCATTCGTCTTACCATTCGTCTTACCATTCGTCTTACCATTCGTCTTACCATTCGTCTTACCATTCGTCTTACCATTCGTCTTACCATTCGTCTTACCATTCGTCTTACCATTCGTCTTACCATTCGTCTTACCATTCGTCTTACCATTCGTCTTACCATTCATCTTACCATTCGTCTTTACCATTCGTCTTACCATTCGTCTTACCATTCGTCTTACCATTCGTCTTACCATTCGTCTTACCATTCGTCTTACCATTCCATTCGTCTTACCATTCGTCTTACCATTCGTCTTACCATTCGTCTTACCATTCGTCTTACCATTCATCTTACCATTCGTCTTACCATTCGTCTTACCATTTTTATATCTTACCATTCGTCTTACCATTCGTCTTACCATTCGTCTTACCATTCGTCTTACCATTCGTCTTACCATTCGTCTTACCATTCGTCTTACCATTCATCATTAACGACTCTCTATAACAATTAATTGTGGTAATTTATATTTTAATGTTTTTTCTGTAATAAGTTAAATTGAACAATGCTTATATCCTGCTTAGTTCCCATTAGTAGTATCAAAGAACTACCTGAGACAATTTTATCAATTAATTTTTTCGCATTGTAATATAACAATTAATTTAAGTTGAATAAAGTTGTAATTCAAGGAATTGTTTGTAGTGTATTGAATACATTGTTCATTGAACCTTAAAATATGCCATACTTGCTCATTGAAGATTAACAATCTCTGCAATAATTTTATAATTTGTCGTCAAATTAACTGTTGTTATTACTTTATTTTAGCGCCCAAAGTTGTAGCTGTTTACTTTTTATACTTTGACTCCCAACGTAGTGTATGAAACTTTTTATACTTTGACTCCCAACGTAGTGTATGAAACTTTTTATACTTTGACTCCCAACGTAGTAGTGTATGAAACTTTTATACTGTATGAAACTTTTATACTTTGACTCCCAACGTAGTGTATGAAACTTTTTATACTTTGACTCCCAACGTAGTGTATGAAACTTTTTATACTTTGACTCCCAACGTAGTGTATGAAACTTTTTATACTTTGACTCCCAACGTAGTGTATGAAACTTTTTATACTTTGACTCCCAACGTAGTGTATGAAACTTTTTATACTTTGACTCCCAACGTATGAAACTTTTTATACTTTGACTCCCAACGTAGTGTATGAAACTTTTTATACTTTGACTCCCAACGTAGTGTATGAAACTTTTTATATTTTGACTCCCAACGTAGTGTATGAAACTTTTTATATTTTGTGTTATGAAAAATAACTTTATAATATTGTATGTTTTCCTTACGTGTTTTTGTACATTATTTCTGTACGCAACTACTTAGGCTAATACGAAGATGTTAGGTCCGTAAATTATTAATTCGGAAGTATGGAGAACTTGGCTGTAGTACAATCTTAGTAATTGAATATGCAAATAATTTCTGTTTTCCTGTTTGCGTATTAACAAAAGTTAACAGAACTGAATTCAAGTATTTAAATTAGCACAGCAGTTTTCTTTGTGTTAAAAACAAGATTTTTACGAAAACGTTGTAGAAATTTACAAGTGAATTAAAAGCAATTAATTTGTGTTTTCTTAAAGGAAAAGTTGGGTAATTATATTGGAATGAGGAGAAGATAAATTTCAAATTATTAATTTTAATTTATATATGGAAAAGTTTTTTTACATAAATATTAAGATCATTTGAACGAATGTGTATCTAAGAAAGTCATCTAAAACATTTATCTTTGTCAATTATTAGCAAAAAAATATTGGAAACTGAAGTCTTAGAGAAGCTATTATGGTAAATATCAGACCCAAATTAGAAATGATTAGCGATCGTGACCTACAGAACGGTTTCAAGGGATTGTTAAAAACGCGTATAAGAAACGTTGTCTAACGTTCGATATTTTGATTCAATTAATACAAACTTAGAGTTAAAATCAGTTGGGGAATTGGTATTAACAAGTTTGTAACCAGGCTAAGTTCTTCTAACCGCTTCGAAATGTTTTCAGTTCAAATTCTGAAAATAAATCATAACTTTATTTATCTAATTTTGTTTGTTTTATTTATCTAATTTCCCCATCGTATTACACTGTCACATTCTTGTTGTCAAAGATCTACGGATGAAGGTTACTTTTTAATGTCTTTGTTATATTTTATAAGTACCATGTCTCTATGATAATATTTCTTTTATGAAACACACACACACACACACACACACACACACACACACACACACACACACACACACACACACACATATATATATATATATATATATATATATATATATATATATATATATATAGTGGCATTACCTGTCATGGAATCTTTTAACATATATATTTCACAAAGAAATTCAACAATTTTAGACTGAAAATTGATAGATCCATAATTTTATCTATACGTTTTTTACTATTAATGCACTTTTTTCATAATTTTAATTGTGTGAAAGAAATACAACAATTGAAGAGAACAAAGTGGTAACACTTAACGCTCTTCCTGCAAATAAAACCCTAGCACGGTGGAAACTGCTGAAGCAATTATTCATACAATGTTTGTCCGCGCGTAAAACTACCTTATCGTCTGACGCAACTTATATTTGGTAGCACAGGCCACAGATACCAACCAAATATAATGAATTACGTCGCTGAGCTAGGCCTAACAATTTATTAAAGGTGTATTGTAAACAGAAATATGTTTCGGCCGTAACTTTGAACTTATTGAACAACGGCGATAAAATCATGATTTCTAACCCAACACTAAAAACTTGTTTTATTAAAACGAACATATTGTGTGGCCTGATATATACATCTGTCAACGAAAATTAAAAACACAGATTAATTTATTTTAAATAACATTTTTCGTGTCGTGAAAAATTCGGTAAGTAAAAATGTAATTAACTTACTGAAACGGGCTGAGGTAGTTGAACAGGTTTGATGGGGTTTTGCTATCCCACAGTAACTCTAGCTCATATTAATATTACAAATGAATACAGAATCTATACAGATTCTGTATTTATTGATATTACTCATCTACTCAAACACACACACACACACACACACACACACACACACACACACACACACACACACACACACACACACACACACACACCACACTCTCAATTTTACATAGCTTGCCTTAATATTGTATTAAAACTTTATATTTATTAGCATATTTCCATTAGAATGACCATCTTTGTAGAAGTTTTTTTATATTGTTATTTTAAGGCGAAAAACACATTGAGGCTATTATCGCCACCTTAAATGTAAGTGTGAGTGTAAAGTGTTTAAGTCGTAAGTGTAGTGTTGTAAGTGTGAGTATGTGTTAGACTCGGGTACCACGAGGAACGTCTAAATCCTCTCAATAGGTGCAGCTGGTCTATTGAGAACCAAAATATCTTTGTAGGACCCAATTCCGAGACTTTACAAAGACGTTTAAAATTCAAAAATAGACTACGACGACGTTTAAAATTAAAAAATAAGGAAATTTTAATTCTAATTAAAATTTAGTACAGTGGTGTAATTATAATTAATTAATAACAGTGGTTAAGGGATTTAATGGCCTCTGGTACTATGCCCAAAGTCCGTATTGTACAACAAAGCCTCTTGGGTCTGCTAATGACGTTTAGCAGTCTAATTACTAGCTAAAAGCTTGCTGGAGGTCATAAAGGACCTGGAAGCCAAAAAACATTTTGTTTTTTATAAAACAAAGATCGCTAGAGCCTCAAAATCGCGGATCATACAGCCTGCGTAAACTACACGTGATTCTTCGTGGTATATTCCTGTCCTGTTCAGATGGATCCTCAGACCACAGTCCCCCCTAATGAGCCCATCGTTTTTCTGAATTGTTCTCTTGCCAAGATTCTTTGAAGTCAGCCCAGATAGACCTTTTTTTAAAAGACGTTTACTATGATAATACTCTCTACGATTGTTCCATCTTTCCTGGTGTTGCTTGTTGATCCATTTATTGATACTCACAGAAGAACCCAAACACAGAGAAACGGCTGACTCTGCTTATTCAATTCAGATAACCATCCAGTAAGCTTATACGCCTCTGAATAACCACAACTTGTGCCCATGTATTTAATGTAAAGTAATCTGGTATTCCATGGCCAGAGCACTGAGGTTCACACGACATTCCCGCTGATTGTGGTGGTGAAGTTATTTTAAGAAAATACATGATAAACAAATAATTTTTGTAAATTAAAAGTTATTTTAAACTTTTAATAAAAATAATTACTTAAAAAAATAAGAAACACGACTGCTAAACAAAAAATATACACAAAAATTATATATTTCATAATTAAAAGAAATTAATGACGAAAGAAACATACAATAAGAAATCCCTTTCATGGGGGTCCAAAATTAAACATTATAAAACAGTGATCAAGCCGGAAGCACTGTACGCAGCAGAAACATTAACCATGAATCGCATAGGCCAGATAGAAAAACTTGAAATAACGGAAAGGAAAATCTTAAGAAAAATTATAGGAACAAAATTTCAGGATAATAAGGTTGTATATATAAGAAATGAAGCTCTCTATAAGAAAATTGAAAAACTGTCCGATACTATGAGAAAAAGGAGAATAAATTTTTACGGCCATCTTCTTAGAATGAACTCCAATAGATTGACGAAACAGGTGTTCGATTTTTTCCATAATCGTAAAACAAAACCGAACTGGTTTAAAGAAACTGAAAAAGACCTAATAGAATTAAAAATTACAGAAGATTCATTGTTTGACCAAACTGCTAAGATAATTACCAAAGACGAAAGAATAAGATTCCAAGATAAAGCCAAAATAAGACCTAAACCTGTCATTTCGGAAGAGGAGAGGAAGAGAAGATCGGAAAGAATGAAGAGCTACTGGGAACAAAGAAAAGTACAGCGCGCAAGAAATGATTGATTCAGCGTACCCCAAAGAGGGTGAAACGAAAAAAAAAAAAAAAAAATGAAAATCTGAAATGCAATTGATTTAAAAAGATAAAAGCAAGGAATTAGAATAAATGCTGAGAAATATTTTCCGAGTATTTAGTTAATAAATTACCAACTTCCACGTTAAGTTCGTACAATAAGTGCAGTCGGGGAGCTGCATCTCAATATATTTGCATAAACAGCCCCCGGACTGCACTTATTGTACGAACTTAACATGGAAGTTGGTAAATTATTAACTAAATACTAGGACAATATTTTTTAACAATTATTCTAATTCCTTGTTTTTATCTTTTTAAATCAATTGCATTTCAGATTTTCATTTCTTTAATTATGAAATATATAATTTTTGTTTATATTTTTTTGTATTTTGTGTTTAGCAATCGTGTTTTTTATCTTTTTAAACAATTATTTTTATTTAATCATTTTTAGTGAATAAGCCACTAAAAATACCATTTTTAGCCATTTTGCCATTCTTTGCGATTTTAAAAAAGAACAAAACTCTAAAGTAGGATCTGCGAAGTCCTGGCGCTGATCCTGTCACCATGTACGACATATGCCGACTGGAGTTAGCATGTGTGGAATTGAAAAAATCGTATTTAAGTTTAAATCAATTATTTGTAATTTTTAATATATTCGAATTATTTAATTTTTGTCGCATTAAAGATTGCACGTTGTTCGCTGTTTACTTTCATTTGAAAAACCGGTGTCGTCCCAGAGCATGACCTTTGGACAAAGCTTATCGCAAGATTTTCTACCATTCTTTCCGATTTGGCTTGGTCGATTTTTGTGTTCAGGATGTCATTCTTCCCAGCTCAACGCCCTGAATCAGCTAAAACGTAGCGGTAATTCTAGGCCTATTAGTTCGAAAGTGAGTGTTTTTCCATTGTTTTCAGTGGTCGAATCTGAGTGATTCCTATTGTATAGTCCCTAGTAATTATGTTTTATTCCAGTACATCAGTTATTTAAGAATTTATGATTTCATCCTATCAACTTATTTATCCTATATGAAATTATAAGTTCATCCTATTTATTTCACTCCAATTTTTCCCCATTGGGATTAGTTTTGTTTGGTGAAAGTTATGTAGCCTATGATACTCCCGGTGAAGTGAGGAATCTATTGAGCTAAAGCAGATCAAAATCGGACAAACTGTTTAGAAGTTATGATGGAACAAACAAACGTACATACATACTTACTCAGGTACTGAAAACATAACCCTCCTTTCTTGGCAGCAGTGTAAAAATATATGTTTACTTTCTGAAACTTTAATAAAGTTTAGTGGTTTGTTAAACATTGTAGGTGCGATAAAGTTTTCGTCTAAAATGTGCTATTTTTCTGTAAATATTAATTGTGGAAAATTATCACATAGCTAATAAAATATCCAGGGGTTTAAAAACTTACAATTTATTTAAAAAAATTAAATATATTTTTTAATTAACGTCAATAGTTACCCTTTAGTCTGATGAAGATGAGAGATGAAGCTTTAACAATAAGGGAAATAACTGTAATAAGCCCCGATGGCAGTAACTACGGCTCGAACCTTGAGGTGCGTAATTCAGAGGTGCAGCAGATTAAAAGGTAGACAAGCCACATCGACTTCTGAGCTCTAAAGTTATTTGAAAGACTATTCTGTGCATATTAGTCTTATTATTATTGTAGTGTTTTAAGGTAAGAACTACATGCACATCCTCAAATAAAATTTCTTGAGTCGCCTCCTCAATGCATGTACACTCACATTTCCTTCGCCCCAGAGCGTATGACGGCGTAAGACTTCTGGAAAAAACTGACGTCCACTTACATAAAAGCTGGATGAGTTCAGTGGCAGAGTAACTCATGTAATTTTGCATGATTATATTATTTTTTAAAAGAATGTGCTGCCAACAAAATGTGAAACAGTAAAGTTCAAAAATAATTTTTGTTTAGTACCGTCTTGTGCAAAACACTTTTTATTATTACAGTACTCATGTTAATTAAAGAGATGCCAACAAAAACGACATGATTTCGCTAAAACGTGAAGTAATTCACCATCAACACCAGGTAGTTCTCAGCTTAATCACAATATAAGTTTATTACATTTGAAATAAAAAACTTCCAGACTAGATATGAGATAGCTATATTAAATTAATAATGTTGTCAGTAAAAAAAACTAAGTTCACGTCATAATGTAAAACATTTTGTTTGTACAAAGCACGTTTCTATGTATTTTTCAATTTAAATATTTAAAATAATAAAATAATTGTAAAATCATCTAGCTTGTTAAAACCTGAGCTTTTGGCCATTCGTCATTGTGAAATTGTATAAAATAGATTTTAATATTGTTGGTGAATATTAAAACACACGTTTTAAACAGCTGTTCGCTTGAATAAAACTGTCATATTGTTTTCTCTTTTATACAGTTATTCCGGTTCAACAATCAGACCACTGTTTTTTAAAATACAATGAGCTAGAGGGAGAACGTTCTATAGACTCACTCTGACAAATGTAAATAGATTTAGAGTAATTGGATAATAATATGGAGTAATGTACAATTATTGAACAAATGCTGTTTATTTACATAATAATATTTACGAACAGGTTGGCCAACTGCACTTTAATTATAATGTAAACAAAGCTTCTAGAACAAATTATAAACAATAATTAAGAAACAAATATACAGTAATTATATACAACAAGAAGAATTATTCTTCATATATATACATTACTGTTTGTTACTTACTTAACGTCCGCGACTTTTCTTTAATTCACAAATGTGAAATTTGAGAGAACGCAAAATAACGACCACTTTTCTTTTCAATTACAGTAATTGTATAGCTTCAGTTCCTACGTTATTGTACTCTGTAATTATCGCAACATTTTATTTCTTTTGATGTTTTATTCTGTACTACAATTTGACTTTAAAACCCTGTTCTTTTATGGAAATTGAAGGTCATCGTTTTATAATTCAGTGCGTGAAAATTTCATGAAGCTTCGTTACATGTGTCAGTATTTTCTAGAGACTTTTTCTGCCCATTTGAGGAGCGACCCTGCTTCCATTGAGAAGTTTTGGCTTGAGATGCAACACTAGCCGATGTTAAAGCGAAAAATGAAAATATGCCAAAGAAAAATAAATTTTGCAAAAACACTACACAATCTTTCTCACATTCAATAATTTCTCCTCCCAAAATTCGATGAAAAAGTTACAGTTAAAATACGGAAAATGCAAAATGGAATTATTTTCTCAAAATCGGTACATCAGATTTTGCGTAGATTTTGATAATATTTTAAAAATCCTGAAGTCAATGTTTACCATTTGTGAATTGTAAATTTGACAAATATAAATCGAAAAACGAAACTAATTAAAGGCTATTACAGTGTTTATTTTTAATTTTGTCGATTTCGGAAACAAAAATTCATTTAATTTCAAATGTGCTAAATTAATTTATTAATATTCATAATTACAAAAGACTGATCAAAATCTGATAAATTTAATTCGAAAAACCTGGTAATGTTCGTGATGTTTTTGCTGCGTTTAATAACCTCAAGGTCGTTAGTTCGAGATTTGCAATCGGCTTTACGATTTTCATTAACGCTGATTCTTCGTCTTCATTAATCTTCCTGCCATAAAGTATGGACATTAATAAACATATGTAATTATTCGCTATTTGTCAAACGCAATCAACGTTTTTCATATTAAAATGTATTGTTTAATTTTGCTTCCTAGCATTTACATATCTAAAAAGTTTGAAAAACTAAAAAAGAAGAAATTTATTACAATTAATAATTGCAATTAATACAACGTTACATACAACGAATACAACGTTAGTTGGGTTAGGTTAGGCTAATATTGATAAGGTAAATAAAGTGGACTTATTGTAGTAGTTTTCTATTAATTTTTCTTGCCGCAATACGTTTAAAAAGCCAGATAAACAAGAAAAAGTGGAAAACGTAATTGATTTCCAGGTATTATTGTATACTATTTGTTTAGGTTAGCAACACTTGTTAAGTTAACTAATGTATGCGTAAAACACAGTAAGTTGTAATTTTTTTCTTTTTTTCGGATTTAATAAAATGTTAATATTGTTAGAAAAAAAATGAATAATAATTTCAGCCAGATAACCTGCAAATTTACGATCTCGTTTACAGTAGTTGCCGTATCATTTCACGAAACTTTTTAAGACCTCTCCTTTTAATTTCTGAGATAAGCTTTTCTTCTAATACCTTTTTTCCTTTTCTTTCGTTATATTGTTAAAAAATACTGTAAAAATGTCAATCTGTCGTTAGCAAACAAAAGTAAACAGTTTATATTTCTGAACAAGCAAATATCTCTGATAAAATCAAGATCAATCATTTTCGCATTCGTTATTTTTTAATTTGATCGTGATAAAACACTATGACCTTACCAGAAATTTAAAGTAGTTCGTTTTCAGAAAGAACGATAAATTGTGTTAGCGTAAACTCAAAATTACTAAAAAAATGTTTCCCCGTAATTACTACACGATTCCATTGCTAATGATTGCAACCGGTGAACCCTAACCATTGAATACGAGGGTTGATTAAATATAAATGAGACTGATTTTTTAAAAAATTTATTGCTTACTTACAAATTATTCTTGATACAACTTATTTTTCTACATAGTCTCCCGCACGAGTAATACATTTTTCCCACCGGATCGGAAGTTTTTTAATTCCATCTTCGTAAAAAGTTCTCGGGCGTTCATTGAGCCATTGGAGCACGGTCTCCACCGCAGAATCGTCTTCGAAACGCTGGCCTCCAAGCGCCTCTTTGAGTGGCCCAAACAGGTGATAGTCGCAGGGTGATAAGTCTGGACTGTATGGGGGATGTTCCATTGGTTCCCAGCCAATTTGATCGAGTTTAAGCCTCGTAGCTTTCACCGAATGTGGTCGGGCATTATCGTGAAGAAGAATGACGTTTCTCGCCGGTTTAGATTTCCTTTTCCTACGAAAAGACTGTTTTGCGGCCTCTAAAACATCGCAATAATATTGTGCATTTATTGTGCGTCGTTGATGGAGGAAATCGACGTGAAAGGCGCCTTGATTATCGAAAAAAACAGTGGCCATTACCTTCCCGGCCGACTACTGCTTTTTCCCGGCCGGCCTTCCCGGTTTTCTACTGCTTCCCGTCCTTCGGCGATTTCCTTGTGCCAAACAAAAACGCGAGCTCTTGGCAGGGTCCTGTCC